>PVIA01001767.1:0-250580 GCA_004024845.1 Tonatia bakeri
TTGCATAAAAGTGCCTTCTGCTGCTATTAAGATGCTAAGAATTGTGTATTACAGAAGTTTCAAGCTCTGAGAGTTTTCAGGACACTGTGTGTTAGTCATAAATTTTTAAAAATTATTTTATTGTTGTTCAATTACAGTTGTCTACATTTACTCCCCACCACTCCCCACCACCCCAGCCATCCCCACCCCCCTCCCTTGTTTCCATCCCCTTTGGTTTTATGTCCTTTATAGGTGTTCCTGAAAACCCTTCCCCCCATTATCCCCTCCAACCTCCCTTCTGGTTACTGTCACATTGTTCTTAATTTCAGTGTCTCTGGTTATATTTTACTTGCTTGTTTTTTTTTAACCCAGTTGCAGTGCCTTTCCCATATTGGTGTGTAGGACTTGAAAATATTCACAGCATTTGAGGCTGCTGATATGGTCCAGGAGGATGTTCTTATAGATTGCTAAAGCACTTGAGGGTATCCTGGCAGATGTTCTTAAGATTGCATATATTGGTTGTTGTTTTAGAACATTTATAAGTAAATGTAATTTCAGCTCCAGCTCCAGTAATTTTTCCAAAATGCAAAGGATGTTTTTGGTGTTTATTTTTTTATTCCACCTGAAAGGCAAGAGAGATTTGTTTTGCAGAAAATACATTTATTTTATTTATTTTTAATTTTTTAATATCTGTTCTTCCAAGAAAAAAAGATGGGCCAACTAATGAATATAATGTGCCCTTTATTTGTTATACTGGAAACAAGTAATAGTTTTAGCAGAAAAAGGTGATACATTGGGTTGATTTTCTTTTTTCCTTCAAAAATATTTTCAGATCAGATTTGGAAGAGAAAATTTTCTGCCTGATGAATTTTAACTACTGTAAATTTGCATACAAAAGCATCACATTTTTATCTCTTAAATTGCCACAGGGATTTTTAAAAATTAACATGGGAGTTTAAAGGGCAGTAATTTGGAAAGCTTTCTGCCATACTGCACGTGTGGATCATGGATATGCAGCTACTCATGATAGAAAATTAATAGACCATCATAATGACCCTCTGATTTTCCTGTTGTTCAAGCAGCTGACTCAGTCCCCAGCAGCTGTAATTAAACAGAGCAATCTGTCAAGGAAGATAGTGCTCTTGTTAATTCTGTAAACCACCATGTTGGCTTTTCCTATTGTGCTCTGTGGCTGACACACAATCTTGAGAGCATTTTGCCAAAGCCAACTGCCGGGGGACAACTCTAAACAAGCAGCCTGTAGAATGAAGATGAGATGCAAGTGAACTGTAATATCACCTCACTATTTTCAGTTTTGCAACAGGCTCTCCTGGGTAAATACAGTAGAGGAATAGCATTGTGTTTCTAAGTAAAAAATAAAATAACAAAGATTCTGTCATTATATTGTTTTCTTCTGTAAGTGAATCTCATAATAGACCAGTTGGAAATTACTTTTTTATACACTGATGATAGGTGCTTTAAGTAGTTTGTTTCCCTGAAAGCTATTGTAAGTCAAATTTTCTTAAAATGAACACTTCCTATTTTACATGCTCTCTCAGCTTCACCTACAATCCATTCTGGTCAAGCAGCTCCTCTAGGTCTAAAGAAAACCAATTTATATAAAACATAGAAATAGTTCATTCTACTCTTAGGACTAATTACATACATATTTCTTAAAAAGTAGCAACACACTATACATCACAGTTACTATGCCACGTTTGTGTTTGGTTTGAGTAGGTAAATAGCAGTGATAATCAGAAGGAAGCTAAATCTCTCCAATTAGAATAACTTCTAAGAATTTACACATTACATATAAATAAATTGCTAGGTTGAGTTTCTATTTAGTGATTATATGATATTCCTATTTTCCTAATTGATGGCTTCACAAATGAGAATTCATAAAATGAGAATTGTAACTAACCTCTTTATGAGTTCAAATAATTTTTAAAATATAAAATAATTATTACTATTAATTTACATGGGTCAACAATTAATTTCCGTTATCAATTTACCACTTGTCCTTCTGTCACTGTGATATTAAAGCACCCACGTGATTCCAAGTGCAGTGTCACTTAGTCTCCCTCTTTCATTACCAAGTAAGAGAGGGAGCTTTTAGTTAATGTCTACCTTTATTTTGACTTTCTTTAAAATCAAGAAAAATAAGCCAATTGCTGGGTATAGGAATATGTTCCACATCTCTTGAAAGATTAGAACTTGCAATCAGAAACTCCAAACATTTCTCTTCATCTGTGCAAAAGGTTCTTGCCTGACTTTAATGAAAAATCAGAGCTTCTTTGTCTCTTCCCCTTGTAGAGACATTGTCCTATTACAAAGCATTATTAAGGACATTCCATTAAGAGAGAAGAATGCTAGCCCTTTACGAAATAAATGTGTTTCATACATTTTCACTGGCAATAAGACAGGACAAAAAAATAAATTTTAATGACCATTTTCTGGGTATTTCTGGGTTCCTTTAAGTGCACTTTGGTTGTAATAACTGGAAGACATGTTAACAGACACAAAGTGACATATAAATTCATTTTTCATAAATAATCTTAGTAATACTGCATAAAATTTTACCTTTAGTAAGATAAATCGCTCATAAAACAATTTGATACTGATATTCTGACTGATTAAGCAATAGACTGGAAAGAGTAGTGAGTGACTTATTTATTGTATCAGCAAGCACTTTAGTGTTTCCTAAGTATTCGAGGCAAAAATAATATTATTAGACAAACTTTCCCAGAGGAAAATGTATGTAGAAAACACTTAAAAATTGTGTGCATGCAGCATTTATTTAATATCCAAAATTGAGCATGTTACATTGTTTTCTGTGAATTTTTAAACAAAACACCAAAAGTGAGGATACTTCAGATTTAAAACTATAACCAACCCAAATAATTTAGTTGCTTTTCTATATCTCCAAATGTGTTTCAATCTGTTTTCTTATCATTTTTAGACAATCTAACTTTTCATTGCTCAATTTATATTTGTTATTTTATTAATCACTCAAAAACACTTCTCATACTTCACAGTAACCACAAGCAAAAACCTATAGTAGATGCACAGAAGATAAAGGAAAGGAATAAAAGACAACCACAGAAAATCATCAATTTATGTTGTTGATGGTCTCCTATGCTGTACAAAAAAATTTTAGTTTGATGTAGTCCCATTTGTCTATTTTTTTTCATTTCCCTTGCCTGGGGAGATATATACTAGATAAAATATTGCTATGAGTGAGTCATGTCCAAGATTACTACCTATGCTTTCTTTTAGGATTTTCATGGCTTTGAGTCTAATATTTAAGTCTGTAATTAATTTGAAATTGATTCCTGTGTGTAGTGTAATAAAGTGGTCTAGTTTCATTTTTCTACATGTATCTGTTCTATTTTACAAACATCATTTATTAACTAAACTATCTTTAACCCATTTTATGTGCTTGCTTCCTCTGTCAAATATTAACTGACTAGAAAGATGAAGGTTTATTTCTGAATTATCCATTCCATTCCATTAATCTAGGTGTGTTTTATGTCAGTACCATGCTGTTTTGATTACTATGGCCTTATAGTGTAGATTTATATTAGGTTGCATGATTCCTCCAACTTTGTTCTTCTTTCTTAGGATCACTGTTGCTATGTGTTGCCTTTTGTGGTTCCACATGAAATTTTTAAATATTTGTTCTGATTCTGTGACACACAACATTGAAATCTTTATAGGAATTGCATGGAATTTATAGATTGCTTTGTATCCAAAGCAACAGATAACGGGGATTTTAATGATGTTAATTCATCCTATTTATGAACATGGAAGGTTTGAGGGTACAGGGATTTAGTGAAAAGGAAAAAAGAACACATGAACATGGAGAGCAGTATGGTAATTGTAGGGGGAGGGACATATAAGAGGGTAAATAGTAATGGGAAAATTCAATAAAAGTATTTAATTAAATAAAACAAAGAAAATCAGCAATTCAAAAAAGAAAGCAGCAAAAGAGGAAAGAAGGAGCAAAGGACTTATACAACAGTCAGAAAACAATTAATAAGATAGCATTAGCAAGTCCTTAACTACCAATAATCACCTCTAAGGTAAATAGTTTAATTCCCCAATCAAAACATAGAATGGCTAAATCAATAAAACAACAACAGCAAAAAAAATTCTATGCTGTCAACATGAGACTCACTTCAACTTTAAAAACATACAGAGGCTCAAAGTGAAGGGATGGAAAATAATTTATGCAAGTGAAAAGTAAGAGAGCAGAGGAATCAACATTTATTTTAAAAAATAGGCTTTAACTCAAAAACTTTAACAAGAGATTAAAAAAGGCCATTATAATAAAGAGGTCAATTAATCAAGAGGCCATAGTAAGCATAAGTATTATGCACCCACATTTTATTTCCCTAATATATTAAAATACTCAGATATCTGAAGGCAAAAATAGTCAACTATACAATAATAGTAGGGGACTTTAATACTTCACTTTTAATAATGGGTAGATTATCCAGGTGGAAAAATCAGTAAGGAAATATTGGGCTGTGCTTTAGATCAAATGATTCTAACAGACATGTATATAGAATATGTCGACTTAAAGCAGCAGAATACATATTTTTCTCAAATACACATGGAACTTCTCCAAGACAGGTCACAAAAGAAGTCTTTGAAAATTTAAGAATATTGAAATCATGCTGTTGCAAAGGATAGGAGCTGCTTTTTTCTCTCTGCTGCATAGAATTCCATTGTGTAAATGTACCATTGTTTCCTGATCCATTCATTTACTGATGGGCATCTAAGTTGCTTCCAGCACTTGGCTATTGTAAATTGCGCTGCTATGAACATTGGGGTACATAGGTTCTTTCAGATTGGTGATTTAGCGTTCTTAGGATATAATCCTAGCAGCAGAATTGCCAGGTCAAAAGACAGTTCTATTTTTAGTTTTCTGAGGAAATTCCATACTGTTTTCTATAGTGGTTGCACCAATCTGCAATCCCACCAACAGTGCACTAGCATTCCCTTTTTCCCACAGCCTTTCCAACATTTGTTGTTTGTTGCTTTTTTTATAATGGCCAGGATGGAATGGGAGAGCATTATGCTAAGTGAAATAAGCCAGGCGATGAAAGACAAATACTATATGATCTCAGCATTAATAGGAACCTAATCAACAAAACAAACAAGCAAGCAAAATATAGCCAAATACATTGAAATTGGGAACAGGCTGACAGTGATCAGAGGGGAGAGGGAAAGGGAAAATGGGGGAAAAGGGTGATGGGTTTACAAGAACAATTATAAAGGACACATGGACAATAACAAAGGGGGTGAAAATGGGGGAGGGACGCAGGGAGGACTGGAGTGGTGGGGAGGGGTGGGAGGAAAGGCAGAAAACTGTGCTTGAACAACAACAAAAATAGAATATTGAAATCATATCAAGTATATGTTCTGACCACAAAGTGTGAAACTAAAAATCAATAACAGGAGAAGAATGAAAAAAAATTAACATGTGGAAATTAAATAATACACTCCTGAATAACTAGTGGGCCAAGGAGTAAATCAAAAGGAAAACTAAAGCATTTCTTGACAGAAACAGAAATGGAGACTTCTGGCCAAGATGGAGGCATAAGTAGATATACTTTACCTCCTTGTACAACCAAAAGAAGGACAACAAATTTAAAAACAAAAAACAATGAAAACTGACAGAAAATCAAAGAATATGGAAGTCTAAAAACCAAGGAGTTAAAGAAGAAGCATTCATCTACATTGGTAGGAGGGGCAGAGACAGGCAGCTGGGGCAGTCACAGATTCACGGGAAAGTGGCAGCTAGAGGACCCAGTAAGCAGGTGGAGTCTGGCAGTATGACAATTGAACACAGATAAACTGGGAGGAGCAACTGGGGAGAGAGACAGACCATGCATGAAACCCAGGGTTCCAGCATGACAAGAGATAACCTAAAAACATCTAGTCATAGAAATTGTGGTGATTGTGGTGGTGGGAGAAACTCTCAGCCTCACAGGAAAGTCACTGGAGATATCCACAGAGTCCTAGAACATACACAAGCACACCCACCTTAGAACCAGCACCAGAAGAGCCCAAATGCTTGTGAGGGAAGTAACTGAAAACTAGCTGAGAACACAACAAGATGTATTTTTGGCCCCTCCCCTACATACAGTGCCACAAGGCAGAGAAGCGTGCTGCCACACCCTGGAGAATACCTAAGTTCCCACCCCTTGAAAAATAACAGGTGTACTGTGACAAAAAAATATGGGCCAAATGAAAGAACAGATCAAAACTCCAGAAAAACAACTAAGTTATGAAAAGATAGCCAACCTATGAGATGCAGAGTTCAAAACATTGGTAATCACAATGCTCACATAAATGGTTGAGTATGGTGGCAAAATAAAGGAAAAAGTGAAGGCTATGCTATGTAAAATAAAAGAAAATGTACAGGGAACCAATAGTGAAAGAGAGAAAACCAAAACTCAAATCAATGATTTGGAGCAGAAGGAAAATATATACATTCAGCCAGAACAGAACGAAGAAACAAGAATTCAAAAAAATGAGGAGAAGCTTAGGAACCTTCAGGACAACTTTAAATATTCCAATACCCAAATCACAAAGGTGCCAGAAGGAGAAGAGTAAGAGCAAGACTTTGAAAACTTATTTGAGAAAATAATGAAGGAAATCTTCCCTAATCTGGCAAAGGAAATAGACTTCTAGGAAGTCCAGGAAGCTCAGAGTTCCAAAGAAGTTGGCCCCAAGGAAGGACACACCAAGCCACATCATAATTACATTAGCCAAGGTTAAAGTTAGAATCCTAAAAGCAACAAGAGGAAAGGAGACAGTTACCTACAAAGGAGTTCCCATAAGACTATCAGCTGAGTTCCCAAAAGAGACCTTGTAGGCAAGAAGGGACTGGAAAGAAGTATTCCAAGTCCTGAAAGGCAAGGACCTACATCCAAAATTACTCTATCCAGCAAAGCTATCATTTAGAATGGAAGGGCAGATAAAGTGCTTCTTCCTAGATTAGGTCAGGTTAAAAGAGTTCATTATTACTAAGCCCTTATTATATGAAATGTTAAAGGAACTTATTTAAGAAAAATAAGATGATCAAAAATATGAACAGTAACATGACAACAAACTCACAGCTATCAACAACTAAACCTAAAAAATGAAACAAAAATAAACTAAGCAAAGTAGAACAGGAACAGAATTACAGAAATGGAGAATACATGGAAGGTTACCAGTGGAGATGGGTGGAGGTAGAATGGCGGAAAAAGTACAGGGGATAAGAAGCATAAATGGTAGGTATAAAATCAGGGGAGTTGAGAATATTATAGGAAATGTAGAAGCCAAAGACCTTACATGTATAACCCATGGACATGAACTAAGGGGAGGGGGAATGCTGGTGGGAGGAGAGTGCAGGGCACAAGAGAATAAAAAGGAGAAAAAATGGGGCAATTGTAATAGCATAATCAATAAAATATCCTTAAAAATGAAAAAAAAAAAACAGAAATGGAAATATAGCTTACCAAAACCTATGGAATGCACAGTTGTGTCACTAAGAGGGAAGTTTATGGTGGTAAGTACCTATATAAAAAGGAGAGGTTTCAAGTAAACAACTTAACTTTACCCCTCAAATAACTAAAAACAGAACAACAAACTATGCTCAAATTTAGCAGGAGGAAGAAAGTAATAAAGGTCAAAAAAAAAAATAAGAAATAAGGACCAGAAAAACAATAGAAAAAAATCAGTGAAAATCAGTGAATCTAAGAGGTGGTTTCTTTTAGGAATAAGCAAAATTGACAAGCCTGAAGCCAAACTAACTAAGAATAAAGGAAATAATTAAAAATCAGAAATTAAAAAAGAGATATTATAATTAACATTACAGTTACACAAAAGATCATAAGAGACTATTATGAAAAAAATATACAATAAGAAATTAGATAACCTACAAAAAATGGATAAATTCCTAAAAGCATACAAATAGCAAGATCTGAACAGACGATGTATGAGTAAGGAGACTTAATTAGTAATGTGAAAACCCCACAACCAAAAGAACACCTCCCAACAAAGAAAAACCCAGGACCACTTGATTTCAATGGTGAATTCTACCAAATAGTTTTTAAAAATTAACACCAATCCTTCACAAACTCTTCTCAAAATGTGAAAATGAGGAAACACTCCTAATGTCACTTACAAAGCCAGAATTTCCCTGATATCAAAACCATGTAAAGCATGACAAGAAAAATTAAACTGCAGTCCAATATCCTTGATGAATATAGATGAAAAAAATCTCAGTAAGATATCAGCAAACTGAATTCAATAATATATTGAAAAGATCATATACCAGATCAAAATAAAATTTAACCCTAGAAAACAAGGATTATTTAACATACATGCAAATATGATATATACATTAATATAATGGAATATAAAAATATTATAATCTCAACAGATGCAGAAAATACATTAAACAAGATTAAACATCCCTTTATGTTAAAAAACACTCAACAACTTGGATATAGAAACAGAACCTCAACTTAATTAAGATTATATATACCAAACCCACAACTAACATCATGCTCAATGGTGAAAGGTTATAAGCTTTTCCTCTAAGATTATAAAAAGACAAGGGTGTCTACTCTCACAAATTGTATTCAATGCAGTACTGGAGGTCCCAGCTAGAGTGATCAAACAAGACAAAAAAAAAAAAAGGCCATCCAAACTGGAAAGGTAGAGGTAGAATTTTTATTATTTGCATATGTTATGGTTTTATATATACAAAATTCTAAAGACTCAAAAATGTTGTAATTAATAATTCAGTAAAATTGCAAGATATAAAGTAATGTAAAAAATAAGTTGTTTTTCTATACACTAAAAACTATATATTTGAATAAAACTATCATGTACAATAGCATCAAGAACAACAGAATAATTAGTAATAAATTAAATCAAGGAAGCAACAGATTTATACAATGAAAACTACTAGACTTTGATAAAATAAATTAAAGAAGAAACTGACAAATAGAAGTATATGTCACATTCTTGAATTAGAAGAATTAATATTAATAAGATGTCTATATTATCCAAAACTATACATAGATTCAATGCAATCCTTTTTAAAATTTTAATGAAATTTCACATAGAAATAGAAAAAAAAAAGTTCTAAATTTTATGTAAAGCCACAAAAGACCCTAAAAGCCAAAGCAATGTGAGAAAATAAAAAACAAAGAACACATGACGCATTCTGATTTTAAACTATACTATGAAACTATAATAATCAAAAGAGTATGGTGTTGGCATAAAAAGAAAGATAGATCAATGGGACAGAATAAAGACCACAGAAATAAACCCTCCATATACAGTCAACTAATATTTGACAAGGAAGCCAAAAGTACTTAATGGAGAAAGGATATTCACTTTTTAAAAACATATTTTATTGATTATGCTATTACAGCTGTTCAATTTCTATGTTTTATCCCCCTCTGCCCTATGTCCTCCTTCTCTCCAGCATCATCCCCCTTAATTCATGTCCATGGGTCATACATATAAGTTATTTGACTTCTCCATTTCCCATACTATACTCAACCTTCTTCTGTCAATTTTGTACCTACCAATTATATTGCTTATTCCCTGTACCTTTTCCCCATTCTCCCTCCTCCCCCTCCAAGCTGATGACTCTCCATGTGATCTCCATTTATGTGATTCTGTTCCTGTTCCAGTTGTTTTCTCAGTTTGTTTTTGTTTTTAGATTCAGTTGTTGATAATTGTGAGTTTGTTGTCATTTTACAGTTCATAGTTTTTAACTTCTTTTTCTTAGATAAATCTGTTTAATATTTCACATAATAAGGCCTTGATGAATCCTTTAATTTGACTTTATCTAGGAAGAAGTGCTTTATCTGCCCTTCCATTCTAAATGATAGCTTTGTTGCATAGAGTGATCTCAGATGTAGGTACTTGCCTTTCATGACTTTGAATATTTCTCTCCAGTCTCTCCTTGCCTGTAAGGTTTCTTTTGAGAAATCAGCTGATAGTCTTATGGGAACTCCTCTATAGGTTATTCTTTCCTTTACTCTTGCTGCTTTCACAATTCTCTACTTATCTTTAATCTTGAATAATTTAATTATGGTGTGTTCCTCCTTGGTCCAACTTCTTTGGGACTCTCTCTCTGAGCTTCCTGGATTCGTATACATATTTCCCCACTAGATTAGGGAAGTTTTCTTTCATTATTGTTTCAAATAAGTTTTCAATTTCTTGTTCTTCCTCTTTGCCTTCTGGCACCTATATGATTTGGATTTTTGGAATGTTTAAAGTTGTCCTGAAGGTTCCTAAGCCTCTCCTCATGTTTTTGAATTCTTATTTCTTCATTCTGTTCTGGTCAAATGTTTATTTCTTCCTCTGGTCCAAACCATTGATTTGAGTCCCAGTTTCCTTCCATTCACTGTTGATGCCCTGTACATTTTCCTTTATTTCCATAGCAGAGCCTTCACTTCTTCCTCTATTTTGTGACCATACTGAGCCATGTCTGCGAGCATCCTGATTACCAATGTTTTGAACTCTGCATCTGACCAATTGGCTATATCTTGATCGCTTAGTTATTTTTCTGGAGTTTTGATCTGTTCTTTCATTTGGGCCATATTTCTTTGTCTTGGTGTACTTGTTATATATTGGTGTACCCTGGCAAATACATAAGGTGGAACCTTATGTAATTTCAGGGCAGGACAACCCATTTCTCTGCCTTGTGGCACTGTATGTAAGGGATGGGTCAGAGAGGGAACAGTGCCACTTGTTTGTCTCTGGTCCTGTTTTTAGTCACATCTCCCAGTACCCACAAGTGAATTTTAACCTTCTTGTGCTTATTCCCAGGTGGGTGGGCTTGTGTATGTTCTAGGATCGTGTGGGCCCCTCCAGAGGACTCTTGCGTGCAGCTAGCAGTTTCTACCACCACAGCAACCCCCACAGGTTTTTACAGCCAGAGGTTTTGAAGCTTTATTTTTCCATCACTGGAATCCTGGATTGCATGGTCTGTCTTGCTCTCCAGTTGTTCCTCATGGTTTATATATAAATGAATGTGGGACTGCTTGGTTCTCCAGCTACCACCTTGCCTGCCTGATCCACCAGCTACCATTTTACTATGAGTCCTCTCTGCCCTGACTGCCTATCTCCACCTCTCCTACCAATCTGGATGAATGTTTCTTATTTAATTTCTTGGTTGTTGGACTTCCATAAAGTTCAATTTTCTGGTAGTTTTGGTTGTGTTTTGTTGTAAAATTATTTGTTATCCTTCTTTTGGTTGTGCAATGAAGCAAAGTATATCTATGTATGCCTCCATCTTGGCCAGAAATATTAACTTTAATAAATTATGCTGGAAAAATTGGATATCCCCCATTCAAAGAAATGAATTAGACCTCTTTTTTTACACCACTCACAGAATTTAATTTGAAATGGATTAAAGACTTAAATTTAAACCCAGAAATTATAAAACCATTGGAAAAGAACAGCAAGAAAAAAGCTTCTTGACATTGGTCTTGGAGAAGATTTTTTAGATTTTCTACTGAAGGCAGAAGCTACAAAAGTAAAAATTAATAAGTGGAACTACATCAAACAAAGAGTTCTGCACAGCAAAAGAAAAAAATCAACAAAATGAAAAGACAACCTGAGAAGTAAGAGAGAATATTTGCAATCCATTTATCTGTTAGTGGGTAAAATCCAGTGAATATAAGGAACTCATACAACTCAATAGCAAAACACCATACCATCCACTTTAAAATTGAGCAGATGACTTGAACTAGAAATTTGTCACAGAAGATACACAAATGACAACATGTGCATGAAAAAATGTCCAATATCACTAACCCTCACAGAAATGCATACTAAAACTACAGTGATCTATCACCTCACACTTACTAAAATGGTTATATTTAAAAAGAAAGCTTATCAAGCATTAGCAAGAATGTGGAAAAAAGAGAACCATGTGCTCCATTGGTGGGGATATAAATTGTTCAGCTACTATGAAAAACAGTATGGGGGTTCCTCAAAAGTTTAACATAGAAATATCATATGATTTCACCTATAAGTTGAACCTAATCAACAAGACAATCAAGCCAAATACAACCAGAGATATTAAAATGAAGAACAAACTGACAGTAACCAGAGCGGAGAGGGGAGGACAATAATGGGGAAAGAAGGGGAAGGGCCATTAAGGAACATGTATAAAGAACACATGGACAAAGCCAAAGTGGGGTAGGATTGAGGGTGGGAGGTTGGGGTGGGTCGGGTGGGGGATAGTGGTAGAAGGAAAATGGAGACAACTATACTTGAACAAAAATAAACAAAATAATATAATGTTTAATAAAAAATAAATAATTAATTAAAACCATAATTACTCTAAAAAATAAAACAGAGAAAGAAAGAAATGCCATTTGATCTGGCAATCCTATGTCTGGGATTAACTAAAGGACATGAAATCTGGATCTCAAAAAGATATCTGCGCTCCCATGTTTACTATAGTATAATTCACAATAGCTAAGGTGTGGAAACAAACTGAGTGTTCATCTGTGGATGAATGGATAAAGAAGATGAGGTATACATATACAATCAAATATTATTCAGACATAAAAAAAGAAAATCCTGCCATTTACAACAACATGGATGGATCTTGAAGGCATTCTGCTAAGTGATATAAGTCAGAGAGAAAGCCAAGTACTGTCTATCTCTTTTATATGTGTGGTCTTAATAAAATCAGAGAGTGGTAGGAGGGTTGGGGGAAATGGGAGAATGTTGGTCAACAGGTACAAACCTCTGGTTATAAGATGATTACATTCTGGGGATCCAAAGTACAGCACGATGAGGTAGGTGACTATTGTTAACAATACTGCATTATATACTTGGAAATCGCTAAAAGAGTAGGCCTTAAATTTCTTACCACAAGCACATCAATTGTACTTATGTGAGGTGACTCAGGTGTTAATTAAACCCTATTTGGTCATTATTTTGTAATAGATACATATATTAAACTCACATTGTAGACTTTAAATATACATAGTATCATATGTCAGTTATATTTCAATATAACTAAAATAGAAAAATAAATAAAATATAAATTATGAGCTAAATCTTTGATATGTTTCCTTAAAAAACACATTCCTCTTTTTAAACTTAAATTATCAGGGCGAGACTTCACAGAATGGACAAAATATCTATGGGACTAATTCAGGATCTTTAGACACTTAGGAACATAGATATCTTGAAGAACTTAGGAAACTGTTAATTTTTAATCTTGTTTTCAATTGCTGAATAACCTGGCTCAATAAAAGTAGTACTAGAAAAAATTTCCTGTTTTGCTAGTTTATGTCATGTGTTTACCCATGGACTTTGGATGGGAAGACAGCTCAAATACAGAGCTACCATATTCCCACAAATCCAAATTAGAAAAGAGGTGTGATATAAGAAAGTTTTGTGACCAAAAATATCTACAGCAGCATCTGTCAATTAATATTTACTCTAGTCTGAGTAGTTGAGTTTAAAAAAGTCAGATTAGTATTTTAAAAAATACCTTAGAGAAGTAAGCTAAGGGAAGACAAGTGTCTTTTCCTATCCTCCTCAGTGAGACTCGGTAAAATACATACTCTCCAAAACGCCTTGCTTGTGTGTAGTGTTTTACTGTTTACAAAACATTTTAACACCTATCGTCTTATTTAAGACTCAATACAACCACAAGTTTAGTAGTAAAGGCATTGTTTTTCTTACTTTATAGTAAAGATGACTTGATAATCAGCAAAATATGTCCTGTGGAAAGGGGAAATCTAAGAAGGAGGAAATATACTGTGGCCTTTTCAAAGCATTGGGGAAAACTAGCAGGGCAGTCCGGGCCAGGTCACCAGGCGCTCTGTGATCATCTAATGTGCTGTGCATTTGCATCTATTGATCTATTGGTACAAAGACAAAACACAGCCACCTGGAAACTTTTAGGGTAGTTTAACAAAAAACAAAGGCAAAAACAAAATAAAACAGGCCTTTAAATGAAGAAAATACTATACGATTAGGCATTAAATCATTTAGATACATAGTACTGTGATTTTTTTAAATCTACAAAGTCCTCCTTAGCCAGAATTAATGTAATTAAACTCTCTTGTATGCTTGATACATTCTGTGGTCTTTCAACACTGTTATACTTTGTATAATATTAAGTAAAATAGTGTTACTGGGTAGAGTTTTCCATGTGAGCAAACATGATAGTATTCATAATGCTATTGGTGAAAACATAAGTAATTCCACATGTCAAGTCCAACCTCAAATACAATTTCCCTTTGCTAATTAGCAAACAAGCAGCTTTACAATTTTTCAGTAATGCAAGACTAATGTTTGAATATTTGCAAAGTTCATAGAAAACTGAGTTTATCACTGATCTTAAATGATATAGAACCAAGTACATATTTAACTTTCAGGCAGATATGTAACTGATTTCATGCAGAGTAAGGACCTTTCTGACCATGAAGTTTCAGTTTTAACAGTTTTATAATTTTATTATATAAAAATTACAGTTTATATAATTTAGAAAATTAATATACTTACCATTCAGTTTAATTTAAAAGACTATTATCACCATATATGAAGACCATTATGCCTTATTCCAATCCATTTCCATTCTTCTTTAGAGGTACTCCTTCTATTTTCTAAATTTTACATTTTTTATTTTTTTGCTTTCCCTTTTATTATGATCACATATGTTAGGCTCTCTAAACACTTTTTTTCTTTTGCATGCTTTTAACTTTATAAAAAGAGAATCAGTGTGGCTGCACAGCCACTGTGGAAAATTGTATGGAGTTACCTCAGAAAACGGAACTGTTTTATGACCCAGAGATTCCATTTCTAGGAATATATACAAAGAAACCCAAAACACTAATTCAAAATAATATATGCACCCCTACGCTCACTGCAACATTATTTACAATAGTCATTATTTATAATAGCCATTTTCTATATTTTTATAGTTTGATCTCTTAAACAATAAAAAAAGGTCATAATGCAGGTATTCTTCAAAATACCTTTTTTTTTACATTCTCTTTGAATGTTTCACTTAGTGGTAATCCATTTATTTAGTGGTAAATCCTTTACTTACTGATAATCCATTAATTTATTTTTTACTGCTGAGTAGTGTTCCATTGTATGAAGATACTAGTTTATCTTTTCTACTGTTTGCAGTTATTTGCTAATACAAAGGTGGGTACTACAAACATTTTTTGTAGAAGCCTCCAAGTGCACAATTGCAATAGCTCTTCTGAGGTAAATACTTTGGATAGAATTGCTGTTTCATAATATATATGTGCACCTTTTAATTTACTTGAAAAAGCCTATTATAATTTGTGTTCTTGAGAAGCAGACTGTGAGACAAGGAATCAATTAAGAGTAGTTTATATGATAAGTGATCCCAAAAGGAAATGAGATAGGCAGGGAAAGCAGCCAATAAAGGGTGAATTTTTAAGCAAGGTATCTTTTGGGCAACTGGTGCTTAATTCTGCTGAGAAATCATCACAACCAGTGTAGAACGTGGTTGGACATCAGAGATATCCTGTCTTAAGTGTGAGGGAGCTGGAGTATTCACAAATTCACTCTTCTGTTATTCACTCTTCTTGGTTGGAACTCCCTGATACTATTTATTTTTTCAAAGAACTTGCCTTTGGTTTCATTGATCTTTTTTTTTTTTAGGATCTATTTTGTTTTCTTCTGCTCTGATCTTTATTTCCTTCCTTTACTCACTTTAGACTTTGTTCTTGTTCTCATTTCTTTAGGTACAAGCTTAGATTGTTTTTTTAAGATTTATCTGATTTCCTTTGGTAGGCTTGTAATGCTATAAATTTCTCTCTTAGAACTGTTTTCACTATGTGTTATAGATTTTGGGGTGTTTCCAATTTTATTTGTCTCAAGGTATCTTTTGATTTTTTTCTTGATGTCATTATTAACTTATTCATTATTTAGTAACATGTTATTTAGCTTCCATGTATTTGTTTATTTTTCAGGGTTTTCTTTTTTATCATTGAGATGATGCTTGATATGATTTTAGTCTTGTGAAGTGTACTGATACTTGATTTGTGGCCTAACATGTGCTTTATCCTAGAAAATGTTCCTTATGTACTTAGAAAAAAAGTATATTCTGCTTCTCTAGAGTGAAAAGCTCTGAAAATATCAATTAGATCTATCTAGTCTAGTGTGTCATTTAAAGTCACATTTTCCTTAATTTTTCTGTCTGGAAGTTTTATCTATTGATGTAAATTGGGTGTTCAAATCCCTTGCTATGTTTGTGTTATAGTCCATTTCTTTTTTTATGTCTATCAATATTTGCTTTTTATATTTAGGGGCTCCTATATTGGATACATAAATTTTTATTTTGATATTTTAAAGATTTTATTTATTTTTTACAGAGAGGAGAAAGAAAGGAGAAAGGAAGGGAAACTGTGCAAGAGAAACATCGATTGGTTGTCTTTCACAGGAGTCTTGGCTTGCAAACCTGACCTGCAACCCAGGCATGTATCCTGACTGGGAACTGAACCAGCAACCTTTTGATTCACAGGCTGGTGCTCAGTCCACTGAGCCACACCATCCAGGGTGGGTGGATAAATTTTTAAAAGGTTTTCTCCTCCCTTTGAATTGATATCTTTGTCATTATGTAATGTCCTTCCTTGTCTTTCATTATAGCCTTTGTTTCAAAGTCTATTTTGTCTAATATAAGTATTGCTACCCCAGATTTTTTTTGGTTACCATTTTCATGAAATGTATTTTTCATTCTTTTATCTTCAGTCTGTGTTTGTCATTTGCTGTGAGGTAGACCTGACAAATCACTGTACTAAATTAATATGAAAAATATACTAACTGGTAAATAATTTTACACATCATTCACAAATATTATGATTATAAGTAAATTAAGTCCAGATATTTAAGGATATATTTTTTAAAATAAGAAATAAAAAAAAGACAAGCTTACATAGAGCCATATCTCCAGTCATCATTGTATGTCTCAAAGTCCAGCATTTCTTGTCTGCAGGAACATAGGACAATGAATTTGTTTTGTCTGGAAGCAAACATTGTTTGATAAGTACTCATATTAATTGATTCCACAAATTAACTACTAATCCAGAGATTTTGATCACGAATGATGCTAATCGATTTATTTGATAGAAAGCTTTCAGCGGTTTGTAAATTTAAAATGCCCATATTTTGGGGAGCTGGATTAATTAACAGATTTATCCTAGATGTGAGAAAGCACTTTTAATTTCCTCTTGACCTGCTTTCTCTCTCCACAGGGCCTCCTTCAGAGGTTCTTCAGGTAGAAAAAATTAAAATGCCGTCAACAGATTAAAGCACTATTTACGCAGTGGAATGTATTGTCAGAGTCTGCACATTATGTGGAGCCATTTTAAGAGTGCTCTCATGGGAAAATCTTCCAGATAGCCAGGTTGTGCTTCAAATAAACACATGTGGGTAAATATTGCCTCCCGTGCAGGTCAGAAGGCTGGCATCCCAATTGCTGACTGCATTATCTGTTAGAGAACCAAAGAGGCTGTAACAAATATGATGATTCTGATTAATTTGTTCTTGTGGTTACACCCCTTCAGAGAGAGCAGAGCAAGAACAACATTTTTGTTAAATTGTTTGACCACTTATTTTCAGGAGGAATGAGACTTTAGAGAACAGTAATAATGAATCTGTGTCTTTAGTTCATTTATCCCCACCACAGAGCTGTTTTTGCCTTATTCTTATGTTATTTAAGTCAGGAGAGCTAAAGTATTGCTGATTTGTTGACTGCAAATTACATTTGGAATTTACAACTTCTCAAAATATATTTATAATTTTATATGCAATTTAGTGAATGTATATTCACTTTCATCATACATATTAAATTTTTATATACTATTAGAAGGACAATTTTGGGGACCATTGAACCAAAAATTAAGAACTCTTGCCATAGACTTATCCCTGAAATCTGAAACATAAATAAAATAGCAATACCATGAGAAAAACTAAGAAATTTAAAAATATTTGCCTTTTTAGACTTTTCACAGAGAACAGGCAAAATTATAAGATGATCCCAAGATTCTTATACCCTGCTGTACACATGTTTTCTTTCAGTTATTCAGCAACAGCTTGTTTATTCATGATCACAGAGGCATCTGTGTTAATTTAGTGTTAGTTCTAATCTGTCTATAGTTCCCTAAATTTTCCTTAGCTGCATGTGTACAATTAGTATAAATGTCTCTCCAGCTCCATTATAGAATTCTGCCTAATTTACTTGAAAAGTTGCATAAAATTATAAGGAAAAACAGTTGAATTCTTTAAATAGTACATTGAATAATTAGTCACATCATACAGTTCTACAATTATTTATAAGATTATAAAAGAGCATTATATAATGATGAAAATAAGGTAAATATTTAATTGTGGGGAGGGTTATGAGTGCTTAAAGTTCCTTTATTCTTATAGTGGTTCCTCTGAAACAAATATTTGCCTATGTCTTTATAAACCCTCTCTTTAAAGTGCTATAAGATGCTGCAGCTGTCTGTCTCTCCCAGTCAGGAGGCTTATCTCCACATCTGTGCCATCATTAGGATAATTACTAAATATACCACAACAAACCCTAAGTCAGAACTAAGGTTATTTGAAAATAATGGCATGCCTAATAACATGTAGGATATAAAGAAAATTATCTAGAAAATATACATTTATAAAAATGAGAACGGTCATTAGCTTCATTCTCCCCCCAGTTCTGTCTCTGTTTTGAGTAGGGATGGGTTATAACTACATGCCCTCCTGTGCCCCTCTTCAGCAAAATATAAGAATCGTAGATACTTTGCTTCTATATTTACAGTCTATTGTGGAGTACATAGCATTGAATACAGAGTTTAAAAATATTTTTGAGTGGAAATGATAAGTCTAATGTTCAATTTAGGCAGTTTGATTTTGATGCACAATTTCAGGAATTAAAGGATTATCTGAACAGACCCAGAACTCCAGAAGCACAAGTGGACATCTTCTGCAGAATTAGGTCACTGATGTGTGAGGTAAACCCAGTATATACCAATCTATTGCACAGTGGCTGGAAGAGTTGCAGAATAAATGCACCACTACTTCTGGAAAGCTACAGCTCAATCACTGCAACATACTTTTTAATTTTATTAAAATTAATGATGACTAAAGACTAGAAATGAAGATATTAGTTACAAGCACAATAAACACATTTGAATTTGAGAATGGCATTAATAATATAAAAGCATTATTTTTATTTGCTTCCATTTGCACCTATAGGTTTTTCAGCAAATGATAGTAAGCTTGGATTTAATTATACATTAAAAACCATATGGTTTCTTCTATAAATACACATAAATATCAAGTGTATGACTTACAACACAACCAATTTTAATTTAAATATTTGCCATTCTTTACTTATTTTCTTCTTATAATTTACAGATTGACATATAAGTCTACTATGTTTCTATTCTACATATGTATATTTATATAAATATACTTTAATTATAGTGTGTCTGAAAATGCCCAGGCATTGTTAATATAGTGAAAACTGCCCAACATCAGTGTAACCTGGCAGTCAAGGAGAATGGACTGGAATGCGCATGTGTGAACAATGACAACTTCACTATACTAGTCAGTGGGCACAGTAAATGCCATTGAGTGAGCATGTGGACTGTGTGGCCACCACATTCAAGATGACTGAACCATTAGAGCAATGAATCTCCATCAAATTTTGCATTAATCTTGAACATTCCTCCATGGAACCTATTACCATGATTCAGAAAGCCACAGTTATGAACAACTGTTGATTGGCAACTTCATCACAACAATGTACCTGCTAACGCATCACCTCTCCTACAGAGATTTTTGGTGAAACATCAAATCATCCAGGTGACTCAGCCCCTCTACAGCCCATATGTGGCATGCTGCTATTTCTGGTTTTCCCAAAATTAAACTCACCTTTGAAAAGGAAGTGAATTCAGACCATTGATGAGATTCAGGAAAATATGATTAGACAGCTGATGGCGATTGAGAGGACTATGTGAGATCCCAAGGTGCCTGCTTGGAAGGGGACTGAGGTGCCATTATCCTGTATAAAATGTTTTTGTGAGTTCTGGCCAAGATGGGGGCATAGGTAGAAGCCCTTCTCTTCTTCACACAACCAAAAGGAGGATAACAACCAATCTAAAATCAATAAACAACTAAAAGTGCCAGAAAAATCAAACAGCAGGGAACTCTGACAACCAAGAAATTAAAGAAAAAGTCAACCAGAACAACCAGGCTGGTAAGAACCCATGGCATGGGTGGGGCTGGCTGAGAAAAACTAGTGAGGCAGCAGACCTTGTGGGCTGGCTGGCTGAGAGAAAACTCAGAGCTCACTGTGGACTACAGCAGTTGCTGCAGTGGAAGAAACTCCCAGTTTCACACCAGAGTTCCTTAGAAAGTGGGCTAGAGAATAGCAGGGGAGCTGCATTATTCCCTCTCTGGCCCCTCCCCATAGGTGGCAGCACAGCACAGTAAGGACAGTTGCTCTGCTCTGGTGAATACCTAAGGCCCTGCCCCCTTACAGCTTATCAGGTGCACCAAGACAAAGAAATATGGCCCAAATGAAAGAACAGAGCAAAACTTCAGGAAGTGCTGGGATTATACCCTAAGAGCCCTGAAACACAAATTCAAAAGAACCTATGAACCCCAATGCTCATAGCAGCACAATTTACAATAGCCAAGTGCTGGAAGCAACCCAAGTGCCCATCAGTAAATGAAAGGATCAAAAAACTATGGTAAATTTACACAATGGAATTCTATGCAGGAGAGAGAAAGAAGGAGCTCCTACCCTTTGAGACAGCATGGATGGAAGTGGAGAGCATTATGCTAAGTGAAATAAGCCAGGTGTTAAGGGACAAATACCATATGATTTCACTTTTAACCAGAACATAATCATCAAAAGAAAAATGCAAACAAAATATAACCAGAGACATTGAAATTAAGAACAATCTAATAATAGCTAGAGGGGGGCGGCAGAGACAGAGGGGAGAAGGGTTTTCAGGAATTACTATAAAGGACACATGGACAAAACCAAGAAGAAGGGTGGAAGCAAGGGAGGGAGTGGGGTTTGGCTGGGGTGCTGAGGAATGGTGGGGAGAAAATGCAGACAACTGTAACTGAACAACAATAAATAAATAAATAAATAAATAAATAAATAAATAAAACCTTCAGAAAAAGAACTAAGCAATGAGGAAATACCCAACCTATCTGATGAAGAATTTAAAGCCCTGGTACTCAAAATGCTCACAGAACTAATTGAGCTTGGTTGAAAAATGAAGAAAAAATGAAAGATACCCAAAATGAAATAAAGGAAAATATTCAGAGAACCAACAGTGACAGGAAGGAAACCAGAAGTCAAAGAAACAATTTGGAACAAAAGAGAAAAATAAACATCTAACTGGAACACAAGGAAGAAAAAAGAATTTAAAAAAATGGAGACTTATGAGCCTCTGCGACAAGTTGAAATGTTCCAATATCTTAATTATAGGGGTACCAGAAGGAGAAGAACAATAGCAAGAAATTGAAAACTCATTTGAACAAATAATGAAGGAAAATTTCCCCAGTCTGGCAAAGGAAATAGACTTCCAGGAAATCTAGGAAGCCCTGAGAGTCCCAAAGAAGTTGGACCCAAAGAGGAACACACCAGGACACATCATCATTAAGTTATCAGATAAAGAGAAAATCCTAAAAGCAGCAAGAGAAAAGGAGAGTTACCCACAAAGGAGTGCCCATTATTAGACTGTCAGCTGATTTCTCAAAAGAAATCTTGCAGGCAAGAAGGGGATGGAAAGAAATATTTGAAGTCATCAAAGGCAAGGACCTACATCCAAGATTACTCTATCCAGCAAAACTAGCATTTAGAATGGAAGGGCAGATAAAGTACTTCCTAGATAAAGTCAAGTTAAAAGAGTTCATAATCCCCAAGCCCTTATTATATGAAATGTTAAAGTGACTTATCTAAGAAAAATAAGGTAAAACTATGAACAGTAAAATGACAACAAACTCACAACTACCAACAAATGGACCTCAAAGAAAGAAAGAGAATGAAAACAAAAATTAAGTAAACAACTAGAACAGGAACAGAGTCAGAGAAATGGAGATCACATGGAGGGATTTCAGTAGGGAGCGGGAAGGAAAGAATAGGAGGGAAAGGCACAGGGAAGAAGCATAATTGGTAGACATAAAATAGACAGGGAAAGATAAAAATGGTGTAGGAAAAAGAGAACTAAAAAAAAATCCTTATATGTGCAACCCAGAGGGGAATGCTGGAGGGTTGGAGGGTGCAGGGCAGAGGGGGGATAAAGCAGGAAAAACTGGGAAAACTCTAATTGCATAATCAATAAAATATACTTAAAAAAGAAAAAAATGTTTCTTGTGTCTTGTATCTTGTTTAATAAATGTCTCTATTTTTCATAGTACATGGCCAGATACTTTCTGGATGAAGTGTATCTGTTTATCTCAGCATATTTTAAACAATTTCTAAAATTCCATAGGTCAATGAGGTTACTCCAGGTTCTAAAACTTTAAAAATTAAGTGCAGGTCATTTTAGCCTATTTTTATCCCATATGTTACCATCAAGGATAGGTAAACTTCATTACTTAAAATGTCACTGGCTTCATTTATGACCAGTTGATAATTTTCAGTCATTCTATGCTCAGCTCTGAAAACCTTTAAATACAAACTCCTTGTAAAATTTTGTTTGCTAAAAAATTGGAAGTCATGCAAGCTGGATAGTATTTTACTTAATTATATTATAATGTATCTCTTGGGGAGTTGTTTGAAAACATGCAGTTTTGATTAGATACATTTCCAAATAGACATAAAAATTTTGTATAAACTGCTCCCAAGGTGGCTACTATCTTTATTCTTATCTTTGATAAACTTAAAGTATAAGAGAGATGATAGATAGATAGATGGATAGATAGATTATAGATAAATGATAGATAGAAACAATTACCTCATCTAACCCCTCAGAAGTGTTCTTGGCTCTACCTCTAAAATATATCCTGGGTTCAGTGGCTTCTCCTCATACCTACTATTTACATTCATACACATAATCAACACCTATTTAGTCTCAATTAGAGCATTCTAATCTAGCTGTTCTACTTATAAATTTTATATATATTTACATACATAAATTATATATAAATTCCATATATGTCTAAGTATGAGTGTACATATGTACACACTCTCATATAGACTGTTGGATGAGTGGAAGGAAGGAAAGAAGGAAGGAAAGCAGAAAGGAAGGAGGAAGTGAAATAAGACAGTGAAAGACAATACAATATGATCTCACTTATAAGTGGAGCCTAATGAACAAAATAAACTAATGAGCAAAATATAACCAGAACATAGGAACAGGAAACATACCAATATCTGTAAGAAGGGAGGGTGGAGGTGGGGACTGGTGTAATAAAGTGAAGGGATTAGCCAAAGAACATATATGAATGACTCATGGACCTGGACAGCGGTATGTAGACTGATGTGGCAGTGGGGACTGGGGTGAGTGAAGAAGGCAAAGGGAAAAACTGGGACACCTATAATAGCATAAACAGCAAAATATCTAAAATAAAAAAGAAAAATACAAAATTTAAAATAAATGAAAAATAAATTTATTTTAACTTATTTATCTGTGAAATGTGGATGGAATACCTCTTCATTGAGAATTATCATCATAAGGATCAAAACGGTTAGCAAACTCTGAATATGGTGCCTGGCATGAAAGCCACTCAATAAATGAAGTCTATTTCTAAATAATACTATACATATACATATTCATAATCACAATGATAAATAATAAAAACCTGTATGTTTTTATACAAACTATAAGTTCCACCTCAAACTTTTCAGCTTATCTGAATATATTTCTGCATATGAAAATATGTATATTGGCACTGGCTAGTGTGGCTCAGTGGATTGAGCACTGGCCTTCAAACAAAAGGGTCTCTGGTTCAAGTCCCAGTCGGGGCACATGCCTGGGTTGCAGGCCAGGTCCCCAGTATGGGGTGCATGAGAGGCAACCACACACTGATGTTTCTCTCCCTCTCTTTCTCCCCCCTCCCTCTCTTTGAAAATAAATAAGTAAAATCTTAAAAAAAAAGAAAAGGAATAAAAGAAAGAAAATATATAAATTGTCTAGACAATATAGAAAAACATGTAAATTCACATATATTTATTTAATTATCTTATTGTCTTACAAAATAAATAATAAAATATGTATAAGCTATTTATAATGGGCTCTCCTCTGCTCATTTAAGTTTTATAATCTAAAAAATTCTTATTTTTTTGAAAAATTTGGGCCTATTATTTACTAAAATTTAATCCTTCAATATATTTTTGAAAAAACTTCTTCCAAAATACCCTGACTCCTCTTCCTTAGTTTGAGTTATGGACTGTTTTTTAATACTCCACTGAGGAGATGTTCAAAGATTTTAGGGAGAGAGGGGAGGAGAGAGAGAGACAGACATCAACCAATTATGCTCCAACTGTGGATGGAACCTGCAAACTAGGTATGTGTCCTGACCGGGGATCAAACCTGCAACCCTGCAATCCCCTGGTGTACTGGATGACCCTCTAATCAACTGAAATACCTGGCCAGGGCAGTATTAGTTATGTGTCTTAACATAGTTTATCAAATAAGATGCCTAGTTATGGGTCTTAACAATTTTAAATATTTACTCATACCCTTCCTTTGCTGCCTAAATGATTTTGGACAGGTTATGTACCTTTAATTACAATAGCTCCTTGTCTGTCAAATGATGGGATGGGATAAGAGAGCTGGAAGTTCTTCCAATTCTAGAATTAAGTAATTCTGTTTCCTTCTGCTCACCTATGACCAGGTCATGCTCGTTTTTGATCAATTTTTAAAAGTCTTTCTGACTATATGTCTATTTTTTAAGTCATTTAGTTTGGTCTTTTCTGGATTTGCTCCAGTATCTCTGCATCATTTTTCCGACTGTGGCATTTGAGGTTGGCTGCAGAATTCTATATACACTTGCTGCTTTCTAAGAGAGTGAACTTTTAAACAAAGTCAGAGGTAATGCAAAATAGATATTCTGATGGAAATCGTCATGACCAACTTGCTATTAATGCTTTTTGGTTAGTTAAATTATGAATTAATTTAGTGATTTCTCCTCTTTAAATTTTTTACTAACATTTATAACTTAGGGTGTTTGAAACCTAAATAAAAATAACATCTGATTATGCTTATGTACCTAATACAAATTTCATTTCCTCTCAAAATACTTATTTCTTAAATCCATCATATTTGGTAAAAATTTTGCCAAAATTTGCTTATAATACAAAGAAATTTGCCTTGTTATTATTTTTATTATCTGTAGTCTAATTATGATTTTAATTCATGGAAAATGGAACATATTCTGTTTTTTAAATATTAACTCAAAATTAATACATGAAGTTTATTAACCTATTAAGGATATACCCAGTTTTTATGTTTTCTTTTCAATAATTAAAATTATTTATGAAAGAAAAATGATTTAAAGAAACTAACTGCTTTGGTTCACAAATACAAAACAGATATAGGTATTAATATGAGAATATATTTTAACTGAAGATTAAAGTAGGATCTAAAAGAAAGTGACTCAGGAGGGTGTGTTAAATCTAGCTCACACTTGGGGACTGGAGATGTCTACATGTTTTCCAGATCATCTCACCACAGCCCTTCACTGGACTTTGTAGAAAAATACTCTTGCTTGCGTTATGAAGAAATTTTTGCCTTAAGTACACTCTGTCCAAATCTTTTTCAGAAAGCTTTGAAGATGATAACAGTTTGACCAAGACTCTGAGATTCAATATACTGGTTATTTCTATTCATTCAGAGTTGCCAGCAGTAATTGTAATTTTTATAATTCAGTTGTCACCATTGAATTTCAGATCGCGTAAGTCCTTGAAAGGTAATATATTAATTTGATATTATTATTTTTTGTATGCATGTGTAATTAGCCCAAAGGGCAGATGTAGAAAATGAATTTCTCATTTATGCCACACAATCCACAATCTGCAGTTGAAATTAAATAGTGAGAGTACATTATCTGGAATGGAAAACAAGGAGTCTAACTGTATCTTTTCCAACTCAATTTGAGGTCATTGTAAAGTAAGTTTATTTAAATCAACAAAGCCTTGATAAATGAATCAAGTTGAAAAACTGATAGATATAATTGCAAAGTAATCAGATAAATTTGGAGAATTATAGGATATGGTTTATGTACATAAAGTTTACAAAAGGAAAATGGAAGTCATTAAAATTATGCATCAATTATAATATATTTGAGATCAATTTGGAAAGAATTGAAAGTACATGGAATTAACAAAAAAATGTTATGTAAAGATTGTGCATACTATTTCTTCACTGTGACTAAACATCAAGATCATTGTCAAAGAGAAAAGCAGAAAAATCAATCCTTCTGGACTTCATTGAAATTCTGGATTTGATCCTGTACATCATTCTCCTTAGACTTTTTGTTTGGAGCTCACGTATAAACCGTAAACCATAAAAGTATGAATGATACTCTTCCAAGTTTACTGAAAAATATTCTGGTCCTTGGTGGCACTGCACTATTAGGTAACTAGATCATTGGCTAAAATATATATCAAACTTAACATAGTAACACTAAACTTCTAATATTCAGCCAATACCCCCCTAACCCTTGCTGCCACCTCCCACCTATACTGTCACATTTTTCTTCACCTCAGTAATGAAAATTCTATACTCCAAATGCTCAGGTTTAAACCTTGGTGTCATCCTTGTTTTCATGTTTATCACATCCCCTAATCTGATCCCGCAGGAAGTCCTCTTGGTTCTGCCATCAAAATAGATTTTGTGTTTAGCTTTTTCTTGTCATACCTACCATTACTATTCACACATACAGTCAACACCTATCCAGTCTAGATTTAGTATTCTACTTTAACTAGTCTCTTGACTTAAACCTTGACCTCCTCCCTCTCTGGTGGATACACTTAAAATTTCATTCTAATATGTATAACAACACTAGCTAAGTGGAATTATTAATATTATGCCCAGTTTATCTGTGGTAAACTAAAATACAGAGTGCAAATAGTTGCTAAGCAATCAAACCAGATAGTTTACATGCAGAGAAAACACTGTCCTTCATTTCTCTGTGTAGTTCTACAAAGGGATAAATAATTTAGTCAGCTCAAACTCGAATGGAGCAACTCCTATAAGTATTTGTCAGAGTGTGACTGGGTACTGTAAGGTGTATTAGGCAGGTGAGATGAATAATGACCTGATTTTACACCAGACTGATGGTTTGTAAAATAAAAAAATATAAGAATCAAATGAAATATTCTAGTGGCCAAACACTACATTTCTGATCTCAAGTTGACTAGTTGGATTATACAAAGTTGTCACTGTACCAGATGTTTTGGGAACAAAGGGAAATAATGGGAAATTCATTTCACAGTTAGAAATTGTGAAGTATGAAGAACATTAAAGGACCTAAGTCAACTTAATCAAAAGAAAAGTGAATTAATATCTCACGTCAAAACTTATCATAAATTTTGGAAACTGGTTGAAGAATCATGCTGCAAACTCTTGGCACATCCAAGGAGGATAACAGGTGTAGGAAAGGGATGCTGTGCGGCATGACAGGCAAATAGCTCGTGGCTGAACAAAGACAGGCCAGATACAAGCTGAGAGACAGCTGGTTTAGATATTACTCAAGGTCAGGCTGGAGTCTGGGAATACAGTTCATTTCATGCCACAAAGGCCACGGGTCAGATAGCCAATGCAGTATTCAAACCTGGCACAGAATTAAAGAGTTAATTACTTAAGAGAAAGTTACTCTTAATCAATCAGAAATATTTACTACCAAAAGTAAATTGTTCCCTGTTATTCCTGTAGCACAGGAGGTCCAAACCAGGGAACTGCTTAAACATCTCTGTTATTTTGAGAAAACCATCCAGAGGACCAGCAGATGTGGACATGCTGTTTTTGTTATTCACATTACAGGGGAGTGCACTGACAGCAGTGTGTCTTTGTGAAAGAGACCACACCTCCTCCAATCTGAGGCTCAGTATAAGAGGTGCCAGACAAAGAAGACATGTGTCCTATGTGTGACTCTAAACTATCTTACCTCAGTGTGCACATGCAGAAGGAAAAGGTCAAGAAGCAGTCACAGGACAAGAAGCTGCTCTCAAAGGAAGATAAGGAGGAGTTATAATGCATTCCCAAGACAATACACATCCCTTCTGGCCAGGGGCCCTTTGGTGAGCTCTCTTTACAGGTGGTGGGAGAGCCCTCACAATCCCAACCCAGGGAAATGTTTACTGAGTAGCTAATCAGTGGCCAAGCTACTGAGAAAGCCTTTGCATTAACGATTTCAGAGTTAATTGATACACATAGAATTCAAAATAGTCAAAATGAAACCTGTCAGAATGAAACAAAATTAGAATTAGAAAAAGGTACAAAATTTTAAAATTTAAGAGCAGCCAATTGGTGAAATCAAGATAAGCACAGTCTTAAAGGACAAGGGACATCTAATAATGGTTACCTTGAAAAAGGATAGCCACAGAATAAAAGGACACCAGAGAAAGAAAGTAAGACATATTTGGCAAAAGTTGAGAAACTTCTGCCAGCTTTCAAGTTTGTGAGACAGTAATTTATTTAGAAGTTTTGTTTACTTCTATACAGAGTCCATTTGTAATCCAATGTCTCTTCATATTCGCTTCAATCTCCGAACTTGCACTGGACTTAGAGGAGTATTTGTGATGACAATTTGATGGTTCTAAGGAGACCACACCACTAACCTGGAATGGTGAACTTGAGTGCCTTAGTGCAGACCCAGCAGACTTGTGTTCTGTACAAATTCTAACTTCATCATGGATAGGAGAGAATGATGCTTTGACAGTAAAATATAAAACTAAATACAATATGTCTTAGCATTGTTATGCAATGAACTAATTGAACCCCAGAAACTTTTGCTTTTGAGGTGCTTATTTGATTTTTCAAGATACCTAACCTATAAGATTTAGTCAATTCAATAAAGGCATTGAATTTCCCACCTGTGTCTGAAACCTGATTGACCTTCAGTGTCTTCAACTTCAGTGCGTGCAGCTCTGCCTTATGACACCATATTCATCTTTCTGGAGCCATCAGTTTTGTATGAGGCTACTTTGTTATCTTAGCCACCTTAGGATGACACCAGCATCTACAGTGCATGAGTTCCTTGAGTGTATGTGAAACTATACTCTTCACAGCCGAAGACAGACAGATGGGATTGTCTACGGGGCAGTGCTTTGAAATAGTGAGTTACTACAGAAGTAGGGAAAAGTAAACTTCTGGTTTTACAACCCCGGGAAGAGTTACTTACTGTTTCTTTTCCTGTGCTTTTTCTTATTTATACCTATGCATGACTCTAAAATACTTAATAAGTAATTGTAAAAAGAAATACCATTTATTTAGTATCATTATGTGATGGGTAGTATATCAATTAATTATACATATTTGTTTATATCTTATGATTTCTAAGCCAGAACTTGCATTATTCAGAGTAATTCTAGAGGATTTCACAAAACAAATCTTAATATTTACTGAGAGAAAAATAAAGATGCAGTTTACTTGTTACCTCCCCTATGGACATTAATTTTGAGCTTTTATGGATAAACTGTGGCATCCCTCACATGTAGATATTTCTATATCAACAGTAATCATCTTCAAAAATTGATAAATATTCTGCTTCAAAACAAAATTGGTAGGCAGTAAGTAAAAATGTATGAATAGACATCATCTAATTAATAAGGCCTCTTATTTCAGTTGAGATTTTTTTCTCAAACAATTCAAAGCTTGACATTTAAGTAAGCTTCTTTGTTTTATTAATTGCAGAAATTTGTACATCTCTGTTGGAAATAATCTGGAACTTTCCTTGATATATCAGGCCTTTTCTGTTGATTCACATAATTCTAGAATCTCATCTTTATTCTCATGGAACTTCTTCATTTTTAAAGGTCCTTATATTTTACACCAAGTACTCTGTACTGCAGTTTCTGGACTTTGACTCAAGCTTCTTAATAAGTGCTATCAATAAACAACCCAACACTCTTACTTTCTCTAAAAATAGTTTTTAAAGATTTTATTTATTTATTTTTAGAGAGAGGAGAAGGGCAGGAGAAAGAGAGGGAGAAAAACATCAATGTGTGGTTGCCTCTTGCATCTCCCCTACTGGGGACCTGGCCCACAACCCAGGCATGTGCCCTAACTGGTAATCAAACCAGCGACCCTTTGGTTCACAGCCCACGCTTAATCCACTGAGCTACACCAGGCAGGGCTAGAAGATATTTTTAATCCACATCTCTCTACTTTTCTTTGCATTGCTGGCATATTTTTCTCTATCTGAAAGTCTTGACTGAAAATTTCCGAAGCAAAGAGTATAATTTACAGTCAGTATAAAAATTACCTTTTGTTTTCCACACCACCCTCCATTCTCTTCAAATGCAACCTATTTCAAATTTCAATACTTTTGTACACTTTTTGCTAAGCAATGGTAGGGAAGTGTGAATGTTTCATATTTTCTTTAGGTTTTGCTCATAATTTTATAGAGAGTCAAGTTATAATTCAAGGTGAAAATGCCACTCAAGAATTGTAAGAAAATCATCCTATCATTTATTGAATACATGATGACATTCTGATCCTTGAAGGTTATAAAATATGTGTAATATTTGACTGGAAAATCTATAAATCTGTGTTCTCATATATTTAAATGTGAACTATGCATACATGGTTTCCCAAATAAATATGAATTCATATCCACATTATATAGAAAATTGCTTCTTTACATCAGTGCCAAGACCTGTCAGTGCTAACAGTGAATATTGCATGCGGAGGTCATCCACAGCCCTTCAAACTCATGAATGGGGAAAGGTGTAGGTCATTATAAAGAATATGATACAATGCTGGGTAGATAAATACTCTGTTTATGCACATGTATTTATATAAATAGAGCATATATTTAGGAAAGATGAATTCTGAATGGCTGTATTACTTTTGAGAGAGCTTGGGTTAACGAAAAAAAACAATCACATTTAACATAGGGTAAGACGTAAGTCTATCTGTGTTGCTTAAATGTATTGCCATAGACATGTTTCTTTTGCAATTTAAAATAAGATATTAAATGTTAATAGGAGTTCTTCATGATTATTTACACATTTCATATTAACTGTATTAGTCATGATGTTCTTGGTTAATCTGTAGTTACAAAGAGGACTAAAATATCAGTGGCCTTCAAGACCAAAATGACGTCTCTTTCCTACATTATTTGTTGGGTAAACATCGTCCAGGATGACAGAGTAGCTTGGGTCTACAGAATATACAGTTTTTTAAGCAGAGGAAAATAAAATCATAGTAAACCACATTTCAGTTCTTAAAACTTCTGACAAGTGACAGTCACTACTTCTGCTTAAACATCACTAGTTAAAGCATGTTACTCTTCCACACCTGAGTGAAACAGAACAGGGATGAATAATCCTCCTCTGGGACAGGGACTGCAGAAACAGACATTGGGTCGAGCCCTTTTCTTTTATCCTTACCTTCTCAAATTAAGTAGCTGCCCCTTGAGGGAAAAAAAAAATTGTGATATGCAGTTTATCCTTAACTGGTCTAATACTTGATTTCCTATAAGTGAAAAATAAGACTCAATGATTAATTTATAAGATGGGTTCAGAGTTTAATTTAGACTTACTGTATACATTTATGTCCTTAGTATATTTACCATAGATAGTTATAAAATGTCACTTACATACAAGTCACATAACCAATTAAGAAAAATTTCTGTTTTAACTTTATAGATATTTTAGTGTTGTTCATTTCACCCAAAATTAAACCACTGTTATACTGCAAAAGGCATAAAAAAGGTACTTTAATTCAGTTAAAATTAGAATTTGATTGAACAAAAATAAGGAATATATTCTTACTCTGAGTAAAGCATATCGAAATCATAGGAAATTTAAGAAATTATTCCCTAACTTAACATTTCCCTTTCATGGGTAATTTTTATTTCTTTTAATATGTGACACAACTTGGTAAGTTTTAAAGTGTATTGTTTCAAAATTTCAAAGAGCCACTAACTGATTCTAATACCTTTTGAGCACTGAGACATAAAAAAGTTCCTAAATTTTTCTATAGTACAACTGCTGCGATATTGAAGATCAGTGTCATCTCAGTAAAAACAATCACTGAGAAACAGAAATCTAACTCTGTAGCCTAGCAATTTTATATGCTCTTAATAAATTCACTTAGTCTGGGCAGATAGAAATTTCTATTTATAAAAATGTTTTGTTTTTTCTAAGTTTAGTACATGAAAAACTTTTATTGATGTGATGGTTAGAATCTTTGCTTCCTTTTATTTTCTTCTGCAAAATAAAGTGATTGGTATAGCCAAGGAAGGGTTTAAGCACTGAGAGACACACAAACATGAAGGGATATGTTTAGAACTGACTGTAAATTGGTAACACATGATACAATGGCACACCAAAATAGGAAAAATTGAACTACTACATAAAAAGGAATGCATGCAAAAATATGAGAGCACATTATTACAGCTAAGATAAAACACACTTTACAAGCACTTTTCTCAAAGGTGATAATCAGAAAGGAAGTTAATAGGAGTGATGCAATCTGTGCCATTTACATGTGTTGTCAAATAATGGTAAACTGGGAACATTGGTGGTCATAGCTAAATTCACCTCTCATTACATGAAACTATGCATTTAACTGAGGTGTGTATAGGAAATTCATGCTACTGATAAACTTTTATACTGAGGTCATATGAAGAGAGCAATCAGATGCTTGAATAAAAGAATTTCTCTCATTTATGTTTAATAGCTATTGATGGAGTACCTCATATTCTAGGCTTTGTCCTAGTTGTAAAACAAGCAGCACACAGAATGCACATTCTCCTGAGGTAACATGTAACATAGAAAATCTATAGCTCTCCAAAATTAATATTTGAAGTATAAAGTAAACCCTATTAGTTTTCAAATATGACTTCAGATAATAGAATAATGAAGACATGTTATTTTTTGGTATTTGTAATATTGAAAAATGGAGAATCAGCAGAATTTAGGAAGGTCAACTTCACTCTTTCAATATTTTTCTATATTACTTTTTATTTTTTGGTCTTTCTTATTTTATTGTTGTTCTATTATAGTTGTCCCAATTTTTCCCCTGTTGCTCTCCCCTGCCCTGCCCACACCCTCTCCCACAGTCAATCCCCACCCTGTTGTCCACTTCCATGGGGCATTCACACACATTCCTTGACTAGACCCTTCCCCTTCTTTCCACCCTCCTCCCCCTCTCCCCTGACCTCTGGTCACTGTCAGTCTGTTCCTTGTTTCCATACCTCTGGTTCTATTTTGCTCGTTTTTGCAAATCACTACTTTATTTATATACCATATAAATAAAATCACAAACATCACGAGATAATAAAATCACAAGACAAAATCATAAGATCATATCAATAGATGGTGAAAAAACATTCAATAAAGTACAGCACCCATTTATGATAAAACACTCAGTAAAGTGGGAGTAGAAGGAGCATACCTCAACATAACAAAGGCCATATATGAAAGACCTACAGCCAACATCATACTCAAAAAGCAAAAACTAAAAGCTCTTCCCTAAGATCAGGAACAAGACAAGGGTGTCTGCTTTCACAACTTTTATTCAACATATATTGGAAATTCTAGCCACAGTGATCAGGAAATAGAAATAAAAGGCCTCCAAATTGGAAAGGAGGGAGTAAAACACTCTTTCAATATTTATTACATTAATCATAGGGATGCAAAATGGTACAGATACTTGGCACAACACTTTTAGACATTCGTTTTTTTTCTGTTGATTTTATTATTTTTTAATTACCATTTAGTCACCTTATATCCTCATGTCCCCAGCAATTACCATGCTGCTGTTCATGTCCATGTGTCCTTTTTCCTTTTTGCTCAATCCCTCTACCCTTTAACCTCTCCCCGAGCTGTCATCCTGCTTTCTATCTATGAGTCTGTCCCTATTTCCCATATTAGTTCATCTGTTTATTGGATTCTACATATGAGTGAAATCATATGGTACTTGTCTTTCTCTCACTGGTTTATTTCGCTTTGCATAATGTTCTCCTGGTCCATCCACACTGTCATAAAGGGTAAAGTGTTATTTTATTTGTACAGCCAAGTAGTATTCCATTGTGTAAATGCCCCATAGTTGTTTTAACCACTAATCTACTAATGGATACTTGGACTGATTCCATATTTTGGAGATTGTAAATAATGCTGTAGTGAACATAGGGATGCTTATGTTCTTTCAAACTAGTGTTTTGGGTTCCTTTGAATATATTCCCAGAAGTGGGATCACTGGATCAAAAGGCAGATCCATTTTTAATTTTTTGAGGCATTTTCATACTGCTTTCTACAGTGGTAGCATCAATCTGCATTCCCACAAACAGTGCGAAAGGGTTCCTCTTTCTCCACATCCTCGCCAGCACTTGTTTGTTGACTTATTGATGATAGGCATTCTGACAGGTGGGAAATGATATCTCATTGTAGTTTTAATATGCATTTCTGTCATAGTTAGTGACTTTGAACATTTTTTATGTCTATTGGCCATCTGTCTTCTTTGGAGAAATGTCTATTCGGGATCTTTGCCTGAAATAAGACATACCTTAATAGTCCATTAATATTTGACAGAGGAAGCAAACACATACAATGGACTAAAGATAGTTTACTAAATAAATGGCGCTGGGAAAATTGGACAAATACAAACAGAAAAATGAGACTAGACCATCTTCTAACACAACACACAAGAATAAATTCAAAACAGATAAAAAATGTAAATGTTAGACCTGGAACCATAAAAATCGTGGAAGAAAACACAAGGCAGCAAAATCTTGGACATTACTCATAGCAATATTTTATCAGATATATCTCCACAAGCAAGGGAAACAAAAGAAAAATATAAATAAATTGGACTATGTCAAACTAAAAAGGTTTTGCATAGCAAAGGAAATCATTAACAAAATCAAAAGATAGCTCCAAAATGGGAGAACATATTCACCAATACATATCATAAGGGGTTAACATCCAAAATTCATAAGAATCTTACAAAACTCAACACCAAACAACCCAATTAAAAGTGGATGCATTCTTTCTTTTATTGTTGTTCAATTACAGTTTTCCCCATTCCCCCCCGTTATTCTCCCCCTCCTCTCCCCATCATGACCTCTCACATTCAATCCCCCCCATTACCTTTTTCCATGGGTCCTTTATACATGCCTTTGATGACCTTTCCTCTTCTTTCTCCTGTTATCCTGTTTCCCCCTCCCTTCTGGTTACTGTCAGTTTGTTCTTATGTCCATGTTTCTGGTTCTATTTTGCTCATTTTTTTGTTAAATTGTATACATTCTTATAAAATTAAATATAATTTTAACACATAACCCAGAAACTCTACTCCTGGGTGTCTCTGCTAGAGGCTTGTAAACTAATATCCCAATAAAGACTTGTAAGCAAATGGTCATAGTAGTTTTATTTGTTAACACCCCAAATTTGTAAACAATTCAAATGTCCATTAACTGAAGAATGAACACATAACATATGAAATATTTATTCAATGATGCTCTATTCAATAAGGAAAATGAATAAGTTACTGGGAATTGCTACAAAAAGGATGAAATTCAGGGTGTTTTGCTAAGTGAAAGAATCTAGGCACAAAGCACATAATATTGTATATAATATAATTACATATTATATGAATCCATTTATTTGAAACATCTAAAATTATAAATCTATGGGGAATAACTAATAAAGAAAAGCATATTAAAGGAGCAATGGGTGTTGAATGAAAACTTCATAATGGATATTTTTTGATGGTGAAAGATTTTAAAATCATCATAATAATGGCATAACTCTTTACACTTACTAAAAAGTCATTGATTTTCCCACTTAAAATGGATGACATTTATGGTATGTACATTATATCTTATACCTAAGTATATCTGTTTGAAAAAGGAAGTTGGAAAAGAAAGTATGTCTACTTGTCTATTTTAGAATGCAATTAGTATAATAAAATATTAAAAATCTTCAAGTATAAAGACCAGTGAAAAAAGTCTTACAATTGATTATATTACTGATATAAAATACAAATAGTAAAGTAAGTGGCAAATGAAAAATCCTGATGGCCAAAGAATTTGATGATACTTGTTTAAATACTTATCTAGATTCTAAATGCTGTATATTACACAAAATTTATAAATTTCATAATCTTATTTAAAAATTGGTGGCTGACCACATATGTATTATAATATTTAATTTTCTTTTCCTCCTAATTTTGATGTATACTTTAGTTGTAAGAAATTACTTCACTATATTAAATAAGAAAGGTTGTTCTTTGTGTGGGTTGCAGTTGAACTTTATTGCTGTTGGCATGTCAATGGGCAGCACTGACCCTCAGGCGGATTGGTTTTGAGGACTAGCTATGACCACAGGGGAGGTGCCATCATACGGGGGCTGACCCTATGGAGCAGGATTTTCTTTGGTGAACATCTGTTGCCTACTGTGTCTGCCTTTTGGGTGTGTCATTTTGCGTGTGCTTGGTGGTATATTGGCCTGGTCTGAAGCTGTCCACAGGGTATGTAGATTCTGGGGCCCCTTGAAATAAACCCTAGTGCAGACCAAGTTTAGCCACTGCCTGTGCCCTGCATGGGGCGACTTGGTTTGAGCTACAAAGTGATCTGCAGGTTGTTTCTATTTGTGCTGAGCTTGGAGGAGTGTGGGAGAGGGTAAGCTGTGAAAAAGGGTTGGCTGCCACTAGTGTAAAAGGTACTGGACACACTGAGGCCGGGTGCTGCTTGTTTGGGGTTTGTGAACCTCTAAGAGATTTTAGGAAATTTCATAGCATGAGGAGAGGGAGGTCATTTTCTTAGCAACTTTCTATGGTTTTTATTTTTTATTATTATTCAAGTACAGTTGTCTCCATTTTCCTACTATCACTCTCCCCCTCCCCACCTATCCCCACTTCCCTCCCTCAACCCTTCGGATTTGTCCATGGGTCCTTTATATATATTCCTAACAATCCTTCCCACTCTGCTCCCATTATCCCCTCCCACCTCTCCTCTGCTTACTGTCAGTTTGTTGTTCTATGTAAGCAATCATATCAGTTGCAAAAAGAGAAAATTTTACTTCTCTGTTTCTGAATTTTATGCCTATCATTTCTTTTACCTGACTATTGTCAGGATGAATACAAGTGAGATATGTGAGTGTGGGCACCTTTGCTTTTCTCATTATTTTTCTAAAGAACACCTTTATTGAGATTTCATTGATACATAAAGAACTGTACATATTTAATGTGTACATATTGATGTTTGGGCATTTGTGAACACTTATTATACTGTCACTGTGATCAAGGGAATAGACATAGCCAACACCTCCCAAAATTCCAAGTGTTCCCCTTTTATTATGGTAATAGCACTTAATAAGGTTTATCCCTTTAACAAATTTTGAAGTGCACACTGTCATACATCGCTAACTATAGGCACTCTGTTGTGAAGCAGATCTCTAGAACTTACTTCTCACACTTAACTAAAACTCGTTTACCCGTTGAACAACAACTCCCCCAGTACTCCCCCATTCTTCTTCCTCAGGTCTGGGCAACCAGTATTATATTATCTGCTGCTATGAGTTTACTATTTTATATACCTCATATAAATAGAATCATGGGGTATTTATCATTCTATGACTAGCTTATTTCGTGCAGTATAATGTCCTCCAGGTTCATCTGGGTTGTAACAAATGGCAGAATTTTCTTCTTTTCAAAGGCTGCATAACATTTCACTGTAGCAGATGCTACATTTTTTTATTCATTCACCTATTGTGCAAATATAACTTGTTTCCATATCATGGTGATATTGAATCATGCTTTAATGAAAATTGGAGTGCAGAAGTCTCTTTCAGATGCCGGTTTCAGTTCTTTTGGATACATGCTCAGAAGTGACTGCTAGATCATATGGCAGTTTTATTAAATTTTTAGGACCCATTATTCTGTTTTCCATAGTTAGTACTCCATTTTGCACTACAACCAAAACTGTAAGAGTTTCAATTACCTACAATCTTTTTATTTTATTTATTTTATTTTTTATTGTTGCTCAAGTATAGTTGTCTCCATTTTCACCCCACCACAAGCCCCTGCCCCACCCATCCCTGCCTCCCATCCTCCATCCACCCCACCTTTAGCTTTGTCCATGCATCTGTTATACATGTGTCTTAATGACTCTTCCCCTTCTTTCATCTATTATCAGCTCCCCCCTCCCCTCTGGTTACTGTTTGTTCTTTATTTCCATGTCTCTGGTTCCGTTTTGCTTGCTTGTTGGTTTTGTTTATTAGGTTCCATGTAAAGGTGATATCATATGGTATTTGTCTTTCACCACCTGGCTTATTTCACTTAGCAAAATTAATGCTCTCCAGATCCATCCAAGCAGTTGCGAAGGGTTGAAACTCCTTCTTTTTTCTACTGCATAGTATTCCATTGTGTAAATGTACCATAGTTTTTTATCCACTCATCAACCTTGCTAACACCTGTTATTTTTATCTTTTCCCCTTTATAAGTAATCATCCTCAGAGGGTTGAGGTGATATCTCACTGTGGTTTTGATTTGGATATTCCTGATGACTAATAACGTTGAACTTTTCTTCATGTAACCATTGGTCATTTGAATGTCTCCTTTGAAGAAATGTCAATTCAGTTTCTTTGCCCATTTTTCAGTTGGGATATTTGTGTTTATTTGTTTTTCAGTTCCTTATGCATTTTGGATATTAACTTTTTATTAGACATAGGGTTTACGAATAATTTCATCAAGGAGGTATAAGACTTGTATACTGAAAACTACAAATCACTGATAAAATGTAGAAGACAAACAAGTGAAAAGATATGCCATGTGTATGTATTGGATGTTGGATTTACTATTGCTAAAATAGCCATACTACCCAAAGCATTCTACTGATTCAATGTAATTGTTATCAAAACCCCACTGACATTTTGTACAGAAATAGAACAATCTTAGAATTCATACAGAACCAGATACCTGAGATAGTCAAACAATCATGAGAAATAGGAACAATGATGGAGGCATCACACTTTCTGTTTTTTTAATATCTTTTATTTTTTTAATTTTCTGTTATATTTTTTCTTTTTTTATTGTTTTTCAATTACAGTTGTCCACATTCCCCCCCTTTACTATACCCTGCCCTACCCACACCCCACCTCCCACATTTAATCATCCTCCCCCACCCCAATGTCTTTGTCCATGGGTCCTTTATACATGACCCTTCCTCTTCTTTTCCCAATTATCCTCCTCTGCCCTCCCCTCTGGTCACTGTGAGTTTGTTCTTTATTACCATGTCTCTGATTCTAGTTTGCTTTCTTGCTTGTTTTATTGATTATGTTCCACTTATAGGTGAGATCATATGGTATTTGTCTTTCAATGCCTGGCTTCTTTCATTTAGCATGATGCTGTCCAGATCCTTCCATGCTGCTGAGAAGGGTAGCAGCCCCTTATTTCTTTCTGCTGTGTAGTATTTGATTGTGTAATTGCACCATAGTTTTTTAATCCACTCATTTAATGATGGGTTCTTAGGCTGTTTCTAGTGCTTAGCTATTGTAAATTGTGCTGCTATGAACTTTGGGGTGCATAAATTCTTTTGAATTTCAGGATTATTAGGGTATAATCCCTGCAGTAGAATTGCTGTGTCTAAAGGCAGTTCTATTTTTAGTTTTCTGAGGAAATTCCATACTGCTTTCCACAGTGGCTGCACTGATCTGCATTCTTACTGACAACATACTAAGGTTTCCTTTCTCTACAACCTCGGCAGCACTTATTGTTTGTTGATTGTTTATGATGGCCATTCTGACTGATGTGAAGTGGCATCTCATTGTGGTTTTGATTTGTATCTCTCTGATGGCTAGAATGCTGAGCATTCTTTCATATGCCCCTGGGCCCTCTGTATGTCTTCCTTGGGGAAGTATCTGTTCAGGTCCTTTGCCCATTTTCTGATTTCAAAGTATATTACAGAGCTACAATATGTAAAATAGTATGGTACTTTCATAATATAGATAGAGACAAATGGAACAGAATTGAGAGCCCAGAAATTTACTCACACATGTATGGTCAATAGATATTTGAAAAGAGTTTGAAGAATACAAAATGGGGAATATATAATCTCCTTAACAAATGGTGCTGAGAGAAAATAGATATCCACAAACAAAAGAATAAAATTGTACCCATATCCTATGCATGCATTTAGATTAACTCAAAATGAATTAAAATTTTAAGTTGAAACATTAAATATCTACAACTCCTAGACAAACCATCATGGAAAACTTCATGACATTGGTCTTCACAATGGTTTCATGGATATGATGCCAAAAAAACTGTGAATAAAAGCATAACTAAACAAAAGGAGTACATCAAACTAACAAGCTTCTTGTACACAATGAAAGAAATAGTCAACAAAGTGATGAAACAATCAATAGAATTGTAATATACATCATTTTTATAATTATAAAATAAAAAGAAAAGAAAAGAAAATCACACATAAGCAGAGTAGGGCCAATATACAAAGCTTCCATAAGTGAATTCTACCAGGCACAAAATTTAAAAATTTAAGAACTTAATAACATCTTGCCTCTAAAACGGCAAATTGTGCCCTTGGCAGGGTTGTTCAGATGCTCAAAGCATTATCCAGTATCCCATAAGGCTGCGGGTTTGGAGCCCAGATCAGGACACATACCTAGGTTTCAGGTTGCATCCCCAGTTGTGGAATGTACAGGAAGCAACCAATTGACATTTTTCTCTCATATCCATGTTTTCTCTCTCTCTCTCTTTTTTTCCTCTCTCTCTAAAATCAATAAGCTTATCCTCAGGTGAAGATTTAAAATAAAATAATAAAATGGAATAAAATAAGCAAGTTGCTTCTGAGGTCTGAATATGCTGGTTACACAGATTATACAGGTACAGCTATATCATCACAATAAAAGGATGACATTTTGAAAGTTTTCTGAAAGAAAAAATGTAAAAAAGCATAAACTTTAATTTTTTAAAGATTTTATTTATTTATTTTAGAGAGGAAAGGAAGGGAGAAAGAGAGAGAGATAAACATCAATGTGCAGTTGCTGAGGGCTGTGGCCTGCAACCCAGGCATGTGCCCTGACTGGGAATCGAACCTGCGATGCTTTGGCTCACAACCCGCGCTCAAGCCACTGAGTTACGCCAGCCAGGGCAAAAAGCATAAACTTTAAATACATTTCATAGTGCCTTTTCAAAAACACTTCTAACATAGGAGAAATAAAAAATGATTAAAATTCTTCTGTCTTTGCTTAATATTCTCCACCTTCATTACTATTATCTAGACATTTAGAAACCCATTTTAAATTTAATGGCTGAGATGATACAAAGGAAATTCCTTATATCTGACTTTTGCCTTAAAATGAATACAAGTTTATATTTTTGTGATTCCCGTAAGTAAAACTTGCCACTCAAATTCCAGGAGAGCAGAAAGATGAAAGAAAAAAAAGATATAGCAAGGGCTTAGGAAGGAGTCAAGGGGAGCAGAAAAGATCTGGAGAGTAAGCAAGTAAGTCTGTTAAGTAGAGATTAGTCTTTGGAATTACTCATCAGGGAATAGCGTGGGTAGGCCTCTGAGAGTGAGGAAAAGTAATAGATTAAGAGAAAAGGAAACTATCTCTGAAAGTAAAACAGCTCAGAAGAGAGAAAGCAAAGCTCTGAGAAAAGACACATCTAAAGGAGGTAGGCAGGAATCTGGAGCTGTTCCCAGACTTGCTGCTTTTTATCAGCTTCCAGCTCCCAGCTTCCACTCTCCATCAGAGAACCATGGGGAATAGATAAGCAGAGCTCACTGAGGCCTTTCATTGAGTTCACAAATTGATGTTAAAATTTCTAGAGGTTAGACATTTGAGGAGATCATAATTTTAATCTAACTTGCTTTGACAGTACCACAAAAAGCTAAACAGAAAAGAAAAATATCCATTATTTTGAAGCTGATAAAAATTTTCAGAGCTATGTTTGTCGAATACTATGTTACAGATATTTCTAGGTTTCATCATTAAGTCATAGCTCTGAGCAGTATGGCTCAATTGGTTAGGCTTCATTCTGCAAAGCAAAAGGTGACCAATTAGACTCCTGGTCAGGGCACACCTGGGTTGTGGGTTTGGTTCCTGGTCAGGGCACATACAAGAATTGATGTTTCTCTCTTGCATCAATGTTTCTCTTTCTCCCCACCTTTTCCCTCTCTTTAAAAACAAACAAACAAACAAACAAACAAACAAAAGGCATACTCTTACCACATATTCTACATAAGATTTTTCATGATTTATAGTTTTATGTTTAAGTTTTTGACTATTTCGAGTTCACTTTTGTATATGGCTTTGTAAATGAGTTTATTTTTGTTTAGTTTAATGTATCTGTCCGCTGGGTTTCCCAGCCCCACTGTTGAAGAGATTGTTGTTACTCCAGTGCACATTTTTGTCTCCTTTGTCATAGATTAGTTGATCATATAAGTAAAGGTTTATTTTGGGATCTCTATTCTGTTTTATTGATCTAATATATAGGAAACTCATGCAATACAATAACAAAAAAAGTTCACCTCACAAATGGGGATAGAATGTGAAAAAATGTTTCTCCAAAGAAGACATACAGACGGAACATCACCTTATACCTGTCAGAATGACTATCGTCAATAAATCAACAAACAAGTGTTGTGGATGCAAAGAAAGCAGAACACTTGTGCATGGTAAGTAGGACTGAGAATTGGTGCAGTATGGAAATTCCTCAAAAAACTAAAAATGGACATACCACATGACCTAGCATTTCCCCTTCTGGGTATTTATCCAAAGAAAACAAGACACTAGTTTGAAAAGACTTATTTGCTCTCATGCTCATTGTAGCATTATTTACAATAGCCAAGATATGGACACAACTTCGATGTCCATGGGCAGATGAATGGATAAAGAAGATGTGATATCTGTATCTATATTGGTATGTATATACATATATACATGCATATGCATATGTATATATATTGATATATATCTTTAACTGTTATCTGTATAGACATTTAGCATATCTATATGTCTAAAACATCTATATCTATATATGTATATACATATACATATGTATATACATATCTGTATATGTGTATAGATATCACATATATACATATGTATAGATTTAGTTATATATTGCATATACACATATATATGTGTATACATCATATATATATATGCAGTGCAGCAATAAAAAGAGAATGAAATTTTGCCATTTGCAGTAACATGGATTGACCTAAAGGATATGCTAAATGATATAAATGAAGCATAGAAAGACAAATACTCTCTAGTTTTACTTATATGTAGAATCTAAAAATAAAGCAAAACAAAATAAAAACAACTCATAGAAAAGGAGTCCAAAGAGATGTTTTCCAGAGGAGAAGAAGGTGGGGTATGGGTGGAAAAGTTAAAGGAGAATTTAATCAGTAATATTGTGATGTTTGTACAGGACAAATAATTACAAGAATTAGAGGGGTGATCACATTGTAAAGTAAATAAAGTATAAAATATCAAAGAACTATATTGTACACCTAAAACTAATATAACCAGTATAAGGGTGAATACCACCTATATTTAAATGAAAAAAAAAACCCTACAAAAATACAATTTATATAATTTATCTGTAACTGGAAAAGAACAATGAAATAATTCATTAAAATTGTCAAACACAAAAACTAAAAGCAACTATATCTTATTTTTATAATCTCAAAAATTATAGGTACTTTAGACAAATATATGGCAAAAAGATGTCTTCCAAAATAATAGAACACAAACATAAATAATTTCAAATTGAAGAAGTATGGAAACAGACAAAAGGAATTTCAAAAGTTACAAAACAGATTTGTTTTTAGTCAAAGACTGTGAAATATAAAAATTAAAAAGTGAAAATGTGCTTTCCAATGTATATTTTTAAATTAAAAAATCCTTTAGAGAATCAAAAAAAGATTTCAATGACTACATGAATTTAGAAACTGTTGAGTTAAACCAAATTAATAGTCTTTACTCAACATTTTCACTCAGGACTTTTCTGAGGTTTTAATAAGCGAACTAGCTGTATCTATGACCAAAAAGAGACTACGAAATATGAAAATTCTCCATCCTATTTAGCTACATAACATTCCTCATTAACTCTTTCATTAAACACAATGAAAATGAATATCTTAGTTATTATCTAACAATTGTTTGAGAATCACATTTGAAAAGAAATACTGTGACAGTATAAAATACCACAGATAACAATCATCATTAATCTTTGAAGTCAAGCTTTATAGCCATGAACAATGGCCCATTTCTTGCCTGAACAAAAATGAAAACTCAAAGACAGCAATAAGTTTTATTTAAAATAGCCAGTTTATAATTTGGTTCCATAAGTGATATTTAAATACAATCTCTAAGATTTAACTGCTTTATTAAAATAGTTTAAATTATAAGTCCTCATATTCAATGTGCTTGGACAATGCATAGTTACAAAATACAGTTAGTTCCTAAGACAGAACTACAAATAAAGTCACAACAAAACAGCAAGGACAAGCCCAATGAATCTGTGCCAGCAGTTCTACTGTAGTCATGCTGTGTGTCACTGCTGTCGACATGACCCCCCCCTTCTCCTCTGCTGACTAGTGGTGGTTCCCAAGCTGTTTGGCATCCAGGAGAGCTGATCTAAGCCCCATAGTCTAAAGTGGAGCTCTGTGGGCATCCACTTCCTTGGGGTGAGTGACACAGCTAATGACTACCTTTGTTCTCTGATTCAGAGAAGGTCGACGTTCTGGGGAAAGCTGGCCTTTCTGAAACCAATTGTTCAGAAATGACAGGAGCAGTGATTAACTACTAGAACCCAGATAAGAGCCGTGAACTAGTCTGCAAGCCCTTTAAAGAAGACAGAGCACTATGGAGACCCTTGAGGCAGGTAGAATTTGAATTTAAATTTTGTAATAGTTGTGACTATCTAATTAAAATGTCACCAGCTATATGAAAACATTAATAAAGTGTGGTATTTGAAAAGATAAGATTGAGGAACTCCAAAAAGAGTGAAGAAAAAATAGACAATAATAATATCAAGAACTAAATTAGATATGCCATAGGTTCTATAGACATTGAAAAGGTAATATACTAATAAATTATACTATATATTTATATAATATAATGTGTATTATATTATTAGTGTAAAATACCATTGTATTTTATACTAATATACTAATAACTGTTAGAAAACATTTCTTAGAAGAGCAAAGATTTATAAAAACTAACTCAAACTTAAATGGAAATATTGAATAGCTTTGTATCTAACAATAGATTAAATTATTACATTAAAAAAAGTTACACAGAAAATTCCAGATGCTGCTGCTTTTACTATGTTCATGGAAGAAGTAGTGCCCATCTTAAAAAAGCATTCTTGAAAAATGAAGGGCAAACACTTCCCAGTGATTTTTAAAATAATTATGAAAAATTTTCTTTAACAACTGCTCTCAGTAATGATTGTTGAACCCCTATATTTTTAACATATGCCAGATTTCTTCATCACACATTTTTTGCCAAGTTCTGTAAGATTTCAGTTACTCTTGGTTACTATAATGGTCTAATTTTTATATTTAGAACAGTATTTTTTATTAAAAGTTTTCAAGCTTGAAATTGAGTCAGGGGTTATCACTTGTTTACTACAGCAGCACAAGTCTCTGCTTCAGTAAGCAGGAACTGGGAACTGGCTCTCAGATGCCTGCACTCCCAATTAAGAGCTGGAATCTCCACTGTGGGGGTTCTAAAGAGAGATGGAAGAGGCCAGGATGTCTCCCTTCATAACCAGCCACACGTCAGTGGTGGGTGAGTACTCCAGGACTCACGAGGTTTTGTCTGCTTGCTTGGCACCCTCTGCTGAAGTAGTGGTTTCCACATAAATACTAAGTGGGCTTTTCTTGGAAAAGTAAAACCCCATTGGAATTTAATACAAGAAATCAAGATTGTTTTAACAACAAAACATCTATTCAGGGTAATTTTCCACAATAACAAAAAAAAAAGAAAAGAAAAACCAATTGATCTTCTCAAAGACTGAATAAAAGTTATCCAATAATGTTCAATCCCCATTCATAATAAAACTCTTCAGCAATGTAAGATTGAAAGTGTTTCCACAATCTAAAAATCACAAGTTTAAAAACAAACATAGCAAATATTGTATTTAATGATAATATACTAAATATTTCTCCTTATGATTGAGAGCAAAGCAGTGTAATGTCACTACTTCTATTAAATATTGTTTGGAAGGATATTAGCTAGTGCAATAGCTAGTGCAGTAAAAAACATGGAGATTAAAATGGAAGAATTAAAATGGTCTTTATCACAGAAAATATTTTTCTGCATTAAAAAGTTTTAAGAAACTTATAAACCCACTGGTAGAATTAGAGTAAGAGATTATTAAGAATGTAGGATATGAAGTCAGCATACAGAGATAAATTGCATTTCTACATATTAGAACATAGCTAGAATATGCGATAAAATTTTTATTTACATCATCAAGAATTATTAAATAAATATGAGTAATAAAACACAAGATCTTTAGAGTCCAAGCTGCACAATGTTATTGAGAGAAAGTAAAGACCTATAAAAAGAAGAGTTTTTTTATATTCACAAATTAGAAATTTTAATATTAAGATGTTAATTCTACGTTATGGTCAATAAATTCAACAAAATCTCTACCAACATTCCAATGGGTTTTTTAAAAAAATAGAGACTAAGAAGTTGATTATTCTAAAATCTATATGAATTCATGGGATATAGAATGGTAAAATCAATTAAAGAAAAAAGAAACAGAATGGAGTTGGAAGCCATATTACTTTAACAACAGTGTTAACCAAGACCACATGTGGTGGGTGTAAATGTAACAAGTAGGGCGATAGAGCAAAATACCCAAGCACACAGTAAATTCTTAATTAATGTTTGTTGATGGAATTAGGACTGAACATTTCCCTCCATTTGTATTTCCTCCCAATCTCCTTTTGGTAATATTTTTGACAAAATCTAAGAGATTTCTGCCTACCAAAATGAAATGAATTTTACAGAGTTGCAACCCATACAAAAGCAGATGTAATGGTTTGCACGTCTGTCTTGCACCCAAATGGAAAGAGATATTTTGATATTTTATTATATGATGTTTATCATAGTTTTCAGGATTTAGTTAGTCAAGTTAACCAACTTACTTTCTATTCCTAGTTCACCAAGAGTTTTTATAGTAAATACTAAATTTTATCAAATGTTCTTTCTTATCTGGAGAGATGATGTGATTTTTCTTCTTTATTCTGCATAGGTGTTGGATTACTTTTATTAATTTTTTAAGGTTAAGACAAGCTTGAACTTCTAGGAGGGAAAAATAAACTTTGACATGATATAAATGATCATTTTACATATTGCAGAATTGGCTTGTGAACATTTTATCTATGATTTTTACCTCTCCATGCATCACATCTCAAAGACTGAGATAAACCTACTATTTTCCCTTATCTGCTGCCCTTGTTGGGTTTTGGTATATACATTTTATATTCACCTGAGAGTATTTCCATTATTTTCTCTTCTCTGGAAAAGTTTCTGTAAGGTTAGAATTATTTCTTCGAAGAAATGCTGTTAAAGTCACCCCAGAAATCCAACTTGTACTCAGCTTTCTGTTAGGAAATAGTTTTAACTATTCAATTTCTTGAGTATTATAGTATTATTTATGTTTTCTAGTTTTTATTTCTTTTTAGGTACTATTTTTTCTAAATTTGAAAGTTGTGGCATATATATCTTTATACTATATAGAAATGATATTCAAAATATTTCAAGACTATAAAAACAACATATTCATAATAATACATTGAAACATTCAATTTTAGTACCATAAATTAGTAATTTAGCCCTATAATTTAGCAATATATGACTGTTTATCCAGTCACATAAGTTATAGTGCAACCTATTCATCAAATCTTTCTAACATATTCCAATTTCTTTATTGAGTGTAAGAAATTATAATACAATCTTAGGTTTGCTGTGGATGTTACTAACTAAATTATACCTCTTCATGAGCCCCATTAAACTTACATTCATCAGACAATTTATAGCCTCCATGGTACGGATTTCTCCTGACATATCATTAGTGATGTAACAGCAATTTAATTCAATAAAAAAGAAATCTCTTATAACAGAGCCATAATAAAGATATTCAATAACTCCATAATGGACAAAGTTACTGTATTAGTTTCCTAGGGCAGCTGTAAAAAGTGTCAGCTGGATGGCTTAAAACAATACCTATTTGTTGTTTTACAGTACTAGAGGATAGAATTCCAAAATCAAGGAAGGGGTTGGCCAGGAAGGGCTCCTTCTGAAACCTGTAAAGGAACCTAGCTTCCTTGCCTTTTCCTAGCTTCTGGCAGTTTTCTAGCAATCTTGGGTATTTCTTGGTTTGCAGCTGCATTAGCTCTAACCTCTGCCTTTGTATCTAGTCTCTGCCCTTTACATGGTGTTTTCCTATGTCTCTGTATCTTCACATGGTCATCTTGTAAGATCACTAGTGGCTTTGATGTCTGTTCTACCACAGTACAACCTCATTTTATCTAATTACATCTTCAACGAGTGTATGCTAGGATCTCAATGTATCTTTTTTTTTTTGAGGGACACAATTTAACCCCAAACAGTTACCATGTCAGTTTTTTTTAAATTTGTTATACATTTTGTTAAACCTAATTCTTCAGCTAGTTGAGATGCACCATGCTATGGTTTAGATATAGTTCCATTGGCCTCTGGCTTCTACCTTCTATTCTGACATCCAAACTGTCATTTCTTTGGAGGTATTTTTGTCTTTTTCCCCTTCTGGATACTTTTAGAGGTTTCTTTCAAGTTTTACTATATACTTCTAGGGGCAAAATTTTTCTTATTCTTGCCTGATATTCACTGGGTTCATGAATATGTGATTTGGTGTCTTTTCATAGATTCTGTTCTGTTCTGCACTGTTTTCTGGAACTGCTGTAAGGCATATGTCAGATCTTCAAACACCTTCCTCCATATTCCTTACTTGTCAAAATAGCTTCCCATTTTTTGTCCTTCTGTGGTACATTTTAGGTAATTTATTTTGATCAACCTTCCAGTTTCTTAATTCTTTCTTCAGCATTTTCTGATTTACATTACTACACAGAGGTTTTTAATTTCAACTTCAGTTCATAATGTCATACTTTTGATTATATTGTCTTTCCTAGGAGTTATATTGAATTTCTTAAAACTTGATCATTTTCAGTGTTTCTAGTTTCCCATAACTGTTCAAAAGCATGCATTTTATATATTTAAATATAGTGGACACTGTTATTGTTACCTAATAATATTTCTTTCCAAAATAGTTAAATTTTTGTTTTTTTGTCATTTCTGTTGGTTAGCTAGTTTTCACTCATAATGCTTTGTTAATAACGTGTATTGTAAAGTTTTTGCTTCCCTCGTAACAGTATGTGTGGAAATTTATTTCCATACACAGTAGGAAATTCATTTCCTAGATAGAAACACCTATCTAGAAAACTTTAGATTAAAGTTGTGGCTAAAGTTTTAGAATGCCCAGGTAATGACAACTTGGATGGCAAATCCTTGGGAGGGGTGAGTGGGAGTTAGAATTTTGTAGCATTTTCCTAGACAGCTTCCCTTGGGGTGTGGGTGTGCAGCATGTTTGCTATCAGGTCACCCTAATTTAAATATACAGCTTTTTGTACTCCCTGTGTAAATACCTTTGGTTTGTCTCTTTGAATGGGGACACCCAAGCTAGTGATTTCCAAGTTCTGAAAATGTTCTCAGGTTAAAGGAATTTACTTCCTAGACTCCTGGTTTACTTTAGTTATTAGCACAATTATTTTTTGTTGTCTTACCTATGCTTTGATGCTTTAAGAAGCTTTTTTTAAAGATTTTATTTATTTATTTTTAGAGAGGGAAGGGAGGGAGAAAGAGAGAGAGAGAAATATCAATGTGCGGTTGCTGGGGGCCATGGCCTGCAACCCAGGCATGTGCCCTGACTGGGAATCGAACCTGTGATGCTTTGGTTCACAGCCAGAGCTCAATCCACTGAGCTACGCCAGCCAGGGCACTTTAAGAAGCTTTTAAAATATGTATCATTCAGAATTATTAGTTGTTTTCAGAAGGATTAGTCCAATTGTCATTCTAGTCTTATTACTAAACATGTGATTTTTACATATTTTATTTCATTTTTTTAGTTAACAAATTCATCTGAAACAAATAATTAAATGCATATGTAACAAGCCATAAATAGTCATCTACATGAGTCATATTTAATCATAGCAAGATAGTGGCTGGACCATATGTTTCAGTTATTTATATTGTTTTTAATAAATAATTTATTTATTTATTTTTAAGCTTTGGATCTCTCTGACTTCCCTTTCTTTTTTCCTTTTTAAAATATATTTTATTGATTATGCTATTACAGTTGTCCCATTTTTCTCCCTTTATTCCCCTCCACCCTGCACACCCTCTCCCACCTGCATTACTCCTCCCTTTAGTTCATGTCCATGTGTCATACGTATAAGTTCTTTGGCTTCTACACTATTCTTAACCTCCCCCTGTCTATTTTCTACCTACTATTCATGCTACTTATTCTCTGTACCTTTTCCCCCTCTGTCCCCCCTGCCACTCCCCCACCTATGTTTTTAATAAATGATTTATAGTAAACATATTGAAAATACATTTTAAGGAAAACTAGTAAAATACCCTGGACTTTAGATATCTCTTCTAACTGTACAGTGTAAAGAATACTTTAGCTATGTTAATCTTTCATTAAATTGTGAAGAGCATTAGTATTTTAGAGAATGAAAAATATTTCAGTGGGAAAGAACTGGGGTGTAAAAGAGAAATTAAATCAATGCAGCTATTCTTTTTTTTTTTTCCCTGACATATTATAGGAAAGACAAGTGGCAGCTGCAGGTATTATGCCGACCTGAGCTGTCAAAGTATCTCCAGGTTGCTCTCGCCTACAGTTGGAGATCCCATAGCTACAACCAGCCATAGCACCTGGAAATATGCTGTCTTTTCAAATATTTTTAACATCATAGACATTAAACTCTCACTATTTGAATAGTTGTAAAAAGTTCCTGTGAATTTGTTCAATCATTCACCTATTCCAAACTTGCATTTTTCAGACACCCCTTAAGAGTTTTTTGGGGGTATATTTTCTCAGAAAGTTTTTCTTCACTGACCAATCTCTGCCTGTATCAGTCTTACTGTAAGAGGGTACAGCCATGGTGGAGGGGGGGCAAATAGGGATTTGGAATGGGGTCCAGAAGTCAAGGTGTCTGGGAAATATTAGAAAAATATATAGGATGTCCTCTCCACCACTACCACCACCACCACCACCACCACCGCTGCCACCACCGCTGCCACCACTGCTGCTGCCACCCAGGACAGGCATGAGTTGGAGGAAGGAACACATGGAGCAGGGCCATTGAGAGCTGTTTTGCATAGCAACAGCTTTGCAGCTAACCTCTGGCATGGTCATTTAACACATCTATAACCTTTAACTGGTTTCATAGATATGCTAAATAGCTGTGGCCATGCTTTGAGCCAGGCAGAAGGGAGGGACTTCCACCTAAGATGTAACAGGTGGGCAGGTTCCCCTGATTACAGTGCCTGCACGAGAGCTTGGAGGTGATTGGCTCCATGCCATGTGGCCATGCCTTCCCAGACCCACTATGGTAAACCAGTAAAGCTGGAAGGATATGGGAGTGCTGGCAAGTATAGCCCATTGTGGGAGGAGTTGGAAATGGGGCTGCAGAGGAAGACTGGCACTGGGATTTAAACCCAGACTTGACAGCCATGCTACCAAGGAAGAGAACATGTGACTGTGGCAATAGAAAGGAGAACCACACAGCTTTTGTCAGAGTGGGGACCCCAGCAGCCATGTGAGAGAGAGGACCACAAGGCTGTAGCGATATAAGGGAGAGCCATAAGGCTTTGACCAGAGTGGGGACTCTCACAGCCCTATGAGGAAGAATCACCATGTGGCTTTAGCAGAGAACTGCCACTCATCTTTGGCAGAGTGGCGAACCCCCTCCCCCCCCACAGCTATTGAGGAGAGAACCACGTGATCTTGGCAGAATGGAGACCCCCTCACAGCTTTGCAGAGAAGAACCACGTGGCTTGATCCTGGCCAATGACACAGCTGATGATGTTGGGAGCCCAAATCTACTCCTTTTCCTGAGATATGGTACCCCAAATTAGGGCAGAGGGAAAAGGAAGGACTGTGTGCATCTGTGGGTATCCTAAAAGACTTTGATATTTTAATGAAGACATTAGGTCACTACTTTAAGTCTGTATAGCTTCAAATAAACATTTCCTTTCCTTTTCACAAATTTCTGGCATTGAGAGACATCTTTCCTCTGGCAGTGGACAATGCAAACCTAGTGGGGGGTCCTTTGGTAATAGTATATTGTACTCCCCTTGGCCCTGTTCTGTAAAAGTTTTTGGCATCCCTGGGTGAACTAATAATTGCCCACCCCCCACTGGTCTATTTTGTAATATTATCTCTTTGGTTCTCTTATTTTTTTTCCCAAAAATACAATTTATATGCATACACTCCAGAGATTTAGTAAGCATTTGGTACATTATTTTATTTAAAACTCAAAGATGGTCTGAGAGTTGATTTTCTCATTAACCCATTTTTAGTTGATAAAAATGAGTTATACAACAAGCTTAATGTCAAACATTAACATAGTCCTATCTAACTTCAAAGACAGATGTTCTTCTGCCTCCTCAATAGTGGACAAATGGTGCCTAAAAGACCATAGAGCATAAGTAAACTAAGTTCAGCAGTGCCATGTCAGTAAGTTTGCCAGTCCGCATCCCATATCCATGAAAACCTGTTTTTTGCATTTTTAATCCAATTAAAACCCCCAATCAGGGGTCAGGGATCAACGTTGGAGTAACATTATTTTCAGAAAAACACGGTATAGCAGCAATAAAGGTATTTAAAAAGAATTTCAATCCTTACATCTTCCAAAAACATTGTTAAAATTTTTGTTATAAGACTGATAAATACTTCCTATATTCCTTTTTCTCTTCCCAAATTCTCTCAGACACTTCCCAGAGTGTCTCTCCTTTCTTGCCCTTTATTATATAGATTAGTATAATTTCACTTTACATTTTCTTGTAAACATCCTTCCACCTCTATGGTCTTTATTTTCTCTATTTGTCTTCTAATTTTGAATTGGCTTACAAGTGGGTTGCAGGTTGTCAGAGAGGGATTCTCCCTCCTCTGGAAAATGAGAGTCTGAAAATATCTATACATTTATATAGGTGTGTGTGTGAGAATATATAGATAGATAATTTATATATATAAATTGTATATAGATAGATATAGATAAATTGTATATAAATATTATAGATATATTATATCCATATGTAAACTATATATTCATGCCCTAACCCTAACCTTAACCCTTCCTTCTAAACCTTCCCCAAGATTAATAGTCAGTTCAGGAAGCTACAGTAGTTTTCTGGTCACTTGGGTTTCATTGAATATAATGCTGCCTCAGTGCCCTACTGCTGTGAAACTCTCTTTCAGGTAGAACCTTTTCTTTCTTGAATTTTCTTTTCCTTTATTTTAAATTATTTTATTGTTGTTCAGTTACAATTGTCTGCATTTACACCCCACTACTCCCCAGCAACCCCAGCCAAATCCACCTCCCTCCCTTGCTTCTACCCTCCTCCCCCTTGGTTTTGTTTATGTGTCTTTTATAGTTGTTCCTGAAAACACCCCCCCCCTTCCCCCCATTATCCCCTCCCACTTCCCCTCTGGTTACTGTCAGATTATTTGTAATTTTAATGTCTCTGTTTATATTTTGCTTGCTTTCTTCTTTTGTTGATTAAATTCCAGTTAAAGGTAAGATCATATGGTATTTGTCCCTCACCACCTGGCTTATTTCACATAGCATAATGCTCTCCAGTTCCATCCATGCTGTCACAAAAGGTAGTAGCTCCTTCTTTCTGTCTGTTGCATAATATTCCACTGTGGAAATGTACCATAGTTTTTCGATCCATTCATTTACTGATGAGCACTTATGTTGCTTCCAGCCTAAAGAATTCGTGGTGCCTGAACAGAAGAGTGCTCAGGCAACACAGACCTGCTGAGGACCTGTCCTTATTGGGTGGAACCATACCTCTGGGGTAAGATCTGAAAAAAGAGGAAACCTTGTTTGCTCTACCATAGGCACTTGGAGGAGAGACACTGCGAACACTTTGAGTGACAAGGAACTCGAATGAGTAAGGAACCAGATTTGCTAGTTTTACCCAGATTTAGTAGATTGTTTAATGGCTGTTTCTCACATTCTTGTATGAACATAGGATAATTTCCAGAGAATTTAAATGGTTATTATTATTATTACAAAATATTTTTCACCACACGAATAATGGTTGTTTGACCAGGGAAAGGGTTCAATGAGGAACTCACACTGCTGTTCCAGAAGTCCAGGGCAATTTTTTACTTATCTTCAGAAATTTGAGAGTTCCCTAATTAGTTTTGTTTATATAATATTAGATAATAATTGCAGGAATGATCCTAACTAGTTGTCACATGTATAAGTGGGTACAGTGTTTCTCAAACCGTGTGGCCCATTATTTCCACAGTGGGGGCTTTTAAAAACATGATGAACAGGACTTACCCCGAATGTTCTGCTTTAATTGTTCTGAATGGACCCTAAGCATTAGCAATTTAAACACTTCCTGGGATGCTCCTCACCAGAACTAGATTGAGAACCACAGAATCAGACATTTTATAGGTGTTTCATGTATCAGATTCATAATTGAAACTATATGAGTTTTATATTATCTTTCAAGTTTTAAAATTGGGATTATAAAATTTCTGAGGACATTTGTGCAGTGGATATTTATTCCTTCCTTACACACTCGAAAGAAAGAGAAAGAAAGAAGAAAGAAAGAAAGAAAGAAAGAAAGAAAGAAAGAAAGAAAGAAACTAAGTTAGACCATAGAGACCATAGAGTTTTAATTGTTTTTTGATGAAGATATGTCTTTCACAAAACATAAATTTTCTTATTCAAGATTTTTGAGTAGAAATAGCACATAGTCATTTACACAGGAACACCATTATTTAAAAACCTATTAAGGATCATGATTAGAAACATATAAAAGGTTTGAGGGGAAAAACATAAGGAAGCCATACTATTATTCACATAGAATTATTTTCCTAACTCTGTGTATAAACCCCTATTGTCACCTTGAGACAGTAGCAAAGACAGATCAATCAAGATGCTTCCAAAGACTGTAGTCTTACAGTTTCCAAATGAAAGGAAAAATAAAGGCATTATTTTTAGAAATCTTATTCTAGTATACTACCCCTCCTTAGATGATGGATATTTCATTTTGCCATTGCAGCAATTGTTACTTTCTCCTTTGTGGTTTTACTTAATTATATAAGTAGACTATGTTTCATATGAGATTATTATCATTAGTGTGACAATTATCTTTCCAAATTTCAGTTTATGAAGAACTTACTATTAAAACCTATTGTCTTTTTTATTCTTCAATTCTGTTAAAAGTGTTAATTGACACTGTGACAAGACTATATAGAGAACCATTTTTTAACATTTGGAAAATTACCAGTAATAATTGAATTACAGTTTAAAAAGAAACCAATGTATTATGGCCTAAATTGTAAGGAATTATTGAATGTAATGCCAGAGGCAAATTATTACTCATTATTCTACTAGTTTCATTCTGAAAAGGAACTTAAGGTATTTAACATGCAGATATCTTCCAGAAACTTCTTTACTGTTTGTGTGTGTGTGTCTTCTAACCATCCTAGACTCTGCATAGTATCTCATAGAAAGACTTTTATGAAATATTAACTTCATAGTAATTGAAAGTATACAAAATTTAAAATAAAATTTTAAATTATAAAACCTATGGTTTTAAATAAAAAATAAAAGAGATATAGAAATAAACAACCCCCTCCATCTTTTTAACAACTCACAAATTTCAGTTACATTATAGAGCCTTGAGCTGAATGTGACTTTAAGAAGTTGTCCGCTATCGTTCTCTGTATTCATATTGCTAAAACATTATGATGCTCTGCTCTCTTGCTTTCTTTTGCCTTCATATCCCAAAATAGCAAGTTCTTTTGACACATTCTGTAGAATCTCTTTTAATCTTCTATCATTTCTCCAATATCATTCCAATTCATTCTTCATATAGCAAAGTAATATTTGAAAAATCAGAATTTATATAATGATGTTCCCCTTCTATAAGTTCCTGATGTTGAACTGATCTTTGACAAATAATAAAGGCAATTACTGGAGGAAGACTAGTCTTTTCAACAAATGCAGCCAAAATATCCACATGTAAAATAATTAAACAAATGTTGGTATAGACCTTATACTGATCACAAAAAAATTAACTTAAAATTGATCAAAAGGCTAAGTGTAAAATGTAAAATGCAGAACTCCCAAGAGAAAATGTGGGAGAAAGTCTAGATGACTTTGCATTTGGTGTTGCTTTTTTAGATATAATACCAAAAGCATGACCCATGAAAGAACAAACTCATATCTATTAGAATAGTTAAAGTCCAAATTCTGACAACACAAGATGCTGACAAGAATGTTGAGCAACAGGAATTCTCATTTATTGCTGGTGGGGATGCAAAATAGTACAGACACTTTGGAAGGTAGTTTGACAGGTTCTCATGAAACTAAGCATACTCTTAACATACACTTTAGTAACTACACTCCCTGCTTTTTAGCTAAAGAAGTTGAGAACTTATGTTCACATGTGAATTTGCACATGGATGCTTAAAATAAAGAGCTTCATTTTTAATTACCAAAACTTGGCGGCAACCAAGATGCCATCCAATAAATGAATAGATATAGAAACTGTAGTATATCCATGCAAAAGAATATTGTTCAGTAATGTAACGAAATGAATTATCATACCATGAACAGACACAGAGGAACCTTAAATGCATCCTGCTAAATGAAAGAAGCAATCTGAAAAGGTTACATAATGTATAATACTACTTGTATGACATTCTAGATAAGGTGATACTATGGAGACAGTAAAACAATCAGTTATTGTCAGGGGCTGTGAGGAAGAGGAGGGGATGAGGCTGGAGCACCTCTTCTACATGACACTGTAATGGTGGATATGTCATTATACATGTGCCAAAGCCCATAGAATGTGCAACAAAATGAATGAGTCTTATTGTAAGCTATAGAATTTAGTACTGTATTTTGCTATGTATAATGCACACCTACATTTTTGGCCCAAACTTTCAGGAAAAACAATCTTTTGTTTTAATTTTTAATTCAATTTTTATTTATTTTTAGAAACAAAACCAGTTATGGTATTCCAGGGTTTTATTTTTCATACAAGTATCATTATTGCTTTCTGGAGTTATACTTTTCACATGTAAGCATAAATAAAAAAGAATTTAAAACATTTATGTAGATACAGAATTAGTACTACCATGTATACTACACATCCTTATTTTTACCTCAAAAATTTTGGCAAAAAGTGTGCATTCTACATGGCAAAATACAGTAATAATGCAACATTTTGGTTCATCAGTTGTAACAAGTATACCACACTAAGGCAAGATATTAATAGGTCAAACTATGTGTGTGGCCGGAGTGAGATGATGGGTTGTGTGAGAACTCTGTACTTTCCACTAATTTTTTCTGTAGGCCTAAAACTGCTTTAAAATCTGTTAGATCTATGAAGGAGTTTTTGATGGCTTCTTACTGTTTTAGAGTGAAAGTCAAACCCTATTCACTTTCTTTCATGATCCTACATGTTTCCCATCTTTTTTTCTTACTTTCTCACTTCATCTTCTAACACATTTCACTTCTGCCAAGCATCTTTCTTTGTGTTTAATATAATAAATTATTTTCAATTTAGGACTTTTATAATTCCTATATCACTGGTGGTTTTTTAGTATAAAATTTCATGCCTTTGCTTCATTTATATGACTTCAAATAAGACTTTAATTGCCACGCATCTAACATTATTTTTATAGGACTTATTAGCTGGGTTATATTTTCCTAAGTAAGTTTATCAGTTTCAAATACCATATGAAGGAAAGTTTATAACATCAGGTACCTCACCTGTCTTGTTTACTACTGTCATTTTACAACTGTGTCACAGTCTAGAAAAATAGATTGGCATGTAAACGTCACAAATTTATGTTTGTTGAATAAATTAATAATTAGCATTTTATGGTTAAAAAAATAAGAACTTGAAAGTTTGATCACTTGTTAATGTCTATCCAGCTGGATTGTCATAGGAAGGAAAAGTTCTTTCCTGCTATGTCTGAGCAGTGGGCACTTTTCCATTGTATATTGGACCAGGGAGCAGTGCAGCATCAAATATCCATACCTGCATTGGCATAAATTTAGGGAAGTAGAAGTGGTTTTTCAATTAGAATGTAATAGAAACCTTAAAATCATGGCTAAGATGACAGTCAATAATATATTGTTAAAGTATATGATTTTTTCCCTGAAAATTAACTTTAAAAAGTAAATTATATACTGACTTTCATTTATATACTTTACAAATCAAAATAGAATTCCCACCATTATGGTGTACAAGTACTAGATGACCACATCCTGTGCTTTTTTCTGTAACCTCCTAGGTCACCTCCAGTCTCTGATGTCAAATATGAGTAAAAACTAATTAACATTCTCACTTTTTTTACCTAAGTATTAAATGGTATAGTCCCACATTTCAATCAACAATCCATTTCTTTTTCATGTTTATGCACACTTAGTTCCATTCATTTAATGTAAGAATGAGATCATGGTAGTGAAGGGTAACCATTATGTATAATATATATTATTATATATTATATATAATATATGTTACTATTATATTCATATATAATGTATGTTACTATTACATATTGCATATAATATGTGCTACTATTATATATTATATAATATGTGTTACTATTATCTATACACACACACACACACACACATATATATATATATATATATATATATATATATATATAATGTTTAGTGACTTGGAGGGTTTTAAAACTTTTTGTGTCATTTATCCACTGCTGTAGATTAAATGCCCAGAAATGTCCCATTTAGTAGGTTTAAAATTAATAAAAATTTGGGAGGATATCTGAATTAATGTTTTTAATAAAATTTAGCTATGCATAAATACAAAATTGATCGATGTAACCATTTATAGGAAGATAATATATAGGGTAAAATTATCATCTATTTCATATACTATAATACAATTTTATTCCCCAAAATAATTTAAGTAGATTTTATTGAGATAATAAATATGTATTGATGAAATGAGAGACCCATCATACATAGTGGCATGAAATTTTAGATTCTTTAGAACTTATTTCTCTAAATCTTCAAAATGACTCTTAGACTGTCATTGTCATTTCATTAACATTGAACATGACTCTATACATCAATTAGATAACTGCATATCCTAATTAGATTCTAGTAATAACAATGTGCACCATCATAAATACTGTGTGTTGGGGCCTTAGCTTGCTGATGCCGTCAGCAAGACAGAATAATTGCGGTCTGAGCAGCCAGCATTGCCCCCTGGGGGCATCCACAGAGCACGCCAACCAGCTACCAATCAAGGTACTGATCACGCACCTAACTGACCAATCACTAACAAGGGCACGAGGTGAACACGCACAGGGGCAACCTATCAGAGCAACTTCCCTTTTCCCCGTCCCTATATAACCCCCACCGCTTAAATAAAATTTTGCAGCTTGAACAGAATCCTCTGTCTTGCTGCCGTTCTTCGTGCCTCTTGTTCCCACCCCTATTCATCTGCTTCAGGTAGGCTAAGGACCCTCGTTGACTGCTCCGCAGGCCGGAGCAACTGTGAGCTCTAATGGTGAAATTTAAGCTACAGTGTTTACATTGAGTTGTAAACTTCCTGAGACCACTCAGACAAATGAGGACTGGTGCCTGTGGCTAACTAATGGCAAAATTACCTGATCTGGTTTCATGTGCTGTTTTTGGATTCTCTGCTCCTTTCTGCACAATTGATTCTCACAGAGCACTTGTACCACTTGATGTCCAGGGATCTCCTTTCAGGCTTAGAAGGATTGATGGTGTCTAATTAACTTACTTTGTTAAAAAGACACTGAAGCCCAGAGAAGCCCTGATCAATGACACAGCTAATATGTTGCTAAAATAGTCTGAGAAACGGGATTTTCTGATCCCCATAACCTGTATGTTTGTGTTGTTTCTAATTAAAAGTAAGAAGCCTGTAGCCACATTCTAGGAATTCACTGGCCAAAGCCCAAATGAATGAAATTTTAAGAAGATTAATCCAATGTTAATTTATAAAGGAGGGAAAGAAATGCTTATGAGACCAGTATCAGCTGCCACTGTATGTCAGAATAAGAGGAATTTGATGTGCATTGGAAGTAATATGTGTATATGGGGAAGTGGTGGTAAGGGCATTCATATGCCTTGCTAACTTTACCAATAACCTCCAAATTACTCTATTAGTATCAACTATTAATTAAATACCTATTACTTGATTCATCAATAACTCTTAACAAAATCGGTCACTTCCACCATTAATTTTCAAGACCTCATACATTATTTTCTTCTTACTTCTTATCCTTTAGTCCCTCCTCAACCCCTTATCTCTGGATGGTAGAGTACCCACAGCTCAGTGCTGGACTTCTCGGCTCTGTCCACACTCATTCTCTTGATGATCATATTTAACATGCAACTTCTGATTCTCACAGTTCCCCAAATCTCTTCCACCAGTTTACCTCAGTCAAATGAAATACTGTCTTTCTAGCTATTTCAATACAAATCCTTAGCATGGTATTCAACTTTTCTCTTTATCTTATAAATTATCTCCAATCTATTAGCAAAAATATATCCAGATGCTCAGTAACTCATTAGTATCTCTACAACTACCTGGTCCAAGCCATAGATATCTCTTTTCTGCATTCATGGCCCATCTACCTGCTTCCAGAGTTACTCTTCTATAGCTAATCTACACAATATATTTGACTTACATGTCATCCCTCTGGTTAAAGCACTGCATCCATTTATTTATTTGTTGAACACATATTTTTTGCTTCTCCATTCATTTATTAATGTATTCATTAAACATTTTCATGTGTTAGGCACTGTTTTAGTTGGTTGGTATCTATCACTGAACAAAGCAAGGGTGATGCTTGCCTTCACATGCTCACATTTAAGCAAGGAAGAAATGCAATTAACAACAACTATGACTTAAAACATAAGTTGTATTTTCTGTTAGAAATTCAATGAACAATAGTAAAATAGATGAGGGTCACAGGGATCCAGAGTACCAGGTAGAAAAGATGAGTACATGGGCTGCAATATTAAATTGGGTGGCACCAAAAGTTCAGAAAGAGAAATAAAACCAATGAATCAGCAAAGTAGTAATTGGTAAAATTTATGGCTCACACACTGAAAAGATAACAAACTGGGAACACTCAAACCAAAACTCGGAGTTAGGCCAAATGGTATATTGTTATAAAGCAGCTTATGTAACTGAGAAAGCAGCTGCTCTTTATTCTTCATGGTGATTGGTTTTTATCAGAATTTTCTTAAATGGTAGGCAATTGGGCAGTGGTTACCTCATATCAACCTTGGGAAATAGTTTAAGTTTTGCTTATGCTTTCCAGAGGCATAAATGAGAAATGGCCCAGGTCAAATTAGGCTTGCAAAATAAGCTGAATTGAATTTTGCTTGTATAACAAAACTGATTGTGTCTGCTCAGGAAAGTTTCAAGGTTGGCTTCATTTGTTTTTGAATTCTAACAATGGTTAGAATAAGTTTCATTCAGAAAGTGAGATTTAAGCATAGATTTGAAGGAGATAAAAACTTAACTAAGTTTACTTCTGGAGGAAAAGTGTTCTAGGCAGAGCAAACAGTAGGCACAAAGGTCAAAAGGCAGGAGCCTTCTGGGCATGCCCTCATCCTTCTGTTTTACTGATACAACTCCTATTATTGGGGATTTCTATCTGAGTTCTTGCTTCCTCGTCTTCATTCTTGCTGATCCTTCTTCCTGGAAAGAATTCCTCAAGTATCCCAGGGCTCAAGTAGGAAACTCTTCCATAACTTTGCTTATATTTAACATCAGAGAGGCATTATTTGACCACATCATTTAGAATTAAAACTCCTCTCCTCTGGCACTACCCATCTCGCTTACCTGCTTTAATTTTGCCAATACTACTCAGAGTAATCCATTATGCTGTGTAATTTATTTGTTTCACCTTTGTCTGTTTTTAGTTTAAATGATAATCTCCATGAGTGCAGGAATTTTGTCTGTTGTGTTTATTGTGTTATCTCCAGCACCTAAAACTGTGCTTGGCACCACATCTTGGGGCTCCTCTCTATTGTAATCTAGTAAACATGATTATCAAAGCATTGAATAAATAGCAAGTGAATGAAAGAATGGATGCTTCTTTTTTGAAACCCTAAATTCTCCACTAACATTTGTCCATCAAAATACAAATTTTAGGCAAGGAGTAATGGTTAGGTCAGATATTAACACCAGAGGAAATTAGGTGAAGGATATACCAGAGCACTGTTTTGCAATTCTAAAACTCTAACACTGTTACAAAACAGAAAGAAAAAAAAATAGAACCAGCTTTTCATTAGTCCCTCTCCTCAAAGGGGGCTCAATATCAATCATATAATTTCTTCTAAAACAGAATCAAAATACCTAGCTACTCTTGGCTCAATTTCTGTATCTAATTTCATTGGGCTATTAAATACATCTGACATTTCTTCTGGATAGGCCATATTGACCAATACAACTTAACTTTTTGATTTATTATTTTGAAAAATGTATTACTCTATTATCTGAAGATTGGGGATGTCTTAAAATAAATCAACAGAAGAAGAACTACCTGTGCAAGTGAATTTTCAAACACTTGCTGAAGAAATTTATTTTTTATCCTAACCTGAGGACATTTTATTTTCATTATTTTTAGAGAGAAAAGAGAGAGAGAGAGAGAGAGGGATAGAGAGAGAGAGAGATTATATTGATTGGTTGTCTGCTTATATGTGCCCTGACTGGGGATTGAACCTGCAACCCAGGTATGTGCTTTAACTCGGAATTGAACCCATAGCTTTTCAGTCTATGAGTTGATGCTCCAATCAACTGAGTCACACTGGCCAGGGCTGAAGAACTCTTTATCTCTGCTCCTTTTTCACCTCAAGCCCAAGAGTGAGATCATCTTTAACACACTTTACAACTTTCATGAAATAGCCTCTGGCTACATTATGAAGGTCGATTCTTACATGTTGACCCTCATGTATCTCAGTTCAGCTAAACTTTCCCAGTAATCTCAAATTCCAGAAGCAATATTTGCCTGCCCTGTGTTAAATTCCAAATCTCTAGTCAATGATTAAAGAATGAAAGAAAACACTATTAACAAAATTATAATAAGCCATTGATTTTTGATATTTATACCCATGAATGAACAGAAAGTTTGAAATTATTCTTAAAAGCAAGTGAAAAATAAGCATTTTTAAATTCTAACAATACAGCTAAGAATGCTGTGCAATGAAAATAGCATTAATAGGATAATATCTGAAGTAAGTAATTATGTTTGGTTGTTTCCTACTCTGCTTCAAGCAGAAATCACTTTCATTTTGTAAGTGGAAGATTTTCACTCCACTTCTATGGGATACTCTATATTTTAACCCAGTGAATGAAATTGTTAAAGTAACCTGATCAAGTAACCATCAAATGAATTGATTGCATATAAGAGTTTTATTTCAAACTTGTATAAAGAAAACCAACAGCAAAGTATGTTCAAAATATGTTTTTGGGTGAGGCATTTTTATAAGAAGATAGAATGACAAACAGTTCTAGATTAGATACAACAAATAATTTTTAAACATGATTTCCAGGGTAATTAAGGTTGGTGCAAGTCCTTGTACCTGTAAATATTTCAATGCAATATTATTCAATTTCTCACAAAGTGAAGATCAGGTGCATGGGTAAAGATTATCTCAGAAACTTGTCATTGAATTGTATCAGAGTGCCTGTCAAACATTTTATTTGAAATGCTCAACATTTTAAAGAAGGGGATGCTCGATACCAACATTGGCAGGTGGAACAATGCAAGAAGCAAGAAACAACAGCAGGATCCGTGCATCCTGAGATCTGGCAGAGACCAGGGGGGCCTCTTCTGCAAGATCCAATGCATTTTTGAGAAAGACCAAGACCTGTACTGCCTGTAGAAAAATTCTTCCAGTTTCCTTGGGGAGACAACAAAAGTAAGAATAGAGACACCTAAGAGGCTGACAGACTCACTGAAATACTTGTGCAAAATCAAATGAAGATGTAGAATTCAGATATTGTTATGGAGGAGAGGGAACTGAACAATTCCAGAGTCAGCAAAATTCCCCACCTTAAAATGTAAATGAAACAGAGACTTTACTATATTAGTTAATAAACTGTTATAAAATTAATAGTTATTGACCTAAAACATACATCAGTTATGTCCATAAAGTATTCATTTATGTAATATGAAAAATAGATACATTTATTGAAGAAGATACAAGATACAAGAAACATTGTACATAAGACAAGGACATCTCAGTCCCCTTCAAAGTAGGCACCCTGGGACCTCACACAGTCCTCCTAGCATTTCTTTCACTGTTCAAAACAGTGCAAAATCCTTTGCTGGAATCACCATCAGCTGCCCCATTATAGTTTCCTGAATCTCATCGATGGTCTAAAATCTCTGCTTTTCAAAGGTGATTCTAGTTTTGGGAAAAGCCAGAAGTCACAGAGCACTAAATCTGGGATGTAGGGGAGTTGAGTCACCTGAGTGATTTGTTGTTTTGCCAAAAAAGCTCTGCAGGCCTTCCAGAACATGGATCACTTTCAACAGATTTTCAACCATCTTTGAAGTGTTTGTGCCATATTTTTATTTGCATTGCACTCAATGCTTTGCTTTGAAAGCCTTTTGAATCATCCAAATTATTTCTATGGAGGAATGTTCAAGCTTAACTCAAAATCTGATGCAGATTTATTGCTCTACTTCCTCATTCATTCTGATGGTGACAACCACACAGTACACATGCTCTCTCAACGGAGTCTACCATCCCCACTGACTAGTACAGTGATGATATCATTGTGTACACATGTGAATTCCAATTCTCCTTGGTCACAAGGTTACATCAATGTCATGCAAATTGTTCCTGTTTCTTAAGAATGGCTGCACTTTTTCCAGACAGACCTTGTATTTGATGACAATTTAGTAGCCAATAAAGTAGTTTAAGGTATTTTTAAAATATATAATGTAGAAGAACACTTAATTCAACAGAAAGTACTATAATAAACGTCTTTGTATCCTATCTATTCTGTATTCTGAATTATTATATCACTTATTAGTTTATTACTAAAACATCAGGCATTAAGTGATATCATCTCCTATGCTTTACCCAATTCATTAGTCACTAAACTTTTAATAGAAGAAATTATTTTTCAAAATATTTCAATAAAAATCTCCATACTTAAAATACATAAAGACTGACTAAGCTGAAAAGTAACTAGAACATTATACTTTGGTATGCAAATGTCCTGTTGGCAGTACTATCTATGGCAATTGAGAGACAATAAATTACAGTTAAAGGATAAAACTTTTACTGGAGTAAATATATTATTTCAACTCATTGAAACAAAAGTATTCATATATTACTATAATAAGAATAACTTTAAAGAAATCATTATAATACAACGTGATGTGTTATCAAACGAGCAAAGACACATAGTGTTGTGGAAAAGCAAAAGCAAGGGCGTTCGCCCCAGCCTTGAAGTTTTTTCAAGGGGTAATAACATGTGGTGGAGGGAAGAACTGTACCTTCTCTCAGTGATCACTCCCACCATCTATCTACTCACCATCACTTCTTTGAGGTGAAGGGCATGTGAGTGTCTATAGCTCCCTGAATATCTTCCAGAGCCTCCCTTTCTCAGTTCCTCTACTCTCACTCCTTTCAGTAAAATTCTGGAGTTGTTCTGGAGGTAACTTCACATATTCAGGAAATTATAAATAATTAAGTCTAGATGAGAAAAGAGGTAGCTATATGGTTCATGGACTACATGGAAACCTGAACAGAGAAAGGTATATAAATTGTATTGAGCTATTGGAGTTCTACTGAAGCATGGAGTAAAATTTTGAATGGTTCAAGCAGGGACATGATGTGATCTTATTTGTGTCATAAAAAGGTACTCAGAGTGTGGTAAAGCCATTTGAGGGACTGTGGCAACAAGAGATGATGTTAAATAATTTATTTTCTTCCATCTCCTATGGGAGAATAAAGGGTAGTTTCAAGAACAATTATAAATCAGTTGTGGAAAAGGCACTGGTGTGTGGAAAAAGGAGTAAAAAATGCCTGCTATCTCTGTGAGGTCCAAGAGAAGAGAACTGAGTCTATAGGCACACAGTGACAGTTAGGTCTGGGTGACAGTAAATATTGGTTGTCCAGAATTACAAAAGTCAATAATGATAAGTAAGTGAAAATAATTATCCCTTTCAAGAGTTTCAGAATTATTTTATATACTTGTTTGCAGATTTGATATTTAACCCAATACTAGATTTGATATTTAACCCAATACTTTACATACTTCCAAGTCTGCTGGAGGTTTTAGAGATTCATGATTTTTATTCTAAGAAATTATTGCTACATTAATGAATTGTCACTTCTTTTTAAAAAATATTTTATTTACTTATGTTTAGAGAGAAAAGGAGGGAGAAAGAGAAGGAGAAAACCATTGATGAGTGAGAGCAACATTGATTGGTTGACTCTGGCACTTCAGACTGGGGACTTGGTCCACAACGCAGGCATGTGCCCTGACCAAGAACTGAACTGATGACTTTTCACTTTGCAGTATGACACCCAACCCACTGTGCCACACTGGTCAAAGTTGAGCTGTCATTTTTTAAGGACTGCATTAAATTCTAATCAAAAGATCTGGGGAGTGGAATTAACTATCAAGATGGCATCTAAAATGATAGCATGGATATTATCTTCATAAACAAGATAGTTATTGGATTCTATATTTTAAAAATGTAAAGATAGAGATAAATTAAAAATTTTCCAAATGATTTTTAAGAAAGTAACATAAATATTAAAGTAATGTTTATACCAACAATTCCCTCTTTGATTATGAATAGAATCAGAAGGAAATAGACTATATTTAATATTTTATTTTTAATTTGCCATTTCAGAAATTATTTAAAATGTATCTGCAAACACCTTTTTTTCATGCCACTGGGCAAAATTGTGAACTATAACAACAGAAATTTTAGAAAAAATTTAATGATATATAAATTGAACTCTGATTTCATAGAAATTATTGCTAAAAAGCAATTCTAGCATTAGTTTTCCAGTACAACTTCTCTAAATAACTCCTTTTCATCAAGAGATGAATATGTGTAGGTACATTTGTGCATAAACATAAGGGATACAGTTATTGTTGTGGATATAAATTATGAATCAGAATTTAATCATGTATAAAGTATTAGAAAAATAACTAAGTATTTTTAAATATTTTAGATATTTTAACAGAAATAGATTACAACACAGAAAATTTTGTGTGCTTAGAGAATTACCAGAAGAGCTTAAAGAGCACGTATCAGACAGATATGTCCCTTGACAAGATTAAAAAGCTGCAGAAAATGTCCAAAACTGATTTTTAATGAATTCCCCTTCCAGGAGCATCAAAGTGAGTGATTCTCTCACGTATTGACATATAACTTCTGTGTTTGCTCACCGCCACCAGAGGAGGTTAACTGCTTCTCCTCCTCCTAAGTCTTTCAGATCTAACCTGAAAGCTTCTCAACAGTAGAGTCTTACTGGAATCCTGCTGACAAGAGATTCAGGGCAGTGCACTTCCAAAGTTTCTCCCATGCACTACACAGAAGAATGATGCTGACTTGATACTTCACAATATGGCACAAAGATAAAGAAAGATATAGCATTACTATATTAAGTGGCAACAATGTATATATTTGAGAGAGATTATAGCCCAAAATTTATTTATTATTACCAAGAGTAAAGAATTATACAATCCACAATAATTTATTAAACATCTGCTAGGTATTAATCTCAGAAAAACTACCCAAAGAGTTGGCATTTTAAATAATTTAAAAATATATGAAAAAATAATTTAAATTTAAATAAGTTTCTGGCCAAGATGGAGGTTTAGGTAGATACACTTTGCCTCCTCACACAACCAAAAGAAGGACAACAGCAAATTTAAAAACAAAAAATAACTAAAAATGATAAAAAAATTGAACTGTATGGAAGTCTGACAACCAAGGAGTTAATGAAGAAACATTCATCCATACCAGTAGGAGGGGCAGAGATGGGCAGCCAGGGCAGAAAGGATGTGCAGTAAGGATGCAACTGGAGGACCAGGGTGGGCAAGACGGCAGCTGGTGGAGAGGGTGGTCCCACATTCACAAGCAGATAAACCAGGAGGAGCAACTAGAGAGTGAGACAGACCACCCAACAGAGGGTTCCAGTGTAGGAAAAAAGCCTCAAAATGTCTGTCTAGAAAAACCTATGAGAATTTCCTGTGGTGGAAGAAACTCCTAGCCTCACAGGAATGTTTGTTGGAGAGACCCACAGAGTCCTAGAATGTACACAAAACCACCCACCTGGGAATAAGCACCAGAAGGGCCCAATTTGCTTGTGGGTAGTGGGAGAAGTGACTGAAAGCCAGCCAAGAGTTGACCAAGCAGCATTGTTTCCTCTCAGACACCTCCGGCACATACAGCACCAAAATGCAGCAAAGAGGGTTGCTCTGCCTTGGTGAATACCTAAGGCTTTGCTCCTTACTACATAACAGGCATGCTGGAACAAAAACAAAAAATAAATGGCCCAAATGAAAGAACAGATCAAAGCTCCAAAATAGAACTAAAGAAGGAACAGATAGCCAACCTATCAGATTCAGAGTTCAAAACACTGGTAATCAGGATGCTCACAGAAATGGCTGAGTATGATCACAAAATTGAGGAAAAAGTGAAGGCTATGAAAAGTGAAATAAAGAGAAATATACAGGGAAGCAAAGTGAAGGGAAGGAAATTGGGACTCAAATCAATGATTTGGACCAGAAGGAAGAAATACACATGCAACCAGAACAGAATGAAGATACAAGAATTTAAAAAAATGAGGAAAGGCTTAGGAACCTCTGGGACAACTTTAAACATTCCAATCACTGAATCATTGGGGTGCCAGAAGGAGAAGAGGAAGAGCAAGACATTGAAAAGTTACTTGAACAAATAATAAAGGAAAACTTCCCCAATCTGGCAAAGGAAATAGACTTCCTGAAAGTCCAGGTAGCTCAGTGAGTCCCAAAGAAGGTGGACTCAAACAAGCACACACCAAGGCACATCATAATTACATTACGCAAGATTAAAGATGAGAGAATTTTAAAAGCAGCAAGAGAAAGGGAGACAGTTACCTACAAAGGAGTGCCCATAAGACTATCACCTGATTTCTCCAAAGAAACCTTGTAGGCAACAAAGGACTGGAAAGAAGTATTCCAAGTCATGAAAGGCAAGTACCTACATCCAAGATTATCCTGCAAAGCTATCATTTAGAATGGAAGGGCAGAGAAAGCGCTTCCCAGATAAGGTCAAATTAAAGGAGTTGATCATCACCAATCCCTTATTATATGAAATGTTAAAGGGATTTAGAAAAAGAAAAAGATCAAACCTGTGAATAGTAGTAAAATGACAACAAACTCACAACTCTCAACACCTGAACTTAAAGAAAAACAAAAACAAAAAAACTAATTAAAAAACTAGAACAGGAATAAAATCACAGAAATGGAGATCACAGGGAGGGTTATGAGTGGGGAGGGGCAGGGGGGAGAATGGGGAAAAAGTTACAGGGAATCAGAAGCATAAATGGTAGGTACAAAATAGACAGGGAGAGGTTAAGAATAGTGTAGGAAATGTAGAAGCCAAAGAATTTATATGTATGACTGGTGGACATGAACTAAGGGGAGGGTAATGCTGGTGGGGGTAGGGGGGTATGCAGAGCAGAGGAGAAAAAAATGGGACAATGGTAATAGCATAATCAATAAAATATATTTAAAAAATAAATAATTTAATGTAGTATTTAAATAACTAAATAATTTTATTAAATAATTTAAAAATGGAATGCAAAAATAAGGTTGGGGAGAAAACCAAAATGTTTTTATGTAATTACTAAAGTGGGGAAATAAAAACAACATATTCAGGTAATAACAAAAATAACTATTGTGTAATACATTTTGTTGTTTTTTAAAGTAAATTATGTTTTTTTTAAAGATTTTATTTACTTATTTTTTGGAGAGAGGGGAAAGGAGAGAGAAAGAGAGGGAGAGAAACATCAATGTGTGGTTGTCCCTTGTGTGCTTTGCCCTGGAGACGTGGCCTGCAACCCAGGCATGAGCCCTGACTGGGAATTGAATTGGAGACCCTTTGTTTCACAGTCTTGTGCTCAATCCATGGAGCCACATCAGCCAGGGCTGTATTATACATTTTAAGTTGGTAATGAGGTTAATGTTTTTCATTATTTGCTTGCTATAATATATTTTTAGAATCATTTTTAATGCTTCTAAATTCTAATATAATTTTATCTTATTTTAGTGAAATTAAAATGATGTCCACTTAACATATTTTCTGTTGCTACAGTCTTTAAAGCTACCCTTTTGATGCAACATTATGTTACTGACATGCATTATATTTTTTTTTGCCATCGTTCAACATTTAGTTTCTTTTGACACTCTTACACAATGTTAAATTTTAGGCATATAACCTTTTTATTGCTTAGATAGATGTGTTAGGAGAATTTCCTAGAAATGGAAAACACAACTATTTTAACAGTCATTGATATACACGGCATTATTTTAATTCACACTTCATTTATTTGTCTGACATGTCGTCTGTTATATTCTGACATTTACATTTTGTAATTTAATTTTGTCTTTATCTTAAAATTAATATAATAAAGTATATTCTTCCTTTTACTAAATATATATACACAAATCATAAATAGGAGTGTGTATATATATATGTATAATACTCTTTTACACCTCTACATATATATTTTGTAGATTCTGTCACATCTTTTAAGGTTCCCATGGTTAGGATTTTTGTGTTGTTCATTTTTTTTATCACACACAGTGACTAAACCAGAAATGTTCAGTAAATAATATTAAATATATTAAAATTATATGACTATAAAATATGAAAAACAAAACAAATTCAGATTAGGATGGAAATACATGAAAGGAAACTTTTTCCTGATCATTATATATTTTTGTATATCACTCATTATACATATATATAAAATAGTTTATTACACATTTATTTCCATTTTATTGGATTAGGACTCAGAAAATGAACTATAAACCTCACCTGTACACTCAAATCTAAGATGAACAAACATCTTAAAAAATTAAAACAATGTTTTAGATGTATTGGATTTCAATGCAAATAAATTAAAATAGAGAAAGCTTGTACGTAGCTCCTTCACAATCAGATTGAAGTGTTTCTACAAAAACCCTAATGGGCCATGCTCCTAACCTTTAAAAGACTTGTTCAGGCTTATAACATTAAACAAAGAAATGCTTTGCTTTAGTATTATTGGTTCTGCCATTCAGAGATGAAGGAAGAGATACAAAATATGACTACTTTCACCTTGAAATTTAATCTACGTGCCTCTGATCATTTCTGCTACAGGAAGGAACTATGTTTCAAACTTACTTTTCTAATAACCCTATAAATATTACACTTTTACCTCAATAAAAAGAGATTTTCTAACTATAAAAATTTCAATCTTTTTCCTTCTGAGTTATTATCTATGAGTTATTGTTAGTTTTCAGAGATATCTAAATTTGCACACTCATTGCTTACAACCTGATAATCCTATTGTGTATTTTAATAGTAAGTTCATGTAGAAGCAAATCCTGTATTCTTTTCATTCTATTCCATTTCTTGTTACAGATGAAGAGAAATTTAAATTTTAAGGTCATCATTTTCTGTGGCTACCTGGTCTTGAATGGTATCAATATTTCGAAGCCACATAGTAGGCCTTGGAGGTTCCTTTGTTCTTTTTAAGGAAATCTCAGGAACATGGGCATTTCTGTGACAATTATTGAAACTCAAGCAAGGAGCTATTGAGTCACTTTTAAAATGTATAGATGAAGTCCAAAAATTAGAGCAGGTGTAATTGAAAACCCAGAGCTCAGCAGGTAATTTCCAAGACTGAAAAAAAATCAGAAGGAACAAAGTAGAAGAGTATAAAATGGTTAGACACAAAAAGACCATGGAAAAAGTGAAATAAAGAGTTAAATACATGTGGGTGTCAGGTTATTTCAGGAGCAAAGCTTGTGACTATACTCAGTTACTATAGCCTCATTCTTTTGCAGTCAAGCCACCACTAATCTGCATAATGTTCAAAAAGAGACAAAGCACATTTATTCTAAATATGTAAAAAGAGAAACAATAGTTGAAGTATTGTTCTTACATAATATTTTAAAGTGGAACAGATAGACACTTTTTTTTCATTTAAATTCAATCAGAAGATATTCACTAATGGAGTAGTATATGCTTCCTCTTGCTTAGTCTCTGGAATATTGTATTTGAGTTTAATTTATTGATCACCAGCTTCATCTGATTATCCAAAAAGTAATAGCTTTATTTTTAGGCCTTATTTTTATCTTCTCTATTGTGAACTTCCATAGTGTTATATTGTATTTTGTTCTTGGGAAGTATGAGGTTTATGTTAAAAAAAGAGTATTTGGCAACCAATTTATGTAAATTGAAGCAAATATGAGAGAAGGAGGAATGGAAGAAGAAAGGAAAAGATACAAGATTTGTGAAAAGTGAGATACTTGTTATCAGTATTCAAAGGTTATCATGTTAATTATCTTGGAGAGAAAAATCAAAGAGAAAGTAAGAAATATCACAGCTTTTCTTTTTTAAAATTAAATTTATTGGGGTAACATTATTTAATAAGATCATGTGTGTATTTCTATGATATGTGATCTGTATATTATAAAGCCTTTTTCTTTTGTAATCAAGTATTTATTAGGTGACTTCTCCATTTTATTTAAATATTTTAAAATCTTACAACTTCACATTTGTGACATGGGTAAAGTTAAAAACATATTTAAAGGTAGACATTTATGGTTTATGTGTACACAGTCATCAATATACAACTACCCAGGAGGTGGAAAAGATTAAAGAGAAATTTTAAAAGTATTTTCATATGTTTTAGAATGCATTTCCACATTTTGGTGTTTTCCTTGATGGACTAAATATTAGAATAGATTCAATGACACTCTTAAGTCAGATTAGCATTTATTGTTACTCCACACTGTAATTGGAGTAAAAGTCTGCCTAATACTTAACAGCTGATATGAGTCATTATAAAAACAAATCCAATCTCAAAAGAAACTTATTAGATCAGTCTAAGAATTGAATCTTTATTAAGTTGAGGCTGATGTTATTTTGTTCAGTGGATCATGAATTCAATATATTCTTGAGAAATGATATTTACTAGAGTCTAATAAGCAAATCAAACCAGTTCTTTTGTGTATAGATAAGTGAGAATTATCTGAGTCATGAACTCTCAGACAAATCTTAACATTGAGAAAGTTCAGTTGGAATCATAATCTAATTATAAAATGATTTAAAACTTTTTTCAATACAGAAGCATTCTTATTATTGTCAGAAGATTATCCAGAAACTATGTGTTGGGAGCTAGTTCTGTAAGAGCCTTTCAGACATCTTCCAAACAGGGGCATTAACACCTTTTCTTTTTTTTTTTAATTTTAATTGTTGTTCAGGTACAGTTTTTTATTTTGCAGTACATATTCATAGATGTTTGTGAAGCAAACAACATTGCAAGATAGAGGTAGTGCCTCTTCTGAGACAAAGGTCAGAATTATTTGCTGTTAAAAGTCTTTCTCTGACGCAATCAATGGTCAAACAGATTTGCTAGGGACTCCCTTGAAAAAATTGGGGTTTTCTAAACTCAGGGTCACTCAGCTATAATGTAAATCCACTTATGTGCAGCATCTACTTGAGTCTGCCTCTGTGTCACCTTCATGGGGTTTGGGAGGGAAGGAGAACATACATGCACAAGATGCTCAAATTGCTTGCTGTGCTATGACTAATAAAAGCTTTATTTTTGACCTAGGACTCTCCTGACATCTGCCAATATCCATGATATTGTTGCAGGCCAACTTGTAGCATATAAGTAGAGTAAAATTTCAGACCCTTCAATTTATTGATAATGCACACAATTTAACCTTGGGATCATGCAGATGGACGACTGACTTTAAGAGATTATTTTTTGAGGTTTTGTCCCTTTGTGCTTACTTATGCATTCCCCACACAAACACACACGAAAGAATTCAATAGCATGCCATCTTCTTAGCTGGTGAATGTAATTGCTTCCAGTTCGTCTACCCTGACGGAGCACCTACCTGAGGCCCACAGCTTTATCTGGGGCATAGAAGGTGCTCAATCTGTAAATAAATAAATTTACCTAGAGTAAAAAGAGGAGTAGAATTCCTCTTTTTAAGTTTTCATAATGTTTCCATAAACATGCTGTCTGTGTAACATGTATGCTTCTGTGGACATGTATATTTCCATAAACTGTATCTATGTACATTTCAGTGAGATTCTAGGGATCATTTTAACATATATTAAACTTATGTTCATACTGTAGTAAATTTCTGATTAGCATGGATAATTCCATTTATTCAGCAACTGGAATCTGGTCTTGTACAACAATGTATATGTGTATCAACCATAATTTTTTTTTTTTCAATAGAAATGAAATTCACTTCTGAAAATCCAACAAAGGCTCATGTGATCTTCGTCTGGGCTGCTCCATGGGAAAGCCTGTCCGCCTGCACGGACACTGACCTCTGCAGCTGAAGGGTGTTAGGACTAAGCCCTTTCGTGTGATTGCATTCTCACACCTACTTTAGCAGTACTTTAGTCCTAGATAATACATTTTTTATATCTTTATTAATTAATTAATTCATTCATTTTTAATTATTTTATCATTGTTCAGTTACAGTTCTCTGCATTTTCACTCCACCACTCTACCCCACCCCAGCCAAACTCACCTCCCTCCCTTGCTTCCACCCTCCCCCTTGGTTTTGTCCATGTATTCTTTACAGTAGTTCCTGAAAACCCTCTTCCCCACTCTCCCCTCCCCTCTGGTTACTGTCAGATTGTTCTTAATTTCAATGTTTCTGCTTGTACTTTGTTTGCTTATTTCTTTTGTTGGTTATGTTCCAGTTAAACGTGACATCATATGGTATTTGTTCCTCAATGCCTGGGTTGGGTGTGCACCATCCCAGGGCTTTGGGTGTGAGCATGGGGCCTTGGATGCCAAGGGACTGCAGCTGGCCCAGCCAGGAGTGGAGCAGGTAGGGATGCAAGAGGTTAGGCCAGCTGCTGCAGGAGAATTCCCCAAACAGCTGCTGAGTGCTTCTCTTTTCTCTTTGAAAAATCCTTCCTATTCAAGCCTGCCTAGCATATATGAAGATTGGAGGACAAATGTAGAGGACACTGAAAAATCAGACAGTAAGGAGAGCGTTTCTGGACAATACAGTTCCTGGGCCTAGCACGGGGACCATGGCGGCTTCAGCCCCAGGCCCACAGCCCAACTCTCCAACCAGACCAGAGACTGTCTGGGTCAGGGACCATCACTGTCCAACTCTTCCCAGTTGGCATCCACAGTCTCAGTGGGTGCATACCACCCCTGTGTGTTTGCCACTTCATCCTTATCCCCCACCACCGGCCCGCCCAGGACTTTAAGCATCCAGGTCCCTCTTGGTGCTGCTCAAACCTTGTTTGGCAGGGGAGGGAGCCATTGAACCAGCTTTCTCCCAAGAACCCTGTGGCAGACCTGGTGGGTGCTGGGCCTGGGGCTGAAGCCGCCATGATCCCTGTGCTAGACCCAGGGACTGTATTGTCCAAAAGCGCTCTCTTTACTGTCTGATTTTTCAGTGTCCTCTACATTTGTCCTCCAATCTTCATATATGCTGGGATACCGTTGACTGTTCACTCTCCTCCTCAGAAGATAGGCTAGGTGTTTCACCAGTACATAAGGGGAAGTGGACTCCGCTCCCACCTATCTCCTCACCATCCTCTGTCCCACCTAGAGAATACTTTTGAATCTTTTAAAGACATGATCAAGCAGTCTTTAAAATCTAGTTATAAGTGTTTTCTATGGATTTACAGGTCTACATATTTTCCTCATATTCACCTGTTTTTCATGATAAAACAATTTTAAGGAGATAAAACTAATTTTGTGTTTATATAACAAAATAACAGAAAATATAATGATTATTTAAATTTTAATGGGGTTTTTTTTGGATATAGCCAGCATATTACATATTAGTTTCAGGTGTATAGCATACTGATTTGATATATGTATATACTGTGAAACATACAGAATGGTGATGATTGTCAATAATATTATATATTTGAAAATTGCTGAGATAATTTTTAAATTCTTTTTAATTAAATTTATTGGGGTGACATTGGTTAATAAGGTCATATATGTTTCAAGTGTACATTTCTATGATACATGATTTGTACATTGCATTGTGTGCCCACCACCCAAAGTCAAACCATCTTCTGTCACCATGTGTCTGGCCCCCTTGACCCTTTACTAGGCCCCACCCCCTTCCCTCTAAGTAACCATCACACCATTGTCTGTGTCTATGAGTTTCAGTTTTATATCCCACAAAAGAGTGAAATCATATGGTTTTTAGCTTGTTCTAACTGACTTATTGTTTAGCATAATGTCCTCAAGGTCCATCTATGTTGTCACAAATAGCAGTATTTTATCCCTTCTGATGGCTGAGTAGTAGTCCATAGTATATATGTACCACATCTTCTTTATCTAATCTTTGACCAAAGGACACTATAGTTGTCTCCATGTCTTGGCCACCATGAATAAAGCTATAATGAACATAGGGATGCATGAGAATATGTGTTTTCAGGCTTTTTAGGTAGATACCAAGAAGAGGGATTGCTGGGTCATATGGTACGTCTACCTTTATTTTTCTAAGGAATCACCAGACCGATTTCCAAAGTATCTGTACCAGTTTACATTCCAATCATCAGAGAATGAGTGTTCTCTTTTCTCCACAACCATTCCAAAACTTTTCATTACCTGTCTTGTTGATAATAGCCATTCTAACAGCTGTGATTAGTATCTCTTGTAGTTTTGATTTGCATTTCCCTAATAGCTAGTAAGGTTGAACATCTTTTCAAATATCTGATGGCCATTTGCATGTCTTCTTGGGAGAGGTGTCTGTTCAGGTCCATTGCCCATTTTGAATTGGAAAGTTTGTTTGGTGATGAGTTATATAAGTACTTTATATATTTTGGATATTAACCCCTTGTCAGACATTTTGTTTCCAAATATCGTCTTCCATTAAGTTTTGCAGCCTTTTTGTTTTATTGTGGTGTCTTTTGCTGCGCAGGACATTTTCAGTTTGAAGCTGTCCAGAAAGTATCCATTCATGCAGTATGAAAAATAGAGACATTTACTGAAGAAGATTCCAGATTCAAGAAACATTGTACATAGGACAATGACACCTCAATCCCCTTCAAAGTAGGTACCTGTGTGACTTCACACAGTTCTCCCAATTGCCATCAGCTGCACTGTGGTACTATTTTGAATCTCATCATTGGTCTGAAATCTCTTCCCTTTCAATGGTGATTTTAGTTTTGGGAAAAGCCAGAAGTTGCAGGACACTAAATGTGGGCTGTGGTAAGGTTGAGTCACCTGGGTGATTTGATATTTCACCAAAAAACTCTGCATAAGACATAATGCATTAGGAAGCACATGATTGTGATGAGGCTGCCAATCACCAGTTGCCCATAACTGAGGCCTTCTGAATCATCCGATTATTTTCCATGAAGGAATGTTCAAGCCTAATGCAAAATTCGATGCAGATAAATTGTTCTACTTGTTCAGTCATTTTGACTGCGACAACCACACAATGTACATGCTCACTCTATCGCCTCTACCATCCCCACTGACTAGTGCAGTGAAGTCATCATCATTCACACATGCACATTCCAGTCCACTCTCCTTGGCTGCCAGGTTACATTGATGTAGTGTAAGCCATTCTTATATTAACAATGACTGGGCTTTTTCTAGACAGACCTCCTAGTCCCATTCATTTATTTTTTCGCCTTTACTTCCCTTGACTATGTGCTCATATTCACAAAGTCTTTTGTAAGACCAAGGTCCATTAAGTTTAGTACATATGTTCTTATCTATGTAATTTATTGTTTCAGATCTTATATTTAGGTCTTTGGTCTGTTTAGAGTTAGCTTTCATACATGAAGACAAGCCATAGTCTAGTTTTATTCTGTTGCATGTGGCTTTCCAATTTTCAAATCATCATTTATGTGAGAGGAATTCTTTTCTCCATTGTGTGTTTCTGGCTCCTTTGTCAAAATTTTTTTGCCCATATGTATGTGGTTTTATTTCTGGGCTTTCAATTCTATTCCATTGGTCCCTGTGTCTGTTGTTATGCTGTTTTGATTATTGTAACATTGTAGTATGATTTGAAGTCAGGTAGTGTGATGCTCCTGGTTTAATTATTTTAATCAAAATTTCTTTGTCTTTTTGTAGTGTTTTGTGTTTCCATACAATTCTGATGATTTTTTTGTTCTATTTCTTTTAAAGATGATATTGGGATTTTGATGGGGATTGCATCAAAATCTGTAGGTTGCTTTGGGTAATATGTCATTTAAACTATGTTGATTTTTCCAATCCATGAACATGGAATATCTATTTCTCTGTGTCTTTTAGAATATCCTTTAACAACACTTTGAGTTTTAGTATACAGATTCTTCATATACTTAGTTTAGTCCTAGGTATTTTATTCTTTGGTTGCAATTACAAAAGAATTGTTTTTTTTCCAATTTCTCTTTCTGAAGTTTTATGTTAGTATTTGGGAAAGCAGTGAATTTTTTATATTAATTTTGTATCCTGCAACATTATTGCATTTTTTTATTATTTCGAATAATTTCTTGGTGGAGTCTTTAGTTTTTTTTTACATACAGTGCCATGTCATCTGCAAAAAAATAACACTTTTTATTCTTCCTTCTCAATTTGTATGTATTTCATTTCTTTGTCTTGCCTGACTGCTCTGGCTAGAATGTCCAGAACTATATTGAATAATAGCGGTGGGAGTGGGCATCTTTGTCTTTTTCCTGATTTTAGAGGAAAAGCTTTTAGTTTTTCCTCATTGAATATGATATTGGCTAAAGGTTTGCTATATATGGACTTTATTATGTTCACATAATTTTCTTCCATACCCATTTATTTGAGTGTTTAAATCACAAATCAATGTTTATCTTAAATGCTTTTTCTGCATCTATTGATAAAATCACAATTATTATCCTTTGTTTTGTTAATGTAGTATGTTACATTGTTTGTTTGCTTATGTTGAACCATCTTTTTGCCCCTGAAATGAACCCCACTTGATCATGATGTATTATTTTTAACATATTTTTGTACTGAATATGCTAATATTTTGTCTAGGATTTTTACATTGTATTCATCAGAGATATTGACCTATACATTATGTGTGTGTGTGAGAGTGTGTGTGTTATCCTTGCCAGGATTTGGTATCAGGGTTATGTTGACCACATAAAATATGTTAGGAAGGATTTTCTCTTCAATTTTTTGCAATCTTTTGAGAAGGAATGGTATCAAATGTTTGAATGTTTGATAGAATCTCACTAGTCAAGCCATCTGGTCCTGGACTTTTATTTTTCTGGAGGTTTTTGATGGATGCTTCAATTCCCTCACTGTTGGTCAGTCTATTTAGATTTTCCAATTACTCATGGTTGACTTTAGGAAGGTTATATATTTTTAGGAACTTATCCATTTTTTCTAGGTTATTAAATTTGGTGGCATATAGTTTTTCATAGTATTCTAGTATGAATCTTTGTATATCTGTGATATGTGTGGTAACTTCTCTTTTAATCACTTCTGATTCTGTTTTTCTGGGTCTTTTTTCTCTTTTCCTTAGTGAGTGTAGACAAGGTCTTATCAATTTTATTAATCTTTTCAATGAACCAGATCTTTGTTGTATTAATTTTTCTATAGTCTTTTGGTTCTCTACTTCATTCAGTTAAGGATCTAATTTTTATTATTTCCTTTCTTCTGCTGACTTGGGGTAGCTATTGATCTTTTTCTATTGTTGAAAGATTTAATATTAGGTTGATTACTTGGGATGTTTCTTGTTTCTTAAGATAGGCCTGCAACAATATAAACTTCCCATTTATAAGTGCTTTTGCTTAATCTCTGAAGTTTTTACATGTTTGTTTGTCTCTATATATCTTTTGATCTCACTTTTATTTATTCTTAGACCTAGCCATTTTCTAGTAACATGTTGTTTAGTCTCATATATTGGTGGGATTTTTTTGTGCAATTGACTTATAATTCCTAAATTTGGGTCAGAGAATATACTTAGTATGATTTTAATCTTGAACTCACTGAGGTTAGTTTTGTATCCCAACACGTGGTTTATTCTTAAGAATGTTCCACATGCACTGAAGAAGAATGTATAATCTGATGTTCTAGGGTAAAAGGCTCTGTCAATGTCAATTATGTCTATTTGGTTTAATGGGACCCTTAAGGTTGATATTTCCCATGGATTTTCTGTTTACATGATCTATCTCAAGCTGTCAATGGAGTATTAAGGTCCCTAAATATGATTGTGTGTTTGTCAGTTTCTCCCTTTAGCTCCGTTAGTAGTTGCTTTATATTTTTTGGTGCTCCCTGTTTGGGTGTATGTATATTAAGAAGTTTTATGTCTTCTGATGTAGCATCCCCTTTAACAATATAAAATGTCCATCCTTTTGTCTTGATACCTTTGTTACCTTGAAATCTGCTTTGTCAGATATAAGGCTGGCTACACCTGCTTTTCTGTAAATGCTATTTGCTTACAGAATCATTTTCCATCCTTTCACTTTGAGTTTAACTTTGTGTTTGCAGCCCCGATATGTCACTTGAGGACAGAACATAGTTGACTTATGTTTTCTTATCCAACTTGCTAGTCTGTACCACTTTACTGGTGAATTTGGTCCTTTTACACTTAGGGTAGTGTTTGGTGTATGAGGATTCCCTATAGCCACTTTATCTTTTGTTTTCTTATAGCTCTGTGCCTTTACTGGCTCTTTTCTTTTGTGTTTCTTTTTTTTAAATTTTTATTCTTGTTCAAGTACAGCTGTCTCCACTGTCCCCCACCACTGCCCTCTACCCCAGCCATCCCCACTTCCCACTCATGATCTTAACTCCCTTTGGTTTTGTCCATGTGTCCCTTATACCTTTTCCTGAAAATCCTTCCACCTTTAACCCCCATTATCCCCTCCCACCTTCCCTCTAGTTAATTTCAATGTCTCCGGTTATATTTTACTTGCTTGTTTGTTTCATTCATTAGGTTTCACCTTTAGGTGACATCATACAGAATTTGTCATTCACTACCTGGTTTCTTTCACTTAACATATTGTTCTCCAGATCCATCCATGCTGTTGCAAAGGGCGGGAACTCCTTCTTTCTTTCTGCTGTGCAGTATTCCATCATGTAAATATACCATGTTTTTTTTGTCCATTCATTTACTGAAGGGCACTTAGATTGCTTCCAGCACTTAGTTATTGTAAATTGTGCTGCTAGGAACATTGAGGTGCATAGGTTCTTTGGGATCAATGTTTCAGGATTCTTAGGGTATAATCTTAACAGTGGAATGGCCAGGTCAAAAGATAGCTCTATTTTTAGGTTTCTGAGGAAATTCCATACTGTTTTCCACAGTGGCTGCACCAATCTACATTCCCACCAAAAGTGCATTAGGGTTTCCTTTTCTCCACATCCTCTCCAACACTTGTTGTTTCTTGATTTGTTTATGTTGGCCATTCTGACCAGTGTCATGTGATATCTCATTGTGGTTTTAATTGGCATCTCTCTGATGGCTAATGATGCCGAGCATCTTTTCATATGTCTCTGGGACTTATGTATGTCCTCCTTAGAGAAGCGTCTGTTCAAGTCCTTTGCCCATTTTTAAAATTTGGTTGTTTGTCTCACTGGAGTGGAGTTCTATGAGCTCACTATATATTTTGGAGATCAAATCCTTGTCTGAGGTATCATTGGCAAGTATGTTTTCCCATATAGTTGGTTGTCTTTTCGTTTTAATGCTGTTTTTTTTTAACCATGAAAAAGCTTTTTATTTTGATGAAGTCCCATTTGTTTATACTTTCCTTTATGTCCCTTGCTCTAGGGGACATGTCAGTGAAAATATTGCCATGTAGAATATCTGAGATTTTCCTGCCAATGTTTTCCTCAGACTTATATGGTGTCATGCCTTATATTTAAGTCTTTTATCCACCTTGAATTTATTTTTGTGTATGGTGTAAGTTGGTGATTGGGTTTCACTTTTTTGCATGTACCTGTCCAAATCTCCCAACACCATTTGTTGAAGAGACTATTTTTTCCTCCATTTTATGCTTCTGTTCCCTTTGTTGAATATTAATTGCCATAGAGACTTGGGTTTTGGATGATGGTATTCCATATTACATTCCTCTGGAGAACCTTTTAAATCTTGATTGATATTAGTCTTTTATTAAAGATGAATAAATTAAGATTTATATCAAAATATCTATCTAAGAGAGATTAAACTTGAATTAATGAGGCAAACACATATTGTTTTTGTAAGGTTTTGTATTTTAAAACAAAATTGTCAATTGATACTTCAACATTTTTAAAATTCAAATATTACTCACAAAAATAATATTTTATTTCCAACTTTCCACTACTAAAAGTTTCTTATATATCTTCCACTAAAAAATAATGAAGCACGTTCATATAATAAGCATGTCTTCACTATAATAATTGCTGCAGCCTGGAATAGAAATGTTCTTAAAAGAGAGTATGTATGTCCAGCTTACCAATGGACTGGCAAAACAGAGTACTCAGACCCTGAAATTATTCTAAAACATCATGTGGCTATTAAAAACATAAATATATGAGTATAATACTATTCTACATCTTGTTTCTCCCTCTTCCCTTTCAAAATATTATATCTTGGGTGCATTTACTGACTGCAATAATAATTTTTTCTTTAAATGTGTTGTAATCTATAACCAACCTTGCCAATTTCAGGTTTTTATTTGAAGTCCATTGCTTTAAAAATAAAACCACATGATTTCTCTATATGCACTGTCATGAATTCATATTTATATGTACATTCTTCTATTTCTCTCTCATGTGCACACACTGCAAACAATCAATTATCTTTCTGTTATATGACATTATTCCCATTTTTGGTAAAGCATAGATCTGTAATTTTGAGATGTGGGGCTTTAGAATGTGTTACAAAAACAATACTTTATGTTATATATCTATGTAAAAGTATTTGGCAACCATGATGTAATTTATCCTACTTAGTAATCAATTACTGTGCACTTTGTTTTTGTTTAGTGTGTTCTGCATTAAAGTTCATCCTATTCTAAGTTTACTTCCCCAAATCATTATCTGCTCTTAATAGTACGACTCACATTACTAATAAAATGGTTTACTATGCTTTTTATTTTAATTACAAAAAACAAGGTTTGTGCTGTGGTTCTCTTGAAATGTTCTTAATTAAAGGGCAACGTGGTACAGAAAGTAAACAAAATTAGCTCTGTGGTACCACAAGCAATCATGTTCATTCTGTGGTATATGGTGTAATATAATTATTTTAAAAATAAAAGGTAAAGATTTAAAGATGTCTCAGTTAAATTTTTATACTTTGTTTTAACCATAAAAATAATCATTTCACATATTTCTTTAAAAATAATATATAACACATTTAACTCTGTTTACATAAGTAATTATATAATTTCTTACATATAATTACTGTAAATAAACTGAACATAAAGATATTTTAAAATATATCATATAAAACATTACTGAGAACTTAAATATTTCAAATTCTTCATAGAAAATCATTGTTTCAAGAAATCTAATTTTGTTTTGTTTGAAAGCAAAAATAGTTTTACATGTTCTAATCAGTTATTGAACACTTACTATATGCTTGACAATCAACATTATTTCATTTAATAAGGGCATTATCTTTAAAATCATGTTTTAATATACCCTCCTACAGGTGAGAAAAAAAGACAAATTCATGTGTGTTTAGTGACACACAGCTAGAGGTGTCAAAGCTGATGTTTCAATCTGTATTTTTAAATATGAAAGCCTATATTCTGAACAAAGTACACTAAAATATAAGCTTCATATCTTGGTTGTGTGTGTGTGTGTGTGTGTTTGTGTTTGTCATGAATCTTATATTTAATTATTTTAGTCTTTACCAAGAAGGTACTTGATGATGAAAATATATTATTAATATCCTATAATCTTTATTGAGTCACTAATAGTCCTTATTAAAGTTTTAGAGTCTTAATTTAAGTGGTAGTGTTCTTATTACTTAATTTTCAGGTAATATTAACAGTTGAAATATTTATTTTTACTCTTTCTTGTATTTTTTTAAGCTAAAGCAAAATTAGGCTCTATTTGGTAACACATTGGATCACTACATACCTGACTACAATTTTCAGTTGAGCAAAGAGCTAAGAAAAAAAAAATCCAGAGAATAAAAAGTAGTCAATCCCCCAACCCTGTTACTGAGTACTTAAGGTATACATGATTGATACTTAGAAGTAGTTTGTCTGTAAATGTATTTCAAAATACATCAATATAGCACTAATAAGTAGAGAAAATAGCTTGTATAATAAAATAAATTGTACTATTTCTCTTTTATAAAGAGGATTACAAGATCATCTCATTATATAACACATAAGAAAGTAATGTACATACAAGAGAAATAATTGTTATATAATTTTTACATGTCATTAGTTAGAGGTTTTTCCAGAACACACTCTGCTTTTGCAGTAATGAAGATAGCATCTGCCTTCATTCTAAATTCAACACACATTAAATTTAAAAATGATGTATTCTTATGGGCTTGAGAAGAAATGCATATTATATCATTTCTGAATAGTTGTGGTGGATTTGAAAGGCTTCCCCCACTAAGTGAATGTTCTAGGAACCCATCTGTATTTGCATACCAGCTGGTATTGTTGTGAGAGGCTGCATTGGCTTCAGTGCATTTTTTTGAAGTATCTTTCAATGTAGCATTTGCCCATTTCATGATTAGTGATTTATGAGCATACTTGCCTGCACCATGCTGAGTGTTCAGCAGTTTTTGGCAAAAAAATGGCATGACCCTCTTGCCTTACCCTCCCTATTCACTAGATCTCATCCCAAGCAACTTTTTAAGTTCTTGTTTCCCTGGATGAAAAAGTCCTCAAAGGGAAATGATTTTCTGATGTGGAAGAGGTGAAACAAAAAAATGGTAGAAGCACTAAAAGCTATCAAAATGGATGAATTCAAAACTGTTCTGAACAGTGGAAAAAAAGTCGCCTTAGGTGTATTGCATCAAATAAAGAGTCTATTTGAAGGTGACTGAAGTTTAAACCTATAAGGATAAATAAAAAATTTTTATAAATAAATTCCAGGTTTTGGGGGTTCCTCCTTCATATGTACTTAAACCATTAGACCTTCTTTAATACTTTTTGTCTTCACTTTAGGACATGTGTGTGGATTTAACCACATAGAGTAATGATTTTCAACTGGTGTTTTACAAGAATTTGTAAAGCATGCAATGCCTAACTAGTCAGGGGCACTAACATCTTAACCCTTAGACTAACAAAAAAATGGCAACAGCCAACACAATAGCAGACAGGGGTGAATGCCCTATTTTGAGCTATAAATATATAGGTCATATAACAGGGTTGCATTTTACTGGTCATGTCAAATAATAAATTTGCATCTGACTTGTTAATCTTGGTACCGGAAGTCCTTGTATAAGCACTTGATTTTCTTTAAAGAAAATTAGGAGCAAAAAGACAAAACAAAATGTAGGTACTTATTTTTATAATATTTTAAATAAATCAAAAGTTCTTTTCTTGTTATGATAGCAAATGACATTTTTTTCCTGATTTCTGTCTAACCAAGGAGGTAAAAGAACAATACTCAGAAAACTGCACAAGGCTGAAGAAAGAAATTAAGGAAGACAAATAAATGGAAGATTATCCTGTGTTCATGGATTAGAAGAATAAACATCATCAAAACGTCCATACTACCCAAAGCAACTTATAGATTCAATGCAATCCCTATTAAAATACCAATGACATATTTCACAGATATAGAATAAATATTTCAAAAATGTACATTAAGCCATAAAAGACCCTGAATAGCCTCAGCAATTCTAAGAAAAATAAAGTAGGAAGTATCATAGCACCTGATATCAAACTATATTTCAAAGCTACTGTAATCAAAACAGTCTGGTACCGAGAGCCTTAAGATGGCAGTGAGATAGGTGGGAAAGGAGTCCACTTCCCACTGCACACTGGTGAAACACCTAGTCGATCTTCTGAGGAACAGAGTGAACAGCCAACTGTACCTCAGCATATCTGAAAACAGGAGAGCAGAAATTATAGAAGACATTGAAAAATCAGATGGTAAGGAGAGTGCTTCAGGACATTAAGGTCCCTGGAATCAGCTTGGGGACCAGGGCAGCTGTAGCCCCAGGCCCAGAGCCCACTAGGTCTGCCACAGGGTTCTTGGAAGAGAGCTGGGTCAAGGGCTCCCTCCCCTGCCAAACAAGGTTTGAGCAGCATGGGGAGGGACCTGGTTGCTTGAAGTCATGGGGGTGGGGGCAGGAGTAAGGACTAAGTGGCAAACATAGAGGGGCTGTGAGCACCCACAGAATCTGTGGATGCAGTCTGGGAGAGTTGAGAGTTGGGCCAGGATGGGCCCTGACTAGGGTACTCCCTGGTCTGGTTGGAGAATTGGACTGTGTGAGAGGCCAGGCCTCTGTATGGAGCAGCAGGCTTGAGCAGGAGGAATCTCTCAAAAAGAAAAAGTGAAAAAAGAGGTACTTGGCAGCTGTTTAGAAAATTCTTCTGCAGCAGCCACTCTGGCCTTTTCCCCACCCAGCCATGCTGGACAGAAGGCCCTGCACACTCTCCTGTATCTCTGGGAAGAATGTGTGCCCAAACTTGAGAGACCAGAAGCAGCCTGGCCAAGCACACACACCCACAGCACCAGGGAGAGTTCCAGCCACAGAAGATCCCATGCTCACATCTGTAGCCCCGGTGAGAGTGCATGTCCAAATCTGCAGGACTAGAGGCTGCTGGTGAACTGGGCTGAAGACTGACCGAGTGCAGATCAGGAAGGGAGAAAAGCAAAACCAATGCCCCCTCAGCCTGCTACAGCCAGGAAAACCAGCAGAACTGATTTGGCCAGTTTGAAGTCAGCAGGAGGCCTTTTTTTAAAGTAAATCTTTATTTTTTAATTCTTTTTAAAAATCTTTTAATTCCTTCTTCCTCTTTCCTTCTTTCTTGTTTTATTCCTTATTCCTTTCTTTCCCTTTTTATCTCTTCTTCCTTCCCTGTTGTTTTTTTTTTTCAATTCCCACAAGTGAGACAAAAAAAATCTGGGTCTGTGAAAAGACCAGAGTTGGACCCAAAGAGGGGTCATCCTAAGAGCTGAGAAAGTGAGACAAATTTCACTTTGCTACTGCAGAAAGCTTGCGAGCTATTACATATTTGTATTATTATTTTTTATTATTCTTACATCTTGTATTTTATTAGTACTTTTGTAATTCTCTTCTTTCTATTTAGTCTTCTTCGCTTGGCTGGTTAAATTGCATTGCTTGACTCATTTCTCTTGTTCTCTCTTTCATAGTGTATTGTTAATTTTCTGTCTTTCACTTCACTTGTGTTCCATTAGCACACTATACTTCCTATTTTGGATATCCAGATCACATAGATTCTGTCACATGATTGTTGCTTCATTATTATTGTAAATAATATCTGTTCCATACAATTTTAAATACTACACATCACCCCTCACAGATCTTAGCCCACTTCATGGTTTCCTGAACTTTATTACTATTGTGGTTAACTCTATTCTCTCATACACTACACCTATTTAACATCCTTTACTTTCACTTTACTTCATAATATGACCTCCCACAACCTCACTACTTTCTAGATACAACTCACAATCCTTCTCTCCCAACAAGAGTCTTATCTTTTTTCTGCCCTTTCTAAAAAGTGGCTAGTTCAGTGAAATATCAGAGTTAACACTATACATATCCAAAAGATCCCCTATCTCTTCTCTATGGGTTGGTATTTTAAATATGATAGAATACACTCCCACTGTCTTAAACCATTTTGCCTTCCCCCTCCAGCTGATCACAAAAAAGAGTAGGTGGAAGCAGTGAACACCAGGATACCTGCTGAAAGAGGAAATCCATCATCAAAGGAACCACCAACAGATAACAACAGAAGAAGGTGAAGGAGGGAGTGGAAGCTACACTAACTCAACACAGGACATATCTGCAAATACAACTAAATACTGGAGAACTTACCCAGAACAAACAATTGACCAAGAGCAAAAGAGAATCCTCAAAACCTTGTACACATGGAAGAACCAGCTTCAATACAGCCTGCCCACACCAGCACAACAAAATACAAGAGGTGGTGGACAGAGTGACCCTCAGTCAACCAGCTGGTGGGAAGGAACCGCCAAAGAAAGACCCAACAACAATCAAAATCCAAAGACATACACAGAGCTCAATATAAACGACAGCTCAAGACCAGTGAGCTCGGGAGATCAAGGAGATGACACCACTAAATCTCACAGGCATTCTGTCATAGAAGTTCACACCATAAACCCAAAGAGTCAGAACAGATAAATTTAAGAAGCAGAGGCAAACATGAAGAGTCTCAGAAAAAATGGGAAGACAAAGAAACAATCCCCAAATGAAAGGAAAGGAGGAAGTCTCAGAAAGAATGCTAAATGAAATAGAGGCAACTCAACTATCAGATATTGAGTTCAAAGCAATGGTTATATGGAAGCTCAATGAGCTCACAGAGAATTACCAAAAACTTCAGGGAAACTATAGTAAACTCACTGCAAACTATATCAACATGAAAAGGGGAATAGAAACTATCAACAAGGGCCAGGAGGAAATGAAGAATACAATTTCTGAACTGAAGAACACAGTAGAAGGAATCAAAAGTAGGCTCAATGAAGCAGAGGATTGGATCAGTGAGCTGGAAGACGAGAGAGAAAAAAACACCCAAAATGAGTGAGACAAAGAAAAGAGGCTCAGAAAAAATGAAAAGGTTTAAGGGAAATGCAGGACAACATGAAACATAATAATATCCATATAATAGGGATACCAGAAGGAGAAGGAGAAAAGCAAGGGATAGAAAACTTGTTTGAAAAAGTAACAATGGAAAACTACTCTAATTTGATGAGAGAAAAAGCCACATAAATCCAGAAAACATAGGAAGTCCCAATCAAAAGGAACCCAAAGAGGCCCACTTCAAGACACATCATAATTAAAATGGCAAAATTCCAAGACAAAGAGAGAATTTTAAAAGCAGCAGGGGAGAAACAGAAAGTAACGTACGAGGGAGCCCTGATAAAACTAGCACCAGACTTCTCAAAGGAAATGCTCCAAGCCAAAAGGAATGGCAAGAAATATTCTAAGTAATGAAAACCAGAGACCTGCAACCAAGACTACTCTATCCAGCAAGACTTTCAATTAAAATGGAAGACCAAATAAGGAGTTTCCCAGACAAAAGAAACCTCCTCCAAGAATATATCTCCTCCAAGCCAGCTCTGCAAGACATGCTAAAGTTCTGTTTTAAGAACAGGAAGACAAACAGTGAGAGAGAGAGGAACACAGGTGCTAAAAAATGGCAATGAATAAGTACCTACTAATAATAACCTTAAATGTAAATGGATAAAATGCCCAAATCAAAAGACATAGAATAGCTGAATGGATAAGAAAACATGACCCACACATATACTGCCTACAGGAGACCCACCTCAGAACAAAAGACATACACAGACTGAAAGTAAAGGACTGGAAACAACTATTCCAAGCAAATGGACAGGAAAAGAAAGCTGGGGTAGCAATACTTGTATCAGACAAAATAAACTTCCAAAAAAGAGCCATAAAAAGAGACCCAGAAGGTCACTTCACAATACACAGGGGAAGAATACATTAAGAAGATGTAAACATAGTAAATACACATGCACCCAACATAGGTGCACCCAAATACATAAAGAAAGTCTTGGAGGACTTCAAGAAAGATATCAATAGCAATATAATTATTGTAGGATATTTTAACACCCCACTGTCAAAAATGAACAGATCTTCCAAACAAAATATCAACAAAGATTTTGTGGCATTGAACAATGCCCTAGATGAAATGGACTTAACTAATATATATATAGAGCCCTTCATCCCAAAGAAGCTAAATGCACATTATTTTCAAATGCACATGGAACATTTTCAAAGATAGATCACATGATAGGACACAAAACAAGTCTCAACAAATTCAAGAAAATTGAAATCATATCAAGCATTTTCTCTGACCACAAGGGACTGAAACCAGAAACCAACCTCAATAAAAAAGACCCCAAACACCCAAAATCATGGAGATTGAGTAGCATGCTATTAAACAATGAATGGGTCAAGAATGAGATTAAGGAAGAAATCAAAAAGTTTCTGGAAACAAATGAGAATGAAATCACAACAACCCAAAACTTATGGGACACAATGAAGGCAGTCCTGAGAGGGAAGTTTATAGTGATACAAGCCTACCTAAAAAAAGACAGAAATGTTTCAAAAAAACAACCTACCCCTATGCTTACAAAAACTTGAGGAACAACAACAAAGACAACCCAAAGCAAGTAGAAGGAAGGGAATAAACAAGATCAGAGAAGAATTAAATGACATAGAGACTAAAAGCACAATTCTGAGGATCAATGAATCCAGGAGCTGGTTCTTTGAAAAGATAAACAAAATCAACAAGCTTTTAAGCAGGCTTACCAAGAAAAAAGGAAAGAGGACCCAAATAAACACAACCAGAAATGAAAGACAAGAGATTACAACTGATACCACAGAAGTACAAAGGATTGTAAGAAATTACTATGAAGAACTGTATGCCAAGAAATTTGAAAACCTAGATGAAATGGACAAATTTCTAGAAAAATATAATCTTCCAAAACTCAATAAAGAAGAAGCAGAAAGCCTGAACAGACCAATAACACCTGATGAAACTGAAAGAGTAATTAAAAAGCTTCAAACACACAGAAGCCCTGGACCAGGTGGTTTCACAGGAGAATTTTACAAAGCATTAAAGGGAGAACTAACTCCCATCCTCCACAGATTATTTCAAAATATTCAAGGAGATGGAAGACTCCCAAACTCTTTTTATGAAGCCAATATCATCCTAATCCCAAAACCAGATAAAGTCATAACAAAGAAAGAAAACTTCAGGCTAACATTGCTGATGAACATAGATGCTAAAATACTCCATGAAATATTGGCAAACTACATCCAGCAATATATTAAAAAGATCACACAACATGACCAAGTGGGATTCATCCCAGGGATGCAAAGATGGTACAATATTCACAAATCAATAAACATAATATACCACATAAATAACACAAAAGACAAAAATCACATGATCATATCAATTGATGTGGAAAAAGCATTTGATAAGGTACAGCACCCATTTATGATAAAAACACTTAGCAAAGTGAGAATAGAGGGAGCATTCCTCAACATAATAAAGGCTGTATATGAGAGACTTACAGCCAACATCATACTCAATAGACTAAAACTTAGAGCTTTCCCACTAAGATCAGGAACAAGACAAGGATGCCCACTTTCACCACTCCTATTCAACACAGACTGGAAGTCCTAGCCACAGCAATCAGACAAGAAACTGAAACAAAAGGCATCCAAACTGGAAAGGAGGGAAAAAAACTGTCACTGTTTGCAGATAACATGATAGTGTACATGGAAAATCCTATGTACTCCACCAAAAAACTCCTTGGCTTAATAAGTGAATTTGACAAAACAATGGGATACATAGTCAATACTCAGAAATCAAAGGTGTTTTTGTATACTAACACTGATACATCAGAAACAGAAATTAAAAAAAAAATCCCATTTGATATAGCAACAGGAAAAATAAAGTACCTAGGAATAAACCTAACCAAGGAGGTAAAAGACCTGTACTCAGAAAACTATACAACACTGAAGAAAGAAATTAAGGAAGACAGAAAGAAATGGACACATGTACCATGCTCATGGACTGGAAGAACTAACATCATCAAAATGGCCATACTTCCCAAAGTGATTTATAGATTCAATGCAATCACTATTAAAGTACCCATGACATATTTCACAGATATAGAAGACACATTTCAGAAATTTATATGGATAAACCACCATAAACTACCCCAAATAGCTGCAGAAATCTTGAAAAAGAAGAACAAAGCAGGAGGGATCACAATACCTGATAACAAATTATATTACAAGGCCACTGTAATCAAAACAGCCTGGAACTGGCATAAAAACAAACACATAGACCAATGGAACAAAACAGAGAGCCCAGAAATAAGCCCAAGTCTCTATTGTCAACTAATATTTAACAAAGAGGAAAAAAGCATAAAATGGAGCAAAATTAGCCTCTTCAACAAAGGGTGCTGGAAGATCTGGACAGCTGCATGCAAAACAATAAAACTTGATCATCAACTTACACCATACACAAAAAATAAATTCAAGGTGGTTAAAAAACTTAAATATAAGTTGTAACACCATAAAAGTCCTAGAGGAAAACATTGGCAGGAAAATGTCAGACATTCCACACGGCAACATCTTCCCTGATATGTCCCCTAGAGCAATGGACATAAAGGAGAATAAACAAATGGAATCGCATCAAAATAAAAAGCTTCATCATGGCTAAAGAAAACATTTGCAAAATTAAAAGCAAATCAATCATATGGGAAATATGTTTGCCAATAATACCTCAGACAAGGGTTTGATCTCCAAAATATATAAATAACTCACATGACTCCACACCAGGAAGACAAACAATCCAATTAAAAATTGGGCAAAGGACTTGAACAGACACTTCTCCAAGGAGGATATACAGAGGGCCCAGAGACATATGAAAGGATGCTGAGCATCACTGGTCGTCAAAGAGATGCAAATTAAAATCACAATGAGGTACCACTTCACATTGGTCAGAATGAACATCATAAACAAATCAACAAACAACAAATGTTGTAGAGGATGTGGAGAAAAAGGAACCCGAGTGCACTGTTGATGGGATTGCAGACTGGTGCAGCCATTATGAAAAATAGTATGGAATTTCCTCAGAAAGCTAAAAATGGAACTGCCTTTTGAACCAGTAATTCCATTGCTGGGACTATACCCTAAGAATCCTGAAACACCAATTCAAAAGAACCTATGCACCCCAATGTTCATATCAGCACAATTTACAATAGCCAAGTGGTGGAAACTGCTTAAGAGCCCATCGGTAAATGAATGGGTCAAAAAACTGTGGTATATTTACCCAATGGAATACTACTAAGAAGAAGCAAAGAAGGAACTTCTACCCTTCAAGACAGCATGGTTGGAACTGGAGAGTGTAATACTAAATGAAATAAGGCAGGCAGTGAAAGGCAGATACCATATGATCTCACCTATAAGTGGAACCTAATCAACAAAACAAACAAATTACCAAAATATAACCAGAGACATGGAAATAAAGAACAAACTTACAGTAACCAGAGGAGATGGGGGAGGGGGATAAGGGGGGAAAGAAGGGAGAGGGTAGGGTCATCAAGGAACATCTATACAGGACCCATAGACAAAGACAGCATGGGGGTTAATTGAATGTGGGAGTTGGGAGTGGATAGAGCAGGGGGAAAGCAATGGGTAAATGGGGATGACTGTAATTGAATAGCAATAAGAAATTAATTCATTCATTGATTTAAGACGTTATACTTATTTTTGTGAGGTCAGCAAAAAATTTTTGTGTGTGCCACAGAATTTTAGTAGTTTATGTGTTCCATGAAATGAGAAAGGTTGAAAATTGCTAACACAGCAAGAGAGAGAGAGAGGAGAGAGTACACAATCAGAATGAGGATCTTCAGACATTTCCTGTTCACTCCTTTAAGAAGCAGTAAGACAGCTTTAAAAACATTCTTTTTTCCTGTTTCATTTGTAGCCAAAATCTTTTCTGGATGCAGTCGGTAGCAATGGTCAATATTTTCTTTGCAGCATGATTTGACACACTAAAAGAAACAAGTATGTTACCTACATGCCAAGTACTTGCACAAGTAAAATGCCTAAGTTACAGCACATATCAAACCTACTGGAGAAGAGATCCTCTGTTTGAAACTTACCACATGTGGGAAAAAAAAGCAGAGCTGGAAAACAGAAGACATGATATCAGAAGGATATAAAAAATCTTCTTACTCAGAGAGCAAATGGTGGAAAAGAAGCATAATTAGGTATCTGTATTTTACAAAGTTGATCTAGATCTTCTTGATGGTGGCATTAATTATTAATGCTATTAACAATGGTGGCATTAATAAAAAGTGCTAACATTTATTGAGTAACATTATAACTAAGTTCCAGGTATTTTTCTAAATATTTCTATGTAATATATCATTTGATACATTGAATAATCAAATAAGATGATATGTAATATATTTACTATCTTTCAGTGATAAGGAAACTGGGACTCAGTTTCCTCAGCACTATAATATAATATGAGAAATATTATAGAATTGTAAGAGATGGCACTGCAGTTGAGCTGAGCATCTGGAGTTCAGATCTGTGATGTGGTCCCTCAGCACCTCTGGGCAACACGAAAACTGCATACATTAACGTGGGTCCAGAGAGCACAAAGATCAATGGTGTCTAACGCATAAAAAAGTCTGTGAAAGAGAAAACAGAAGGTAGTAGCAAACAGTACAAAAGAAAACAAAGAAGGAGGAGGCAAGAAAAGGTGAGAGGAGGAAGAGAAAGAGAGAAAAGACGCAAAGAAAGAGGAAGAGGTGAAGGAGGTGGGGAGGGAGCAAAGGGAGCAGAGAAAGGGGGAAATGAAAGAAGCAGTGGCTTAACAGAGACTATCAGAAAACCATACATCAAGTAGGCCCATTAGTGTAATAAAAATGTATTAAGTTGTTTAAATGATTCTCATTAAAAAATGAGATAGAGGGCAAGCAATAAAGGAAGAATAAATTATTTAAGGCAAAGAATAAACAAAAAGAAAGCATATATATTTATAGTTATCATATAAAAAGTACTGTCAAAAATACTAAATGGGAAAATAAGTTATTTTATATGGGCAAAATGCATCTAGAAAGAGAAGAGAACATTCATGACCTTTTATGTACCAAATAATATGGGGTTGAAATAATTATTTTAAAAAATCCAGCAGCAATATGTAAATAAGCTGATAAAAATATAAATATAATGTGAGATTTTAATATAACATTTAAAGTTAAATATTGTTTTGATTTTATTGTTGTTCAAGTACAGTTGTCTGCCTTTTCCCCCTGCCTTGGTTTTGTCCATGTGTCCTTTATACATGTTCCTGAAAACCCTTCTCCCTTTTTCCCTCATTATCCCCTCCCACTTCCCCTCTGTTTACTGTCAGTTTGTTCTTTATTTCCATGTCTCTGGTTATATTTTGTTTGCTTGTTTGTTTTGTTAAGTTCCAGTTAAAGATGAGATCATATGGTATTTGTCTTTTAAATTTAAAGCTAAATATTTTTTTAATGAATTAAAGATTTACACCATAGCATTATCATTCATGGCTTAATATATGTATACCAAAATTTTTCTTAAAACTACTTAAGCATCATATATAAAAGTTGAAGTCTAGTAACAGAGGAAAAATTATACATATTACAGAACAACATGTAGGCAAACAGCTTTCTGGAGACCTAGTAACATAAAAAAAATCACATTTTATTTTATGAAATATCAAGTTACTATTTAATATTTCATTCTGTGTTAATAATATGTAAACATTTTTTAAAAACTAAGAACTCAGGAATTATTTTTTATGCTTTCCTTAAATAGTTTCCAAATAACCTATAATACACAGCTTTGGTAAGCAGATATAAGCCAAAAATACAATTTTGAAAATAAACTTTATTCTTCTAATAAAATGTCATTTGTATGATTTGACACATGACTTAAGTCTTTTGTTGACATTTTAATTATATAGATATAAAACATGAAGTATTTAACAAAGTTGCACTATTTTTATCTTGGTTAATGATCTCTAACTAATGAGAAAATCCATTCAAGTAAAACATCTCACTCACACATAAACCACTGTGTATTTCACTTTTGCATCTAGTGTTTTTGCTTTGAACACAATACTAAAAATGAATACTTTGCATCTTTCTCATGATTACTAGCATTGAACATTTTTCCATAAGTATTTTGAACATCTGTATGGAACTTCCTTTTGACCCAGTGATCCCACTTCTGGGACACTAATTTGAAAGAATATATGTACTGTTATGTTCATTGCAGCATTGTTTACAACAGCCAAGATCTGAAAACAGCCCAAATGCCCATCAGTAGATGAGTGAATAAAAACGCTGTGGTCCATTTACCCAATAGAATACTATTTGGCCATAAAAAAAAAAAAAAGTATATTTAAACTTTTGCAACAGTATGGATGGACCTGGAGAATATTATGCTAAGTGAAATAAGCCAGTCAGAGAAGAATAAATACCATATGATCTCACTTATAAGTGGGATCTAATGAACAAAATAAATGGATGAACAAAACAGAAACAGAAATATTGATACATGCCGACAGCTATCAGAGGAGGGGGTTTGGGGACCTGGATGAAAGAAGGTGAAGGGATTAACCAAAAATACAAAACACACTGACAGAGACAACTGTGTGGTGATACCCAGAGGGAAAGTGGGGGTAGGTAGAGGAAGGCAACGGGGAGAAAAACAGGGACAGAAGAGACTTTGTTTGGGGCTGTGAGTGCATGATGCAGTGTGAAGATGACATTTTGTTAAGTTGTACACTTGAAACCCATGTGGTTTTTTTAACCAATGTCACCCCAATAAACTCAATAAAAATAATTAATAAGTACATGCATATATAAAACGAATACTCCTTTCTCTTCTTGTTCCATCGGTTAGTGTGGGGGAACCCTTAAAATGGGTATTTCCAAATAGTGTTTGGCTTGCTTAAGGAGCTACCTATGTATTACTTTGAGAATGAGACTTCGCTGCCGCCGCCAGCATCAGTTGCTGTGAAGATCAGGACGAGAGGTAAAATCGCAGCTCATATATTTTTAGAAAAGGTGTCAACCTGCTGACATTAGGCACTGCAATCAATCCCTCTCATCTTTCCATTCTCAAGAGTAAATGGGGGGGAAAAGACAATTTCGAAGCTAAATTGATACTTCACTATTGGATAGGACTTTAAAAGCTCTTTGCAGAACAGATTTATTTCTTTTTCTATATCTTGAACATTGAAAGAAGAGTCAATATAAAACTGTTTAATGTTTTTGTAGATTTTCTTGATTTAGTCTCATCCCTGTATCTTTAAAATGCCTTCACTAAAAATTCTTGATCATCTTTTTTTATCATTTCAACACCCCCACAATTAAATAACCATAATTATCTCATATGACTTTAACAATAATTAGTCCTCCAGAGAGTCATGCACTAGTAGCAGAGTGATATGGTACTAAATAATCATCATAATGAAAATAGGACACTTTTTTGTGAACACTAGATACTTTTAATATCAAGATATTCTGCCATCATAATATATAAAATAATTTAAAAACAATGTGTGCATGCACTGCAATGAGTCAAAACATCATGAATTAAGGGACTAAAGAATTTATAGAACTAATCTAGACATTCATTTGACTGACAGAAAGCATGAGGGCCCATATGAAAATCAAATGTGTAAGCAAGAAAAATTTTAACATCATCAAAATATATGAATTTCCAAAATGATTGCTTGACCTTTGCCATTACCATGTAGGTGGATGAAGTAGAAAAAAAAAAGGAATATTAGTGAGATGGCTCATTTGTGTTTGACATATATAGGGTTTTAAAATATTTTTTTCTTGTTCAATTACAATTTTCCCCATTTCCCCCCATTACTGTCCCCTGCCCTGCCCAACCTCCCACATATGATTCTCACCCACCCATTGTCCTTGTCCATGGGTCCTTTATATACATGTTCCTTGACTTGACCCTCCCCCTTCTTTCCCTGTTATACCCCTCCCCCCATTAAGAAGCACAACATCTACTGAAAAAATATAAAAATGTGATAGTCTCAAATGCATAACAGACAAAATTGAGAGAAATAGCAGAGTGCATAAAACTGATTGTGCACATTGATTCAACTTTGTTGATCATTTCTCATGTTTATTTTCTATATAAGAGGTCTGTCTGGAAAAGGTCCAGCCATTGTTAATATAACAAGAATGGTTTACATAACATCAATGTAATCTACCAGGCAAGGAAAGTGGATTGGAGTGGACATGTGTGAACCATGATGAATTCACTGTACTAGTCAGTGGGGGTGGTAGATGCCATTGAGTGGCACATGTACTGTGTGGTTGTCACATTTAAAATGACTGAGTCAGTAGAGCAATGAATCTGCATCACATTAGGCATTAAGCTTGAACATTCCTCCATAGAACCTATTTGAATGATTCAGAAGGCTATAGCTATGGGCAACTGGTGATTGGCAGCTTCATCATGATAAGGTGCCTGCCCATGCATTACCTCTAATGCAGATTTTTTTGCGAAATATCAAATCACCCAGGTGACTCAGCCTCACCACAGCCCACATTTAGTGTCCTGCATCTTCTGGCTTTTCCCAAAACTAAAATCACCTTTGAAAGAGAATAGATTTCAGACCATCAATAAGATTCAGGAAAATATGACAGGGCAGCTGATGGCAATTATGAGAACTGTGTGAGGCACACAAGGTGACTATTTTGAAGGGGACTTAGGCACCATTGTCCTAAGTGCAATCCTTCTTGTACCTTCTTCAATAAATGTCTCTATTTTTCATATTACATGGCTGGATACATTCTGGACAAATGTTGAATGTTCAGGAGGTAGTTTTTAAAAATGTACCAAAAATGGCTTAATAGCTTTGTTTCCTACATTCAAAATTTTTACAATACCTATTAGTTTGGGAGCATGATATAGGAAGTTTTGGGATTGATAAATGGTAGTTGGGATTTTTCCATTCCTGTAAAGTCACCATTTGCTAGATAAGTTATACGAGCTGTCTTCAATTCGTAGAATAATTGTTTTTTAATTCCTCAGAGAATTGAGTTGCAATATGAATGCTATCAAGGGCCTTAGCCAACCATCCCACTATAATCCTCAATTTGTTTCTTTATATCAGTGAGATCAGCAAATAGGAAATCAAAAGATTCCTGTGTTCTAGATTTAGAGCTGTTTGTCTTTGAAATATTCCCAACTCCTGGGAAAATAGTTTTATTTCTAGAAGAAGGCCTAAAAAATAATTCCTATCAGATTCTGAATATCAGCTTCCAACTCCACCAAATTCTGACCATAAAGCTACTTAAAAAGAAAGAAATGAAAAAATCTTTCCAATTATCTTGTCAGGTTTTAGGTGGAATAATAGATAAATATTTCTGGCAGTATTGAACAACCTCTTGGATGCAAGAAGCATCCCCAAAGAGGGTACAGAAGTACTACCCTCCCAAGCTTCAGAGCTACTCTCAAAAATAACCAAAAGAAAGAATTAGATAGTTTCCTTGAGAGTTGGGTACAGTCTGTAAAACCTAATCAAGTTAATCCTATATCTGCACCCACAGAATGAAGGCTGCCCCAGTGGCCAGGCCCACACCACAAATCTAAACCTACAGCAGCCTGCACTTATAGGAAACACCTGTTTCCTGTAGGATTCCTATAGGAATCCTAACCAGTCACCGTCCCCTAACCCAGTTTTTAGCTAGTTTGCTTTCAACTACGTGCTAACTGAACATCAGGCTGAGTTCTCAGGATGATAAGCAAAACAAGGCAGGAGCCTTCCCTGGAAGAGAACGGGGTAGATAATCAATAAGGAACAGCATGAAATTTTACCTTTTTTTCTTGACCAGGCACTACGCAGATCTAGAAGAACTGGCTTTGGTACAAAGTCTCACTCTTCTCTGGTTTCTGATAGTTTTACCAAATCCCATCGGCAGGCTCCATAGCAAGTGATGTTTAAAGTGTAGCTCAGGTATCTACCAGAATCTGGCAAGGTTTTTCCATGAATTTTTAGTTTTGCCTGGACTGTTCAAGGGCACAACTCATAGTAGCTTACCAGAAAACCCCTCCAAGTCTTGTCACCCCTGGGAGGGACCCCTATGCTTCATTGAAGGTAGGTATGAGGGTGTTCATGTTGGTGTGAAAGGATTTGCACACAACCTGTGAGGACCGTGTTTTATCCAGTGTTCTAATTTGCAAATGAAACACCAATTTCTGGGCCAGAGTTTGATGACAGACCTTCAGGAGTACGCAGCTGGGGAGACCGAGGTGTTTAAGTTCTGGTTATGGACCTGGTGCATCTGTAAGGTCACTGACTTGCTGGCCTTTTGTTTATGGTCTTGTAGTCTCTTCAGAATGAGAAGGCAATTCAGATAGAGGATTAGTAGACTGAGAGTACTCAGATAAAGGAAAATAACATAGTAGGTGTCACATCAGTCTTCTAGTCTTGTTCATAGTACTTCTTGTAGCTTTAAGTTTTCATTAGCCTCTTGCAATTAATCTTTCAATGAAGCCATTTTGGAATTGTGAAGTTTTTTGGCAGTTTCTGCATAACAATTAAAATAGGTACCCCATTCTGTTTGTCTGATTTGGAAATATTTGCTTTTAAGTGCATACTTCTCAAAAGATCTTATTATTTTCTGTCACTTTATAGTGTTTTTATTGTACCTTGTTGCACAGAAATTCTCATGAAGTTGGTGGTTGACCTAGTGTTCATCTAACACATTCCCTGGCCAACTTATCCTAGCACGGGATCTTAGAGTTAGGTGGCAAGCTCCTAACAGCTTTCAAATTTGTGGCTTTGGCTTCTGAGATATTATTTAGTAATAGAACTATCATTCCTTTCATGAGAAAATTTTTATAGTGGTAGATGCCATGATGGCTTTTAATAGTCTGACTTGTGCCTACTTATATTTTTATGTATCATTGCTCACAACAGTTCAAATTTCATAGCTTCATTTATTTCCCCAAGCCCCCCAGTGGTTTATATTGTGGATTTACCTTAAGCCTTTGTGAGTACCCTAACAGCTGCCACTTATTACAGACATTGGAATTCCTTCTTCTGGAGTCTCCTAGTCCCTAATGACTGCTACACACTGGAGACTTTCAGAGAGCTGTGGGCAAAGGAGCAGAGCTCAAATCCTAGAGTGGCTTAGCCATAGTCAGTAATGAGCAAAGAAACAGGAAACCTAAAGGTTTCAGTGGGCAGCTCCCTTGTGAATCTCCTTGTCCCAAAGCCTGTTAACAGTCAGGCTTGGGAATCTCCTTGTCCCAAAGCCTGTTAACAGTCAGATCCATTCCTCATCAACAAAAACTGTTAAAAATTATTCAAGAAGACAATTTAGGCGGTACAAACACACTTTAACACTTCATGAAGTGCCTAAATTCCATTTGAGGAAGTGTTGTGGGAGCTTATCTTTACCCAAAACTGTAAACTATCAGTCTTTGTTAAAGTGATATAATAACAAATTACCAATTTGCAGACACGTATGTAAAGAAGTTTATTTAGGCAACTATCCATGAGACATACTGAAGCACTGTGTGAATAGTTACTGGGAAGCAACTATTTAAAGAGTCTGAGGCATTGTGCCAGATTAACCAACTAGCATTTCCATTAACCAGAAAAATGGAACTTTTCTCCATATATAATACCAAGGAATGTATATGTGACCTTCTGATAATCTTTGCAAATAGTTCATCTAAATATGTTCATAAGAAAACAAAAAGGCAAATTTGGATTGTGCAACATTTTATAAAATGAGAAGCCTGAACTCTTAAAACATAGCAATGTAATGAAAGACAAGAAAATCAAGAGGGTTAAAAAGGACTAAAGACATGCAACAAAATAAAATGTATAATTCTGATGGTACACATCTTGTATTAAAACAAGTTTTGCAGCTAATGTTATGAACTATTAGATAATTTAAGTTTGGATTCAATTTCATATATTACTGCATCAAAATTAAATTTCTTGGTGTAAAATGGAATTGTAGTTATGTAGGATGTTTTCTTGATCTTTAGAAGGAACATAATAAAACATTTAGAAGTGAATGCCATCATGTCACTGATTTACTTTTGAATATTTAGCAAAAAGAAGGAGAAAACAAATGTGCCAAAATTTAACAATTGATGAATCCAATACAGGGTAAATGAGTGGGCAGGGGAGAGGACTGGGGAAAGCAACGGGGAAAAGGCAGGACAACTGCATCTGCACAACAATAAAAATTAAATTAAATTAAAAATAGCACTTTTATTACAACTTTTCTACAGGTTTGACAATTTCCAAAGTGAAAAAAGTAGGGCAAATGTAAAAAACAGCAGATAAAATACAGAATTTCATACATATCCCTAAGCGTTGTATCTTCATTAAACCTATTTATTTTATTTCCAAAGCCTTATCTTTCATGATGATTTTAATATAAGCAAAGATATTTATTATGATTTTAGTGTTTCACAAGACATTTTAAGAGTCATATGTTTATAATAATCATGAAATACAAATTAACTCTCACAAGCATAATATCCCCTGTTCTCCAAATGGGCTTTACAGTTTACCTTTCCCTGTCTCATTCTGATATGCAGAGGTTACTATCTCATGCGTAAGTGCAGTTAAATTTTAACCTGGATTTGGTAATATAACCACTGTTTCTCTAATGATATAAAGCAAATTCATTCCATAATGAACTATTGTTTTCATAAGGCCCAAATTAGATCTTAGCTGAGAATACCCAATCTGTGTCCAGAATAGCACATTATTTCTTGGAGTGATAGAAAATAGGAAATGACAAAGAAAAATGTCTATAAACTTTGAATCATGGTACCTTTGAAAATGGAGTAATACAGTTAAAAGCATGAGAAAAGTTCTATATTCAGATATACAGTGAGAAGTCATTACTTATATCATTTTGAAGACAGGAGAAGGAGTAGAGGAGTTTGTGGTTTGGGAACAGAAAAACTGCTTAGCACTCGCCTTTTACTCGGAATTGAGATTAAGTGATATTTCTTTTACTTAGAATTGAGAGATTACTGTGAAAATCCCTGATGGGGTCATGAAGTTTACACGTTCCCTTGTTTGACTGTGCTAACATGATGGTTTGAATCATGTTAATATGATGAAAATGTCATCCTCCCCTACAAAAGATACCTAAACTTGAAGCTACAACTTTTTTACACTCTCTTCAGGGTGACATGATTCTGTAAAATATTATCTCTTTGAGAAAGGTACATAACACACATAATTTTAGAAAGTGCTCATTTATACCACAAACCTGTAATCAAAGTTGACAATTCTGTACTTACTGGCACAAAAGGTTGGGTGCTATGCTGATGCTTACTTCTGTTGGAATCTGATCACAGCTGTGCTTTGTTGTATCAGGCTCAACTGGTCATAAATAGTGATATTCTTACTGTATCACAAATTTTCATGTTAATCTATTTAGACTAAATATAAGCTTATTTGGCATCTGCTAGAGCAGTGCTTTAAAAACTGTGGGTCACAATTTGATAGCAGCAATTTAGTGCCCTGAAACTAGCATTTAGTTTAATAAAATACAACAGGGTAGAATAGGACAGACCAGATCACCTCCACATGCATTACGAGTAGTAGGGCATGAGTGTTGTTTGGAAAATGAGCGTGTGTATTTATGTGTGCAATGCCGCAATGTAAAATGTCTTACTATTGGTTGCAGTTTAAAAAGTTGAAGGCAATGATGGAAGTTTTTATGTGGTAAAATAGAGACTGCTTGCTTACTTTCAGAATTGTACAACATAATAGCAATTTTTAATGGAAAAATTTTCTAAGCATAGCAAAATTTAAGTGAGAAATTTACTAAAATTGTTTTTTATAGACAGCTTTATGAATATTTTCTTATATAGAAAATACATGCTCACTGTTAAATTAATAAGCAGAATTAGAAAATTTAATGAGTCAAATTGAGGGTCTTATATTCAAGAGATATTTATATTTCTTTTACTGTGGATTTTGTTTGTTATTTAAACATTTTTTATATTAGGCAGCTAATATTTTTTTTATTGATTGGTAAAAATTTGGATGTTTGCCTATCATTTACTTTACAAGCATTTTCTCAGTTTGTCTATAGTGTTTTTATTTTGTTTACACAGGAATTTTCAAAGTATATGTAGTCAAATGTCAGTGGCTTCTCTTTCTATTTCAAATAAAGGATTTTTCAATGTGCAGGTTATATGCATGGGTGGGCAAAAGTAGGTTAATAGTAATAGTAATAAACACATAATTAATAAACCAATAATACAAAAATAAACCATTTCATGTGTTCAAACTGTAAGCCTACTCTCACCTGTAGCAGTGCTCTCACTATCGCGCTGGCTCTTCTGGGAAGACTTGCACCGCCACACCCGTGTCGTCTCCCCATTAACATGGCAGCGTCACCCAGTTTAAATTCTACTAAAGAATTATAAATTTATAACATATTTAATAACTCGCTAAGCTAGTCTCCATACACTGCTATTTTGTCCTATTTCTGCTTACTTGATTGTTTTTGATTTTCTAATAATTAAAACAATAAAATGTTTTTAAGTTTAACAGTAAAAGGAGACAAAGCTGGATGAATGATTACAATCTAAAAGACAAATAATGCCTCAATTAAGCTGAAAAGTATTAAACATTGAAGTAGCAAACCCAGATCAAGACATAAAACATTACCAGCCCATCTTATCATTATCGGTTCACACAGAAACAAATATTCTAATATTTATAATGATAGGTTAGCTTTGCCAGTACATGAACTTTATAAAAATAGAATAATAGTTTAAGTTGGGCCAGTTATGTTCAACATGACATCTGTAGAGTTCACATTAGTTGTTGTGCCCCACATGATTTTGTCCATTTTCATTGCTTTATGACATGGCATTAAATGACTGTAAAAATGTATATTAGCATATCCATTGTTTCAGTTTATGAATTTTTGGAATAATATTTCCTGGACAGTCTTATATATTATTTTATGTTTTTTATTCAGGCATTCTGTTTTTCCTTGTGTTATTTGGTAATTTGCATTTTTAAGCATTTTTCCCTTTTGATTTATACATTCAATGGTATTGGCATTTATGCAAGATTTTAATTTTAAATCCCCATGTTCATTACTTGAATGACTTCTGTTCTCTGTCTTCACTCATTCTCATGTTGAACAAATTTAATATTTAATTTCTTGTTATATTCTAATGATTCCCAAATTCCTTTTTTAGCCTGAACAGTTCTTTACAGTCCATCTTCAGATGACCATCTGCTTATTCTAATTATCTACTTGAATGCAGAGTAAGCATCTCAGATATAACAGCTCTGAATCCAAACACTTATTTCCCTAAAAACATCTTTCTTTAAAAAAAATAATTGATTGTTTTTCTACTACAGTTGCCCTACTTTTCCCCATTGCTCTCCAATGCCCTGCCTCCCTCCCACAGTCAATACCCACACTGTTGTCCATGTCCTTAGGTCATTCATACATGTTCCTTGACTAAATCTGCCCCTTCATTCCCCATTTATCCCCCTCCCCTCTGGTCACGGTCAGTTTGTTCCTTATTTCCATACCTCTGGTTCTATTTTGCTCATTTGTTTTATTTATTAGTTTCCTGTTATAGGTGATATCATATGGTATTTGTCTTTTGCCATGTGGCTTATTTCACTTAGCATAGTAGTCTACAGTTCCACCCATGCCATATCAAAAGGTAGGGGCTCCTTCTTTCTTTCTGCTGCATAGTATTCCATTTTGTAAGTGTATGATAATTATTAGATTCACTCATTTATTGATGGACACTTAAGCTGTTTCCAGCACTTGGCTATTATAAGTAACACTACTATGAACATAGGTGCTTTTGAAATGGTGATTTAGGATACTTAGGGTATAATCCCAGCAGTGGGATCACTGGTGTAGTCACTGTGGAAAACAGTATGGAATTTTCTCAAAAAAACTAGAAATGGAACTTCCTGAAAGCTTTTTTCTACATGAGACTTCATCTCAGCAAATAGCAATGAATGTCCTTGCTGTTGTTCAGAACAAAACTCTTGAGATTATCTGTTTTTAATCTCATACCACTCAGCCATTTCCCAGCAATTTGTTGGCTTTATTTTCAGAGATCATCCAATACCTTTTCCTTTATTGCAGCCACTTTTATCCAAATCAATGGATTCCACTTTTTGCTGTGACAGCCTCTTCTCTGGTCTCTTCTCTTCCTCCTTCTCCTTCTCCTCCCTCTCCTTCTCTTCTTTTTCTTCTACCTCTTTACCTTCTCCTACTCTCCCTTTCCTCTTCCTCTACCTTCCTCTCTTTCTCATTTTTTTTCTCCCTATCTCCACTCAAAATAAAGCAGGTAGATTATTTGGCAAAACTCAGATCATGTATTTTAGCCTTCTACTCAAAACCCTTCAAAGGATTTTCATCTTAATCATTTTATAAACCAAAAACCATAAAGTCACCCACATATGGCTGTATGATTTCCATCCTTCCTTTACTGCATTGCTTTCATTTCTACTAATGGTCCTGACCTTATTATTTCTCAAAAGACAGAACATGTCCCTCTGTAGGAATCTTCACTTGCTTTCTTTTTGCTCATTTTTTTTTCTTTATCCACATGGTTCAATATTTCTCAATGAGTCTTCCTATATTATTTATAGTCCTACCCCAGGCACTCACTATTTCTTTCTTTGATTTATTTTTCTCTTTACTTATACCATTCAAGGTGCTATATGTTTAATATATTATTCATGTGTGTACATAGTCATTTTCCACTTAGTGTTAATTAAGTTACTTATAGTTTTGTTTAGCTCACAAATGACACTATAAGGATGGATTTTAGTTTTATTTTCATGACATAGAATAACACTTAGCACATAGTAGACTATAAATATGTGCTAAATGAATGTCTTTGATTTATAAAGTACTTCCTTTAGAATTATCTGTTGTGTAGGACATTTATACTAAATTTTCCATATTTTAAAATCTAGAAATGTCTCTGTCTTCACTTTAAGATGTAAAAGAGTTTTTCTGTATAGACATTTAAAAGTTGAAATTTACTCATAGCACATTGAAGATTTTAACTACTATCTTCTAAATTCCTTTTTCTTTTTTGAATCTTTCTGTTACTCTGGTTGTTGTTTAATTTTAAAAGATCTGTTTTTTTCTCCCTGGGTATTTTTAACATGATATCTATTTTATTCAATATTGTATAATTCCATGTCAATATATTGAGGAATGAATTTCATTTTATTTTTAATACCCAGTGCTTCTGGTTTCCTCTTACTTAAGTCTTTTTTACAACCTAAAAAAATGTACAGCTATGATCACTTTAAATTTTATATCTTCCTCTTTTCTATTTTCTATTCTCTCCAGGTAACTTGACTAGATATACATCAGAATTTGTCAATCAATATTTCATTTCATTAAAATGGCCTTAATATTAAACATCTCTATGCCTACATTTGTTGTGTTCTTTTTGATAACTTGCAGAATTTATAAATTCTCATTCCAGCAATATCTAATGTGTTTTTAATTTTCAAATTTACTTTTATGTTCAAATGTTTTAGTGATTATTTTTTAAAATATATTTGATCATGTTTAATTGTCTTTTGTTGATTTCTAATTGTTCTGATTCCAAATTTTATTTCATGAACACTTAATATATATTTTTATATTGCTTTTGATATATTTCATGTTTGAAATTCCTGTGAGTTTATAATTACATTTGATTCTTCTGACTCTCATTTGTGGTTGTTTCACTACCATTTTTAAAAGTCTTTGTTTATGATTCCATATTTAGTTTATCTTGATGTGTGGAAAACCCATTGGGAAATAAACCAAACCCATTTCAGGGCTTTCTACTTAGTGAGATTCCACAGGGTCCAGGGTGTGGGGCTAATAGAGATATTCCTTTTAAGTGAAGAATAAGTTATTGTAGCTGGCAGCTCCTACAAGCGAAAGAGGTGCAATACATAGTGGATCTTTGGACATTGGAAGCAACATATTTATCATTTGGGTGTGTTATTCAGGCCTATTTATTGAATGACCTGAAGCACTGCTAATATTTTTTTTATTATTTCATTTTATTTTTTCCACATTTTATTGTTGTTCAAGTAAAGTTGTCTTCATTTTCCCCCAACTACTACTCCCCACCCCAGCCATCTCCACTTCCCATCATTGATCCTACCCCCTATTGGTTTTGTCCATGTGCCCTATATACATGTTCCTGACAACACTTCCCTCTTCTCCATCCTCATTATCCTCCCATCTCACCTCTGCTTATTGTCAGTTTGTTCTTAATTTCAATGTCTTTGGTTATATTTTACTGGCTTGTTTGTTTTTTTGATTAGGTTCCAGTTAAAGGTGAGATGATATGATATTTGTCTTTCACTGCCTGGCTTAATTCACTTAGCATAATACTCTCCAGATCCATTCATGCTGTTGCAAACGGCAGGAGCTCCTTCTTTCTTTCTGCTGCATAATGTTTGATCATGGAAACATTCCATAGTTTTTTGATCCATTCATTTACCGATGGGCACATACATTGCTTTCAGCACTTGGGTATTATAAATCGTGCTGCTATGAACATTGGGGTGCATAAGTTCTTTTGAATTGGTGTTTCAGGATTCTTAGGGTATAATCCAAGTAGTGGAATTGCCATGTCAAAAGATAGCTCCATTTTTAGTTTTCTGAGTAAACTCCATACTGTTTTCAACAGTGGCTGCACCAGTCTACATTCCCAATAAAAGTGCACTAGGGTTCCCTTTTCTCCACAACCTTGCCACCACTTGCTGTTTGTTGATTTGTTTATAATGGCCATTCTGACCAGTGTCAAGTGATATCTCATTATCTCTGATGACTAGTGATGATGAACATCTTTTCATTTGTCTCTCTCTGGGCCCTTTGTCCTCCTTGGAGAAGTGTCTATTCAAGTTCTTCATACATATTTTTTAATTGGGTTGTCTGTCTTCTTAGTGTGTAGTCATGTGAGTTGTTTATATATTTAGGAGATCAAATCCTTGTCCAAGGTATCATTGGCAAATATGTTTTCCCATACAGTTGGTTCTCTTTTCATTTTAATGCTGTTTTCTTTAGCTGTGCAGAAGATTTTTATCTTGATGTGATCCCATTTGTTTATTTTTTTTCCTTTATGTCTCTTATTCTAGGGAACATATTGGTGAAAATACTGCTGTGTGGAATATCTGAGATTTTGCTGCCTTTGTTCTTCTCTAAGACTTTTATAGTGGCACAACTTATATTTAAGTCTTTTATCCACCTTGAATTTATTTTTGTGCATGGTATAAGTTGGTGGTCGAGTTTCATGTTTTTGCATGTAGCGGTCTGGATTTCCCAAAACCATTTGTTGAAGAAGCTATTTTTACTCCATTTTATGCTTTTGGCCTTTTGTCAAATATTAACTGACCATAGAGATTTGGGTTGATTTCTGGGCTCTCTGTTCTGTTCCATTGATTTGTGTGTCTGTTCTTATGCCAGTACCAAACTGTTTTAATTACAGTGACCTTGTAATACAGTTTGAAATCAGATATTTTAAGCTAACACTTTCTCCAAAAATAAAATAAATAAAATATTTAAAATAAGAAATACATTGTGATAAACTGTCAGATTGTCCTGTAGATTTATTTTTTTTAACCTGTGTTGATACTATGAAGTCCAATGTGCAATGTGTTTAATCCCTTGAATTAAAAATTTTGGAAAAAAGCATATATTGACTTCTTATTATGTACATGATGAAGAAGTGCTGGTAATAGAAAGGAGATGAAGAATTTGAAATAAAGTGAATTTGATCACTGCATGAAGAGACCCCAGGAATTCACATATCAGCATGATATTCCTTCAAAAATTTATTACTACAATATTTTTTCCGCATAGCGATAAAACCACTTTACTGTTCTAAAAATATTAGGTATTTAGATAATTTATGGAAGAAAGTGATATAAAAGGTGCTAGGTTTGAATGAAGACAAAATAGTTTTTGTTTGGCTTAAAATTAAATACTATTAATAATATATTCAGTGTATTTTATTATGTGGGATTTTTAAAATATAGCATCTCTTGATTATACATGCTTATCATTTATCCATAATTGCCATTTTATTAAATTTAACCAGTAAGAAAAACTAAAGCTATTAGAAAATAATAGTTGTGAATTATGCTGTTAAAATAAATCAAAACTTATTCATGAGAAGATCAGATCATGTAAACTAATGCTAGTAACAATAATAGTGGTTGTTTCACATAACTTACTTCCAAATCCTTAGCATAGCCCAGCTACTTTGGTGGTGCCTCATTGAACATTGCAAACTAAACTACGTCCAACACAAACTGTTATTAATGGATTTAAACATCTTTTCAAGCAGAATACTTTATCAAAAATTTTCAAATTATTTTTACATCCTGAAAATGTTTGAATATTGTAATAATATTGATCTGACAGTATTCACCATGCTGTGTTTTATTTATGAGCATTTTTGTTATTAAAGCATAGATCTTCATTAAGAAAATTTAAATATACATATAAAATTGAATATGTAAATTAATAATTAAAAATGATTTGAACAAAAGGGGCAAAATGGAATCTTTTTATGCTCCCATGTAGAAGATAGAAAATAAATTGAATATAATGAAAACACATGCCATAATTTTCTTTGTAGGATAGAAGAGGTTTTGTGGAAAACTATAGGAATTCTATCAGGAAAGAGATTGTTGCAAACACCACACCTTGAATTTTTTCTCATTTTAAAATATGTTTGTAAAGAAAAAAAGTGTGATATGTATAAAAGAACATCTAGATAGTTAAACTAACTTGCAGAATAACTTTTCATATTTTAGTTGTTGTCTTTAAATGTTTTTTGCATTATATGTGCACATACTTGAAGACAAATTAGAGACCCCAGCTAAAAATAAAAACAGTGATAAGGGAGCTATACAACAATCCTTTAGACTGAAAGATAATCTCTTAGAAACCAACTTCCTAATTAAGAGCTTTTATTAGGCTTCTATTTCATGTTTTTGCTTGTCAAACTTCATATTATTATTTGTTGAAAACATTGCTAATTATCTATTGTAAGGTAATGTAGCATCTAAGACAGAAATAGTGAAAGTGTTATGGATGGAGAGAGAGACCAGAGTCAAGAGGCTCCCTCCCTTGCCTCAGTTCTTGTCTCATTCGCAAGAGAATAATTCAATCAAGAGAAAAAAACACGTACAGTGGAAATGAGATAACAAGTTTATTTATGAAACACATATGGGCACAAAGCTGCAAGCGAGCACCTGGCTAGTCTAAATGCCCCATGCATAGAAGAAATAAAGTTGTTAGTAAGTTTATTCAATATGCTTGAGCTGAGGCTACAAGTGAGTACTCACCTAATCTAAGTATGCTGACTATTGGGGATCAGGGGTTGTATATTTTAGCAGCTTTTTTATTTTCTTCTCTCCCCCCACCACTAAACATTGGAAATAATGTACAACAGTTAGCAAAAGTCCTTTGTCTTAGTAAAATTATTACAAAGGGCCCCCATTCCCAGCAACAGCCCCCCTCTTCCTCCTGTGCAAACCTCACTTGTGTTGTTCAGAACACCAGACAATCTTAGTGAGATTGTTACAGAGGCCCCTTCTCTCAGCACAGCCTCAAAGACTTCCCCTCCTCCTGCTATTTTGCTTGCAATGCCTAGGACACCCAGCAATCTTGTCAAACTGAGCTCAGGACTGCTGAGTTAATTGGTGACATATCTTCCTTTTTCTTCTAGCCTCCTGTATTAAGTTCTTTCTTATATTGTAATGGTGAGCATCCTGCCTTTATTTCCCCTCTAGCCACTCATTCCTAGCTGCTACCTAACAAAAACAATGTTCGTTAGGTCATCTTAATATTTATTTTGGGAGAAAGCATCATTTGAATAGCCTAGAGAGAATAAGCCCTTTTTATTTCCCGATTCTCTAGTAATGCTGTGCATGCAATTTAGGATCTCTATACCTCCAGGTACTCCTAAAATCTTTTACTGTAGCTGCTAGCATAAGGAATAAAATACCTCATAAAGATTTTCCTGGATTGTTCTAAGGGAATACAAAAAAGGAAACTGAATATGGTTTATTCTGGTTATCAAAGAATATTCATAATGATATAATAATTAAACATTAAAATAATTAGAAAAAAGATAAATGCCTCAAGAGGAAACTTCTTATTGTAGTAGTTGTGCTATAACTATTTAAGTGCAATAAACTTGAATCTCTAAATTTTTTCTTCAGTAAAAGTTTTAAAATCTAAATAAGTAAAGATGTCTCTGAAATCTGCAATTTAAAGGCATAGTGACCTTGTTTAACAAACAAATAATGGCTTTCCTAAGCCAGGGAGACTATCCCTATCCCTAGTTGACACAAATCTGATGTTGTATTCTTCAAAATTACCAAGGTTGCATACACAATTTTGTGACTCTGACTGTAACAGGGACTGAATCAAATCGACTGTGTAATGATATAATGGTGTGGCAATAAATTGCATAGAAGTAAAAACCAAGTGCCCATCAGTAGATGGGTGGATTAAAAGGCTGTGGTATACTGACCTAGTGGAATACTACTTGGCTGTTAAAAAAAGAAGGAAATCTTACCTTTTGCTACAGCATGGATGGACCTGGAGAGTATCATGCTAAGTGAAATAAGCCATGTAGTGAAAGACAAATACTAAATGATTTCACTTGTATGTGGAATCTAATGAACAAACTGAGCTAACAAAATAGAGACTCATAGATACCGAGAACAGTCTGACAGCTGTCAGGGGAGTGAGAAGGAGATGGGTAAAATAGATCAAGGAGTTAAGCCAAAAGAAAAAAGAAAACCCTCATAGAAGGTGAAGGAGGAGATGAAGGGTGACAAAAGGAGACTGAACTATGGGTAGTGAACACACAATACAATATACAGGAGATGTGTTGTACAATTATACACCTGAAACCTACTTAATTAACCAATGCAACATCAATGAATTTTATAAAAATATATTAATAATAAGTATTTGGGGGAAATAATTAAATAATTATTTTAACACTTAAAAATCACCATAAAATGACTCTATCTTTACATCTTATAGACAAAATCACAGTTCTGTTATAAGTATCCCCTGTTTTAATCTATCACCTCACCTTTCTAGAATAACTGATATAATTTATTTGGTGATAAATAGATATTTTTAATTAAGCAGAACAATTCATATTCCTTGTGTCCTATTACATTATGTATATATCTGGAATTCAAACTTCTTTTTAAATAATTTCCTATGTAACTCTCAAAAAGTTCAATATATCCCAAAGAAAAGCTATAGGAAAAATTTAAAGAGATAGTAATGAATATTTGTACCAACAGTTAATCTCCATCCATCTCACAAACTTTGGCAGGAAAATGACACTTTTAAATTAGTATCTGTATCATTGCCCCAAATCCGAAGAGCCTACAGTTGAAATGTGGTAATAATAGTAATGGGCCACTGGCAGGTGAGGGATAATTCCAGTGGTTTCCTCTCTCTTTTCTTTCCAGAGTTTTCTCAGTGGTTATTGTTACCTCAAACTACATTTTCTGGTTGTTTAAGCTGGTAAGATTGGGGAGTTTGGATTAGAATTTTAGGCACTCCATGCAGCACACACTGGAAACAGATGGTTGAATAAGGGTTGCCACTGTATACCTCACACTACACAATTTTTACTGAAATTGTGAATGTTTAGAAATTAGTGGCATTTTATGGAGTGATATGTCTCTTGAGACATTCAGGACAGTGCTAAGCAAAATGTGCTATAGGCAAAACATGTTTTCTGGCTCATATTCAATGGCTGATCTGCAATTCAATTCAGTAGGCATCATTACATAAATAAGAATAAAAGGAAAAATAAAAAATAAAAAATAATATGTTATAAAACATAAATTTATGTTTTGATAAATTGATTTTTAAGGACATAACATGACCAACACATACATTTAAAGACAATATTATTTCACCATGCTAATAAAAAGGATGAGCAAAAGAATAATAATGACATGTAATTTGGCTCTATCAGCCCTCACTAACTTTATTGGTAAAAAATAATAGCCATCATTTGAGCTTTCAAAGTCATAACCTTTTTAAAAAATATTTTTATTATTTTTAATTTTATTTTTATTGTTACTCAAGTACAATTGTCTCTATTTTCACCTCACAATCTCCCTCTACCCCACCCATCCTCACTTCCCACCCTAGAACACACTCCCTTTGCCTTCATCCATGTGTATGAAAATACATGTTCCTAGATGGTCACCCCCCATGATCCCCTGTTATCCTCTGCCCCCTCCTCTCTGATTACTGTCAGATTGTTCCTTATTTTACTGTTTCTGGTTGTATTTTGCTTGCTTGTTTGTTTTGCTGATTAGGCTCCACTTATAGGTGAGACTATATGGTATTTCTCTTTTACCACCTGGCTTTTTTCACTTAGGATAACACTCTCCAGTTCCAGCCATGCTGTCTCGAATGGTAGGAGCTCCTTTTTTCTTTCTGCTGCATAGTATTCCATTGTGTAAATGTACCTTTTTTTTTTATACACTCATTTGCTGATGGGCACTTAGGTTGCTTCCAGCACTTGGCTATTGTAAATTGTGCTGCTATGAACATTGGGGTGCATAGGTTCTTTGGAACTGGTGTTTCAGGATACTTAGGGTATAATCCCATCAGTGGTATTGCTAAGTCAAAAGGCAGTTCCATTTTTAGTTTTCTCAGGAGATTCCATAATGTTTTCCACAGTGGCTGCACCAGTCTGCATTCCCACCAACAGTGCATGAGAGTTCTTTTTTCTCTACAGCCTCGCCAGCACTTGTTGTTTGTTGATTTATTTATGATGGCCATTCGGACCAGTGTGAAATGGTATCTCATGGTGGTTTTAATTTGTATATCTCTGATGACTAGTGATGCTCAGCATCCTTTCATATGTCTCTGGGCCCTCTGTATGTTTACCTTGGAGAAATGTCTGTTCAAGTCCTTTGGCCATTTTTTAATTGGGTTGTTTCTCTTCCTGGTGTGGAGTCATATGAGTTGTTTATATATTTCAGAGATCAAATCTTTGTCCAATGAATCATTGGCAAATATGTTTTCCCATACAGTTGGTTGTCTTTTCATTATAATTCTGTTTTCTTCAGCTGTGCACAAGATTTTTACTTTGATGAGATCCCATTTGCTTATTTTTTCCTTTATATCTCTTGCCCTAGGGACTGTATCGGTGAAAATATCACTGCATAGAATATTTGAGATTTTGCTGCCTGTGTTATCCTCTAGTACTATTATGGTATCACAACTTATATTTAAGTCTTTTATCCATCTTGAATGTATTTTTATATGTGGTGTAAGTTGGTGGTTGAGTTTTCTTTTTTTTTTTTTTTTGTTTGCATGTAGCTGTCCAGGTCTCCCAACACCATTTGTTGAAGAGGCTATTTTTACTCCATTTTATGCTTCTGCTCCCTTCATTGGATATTAATTGACCATAAAGACTTGGGTTGATTTCTGGGCTCTCTGTTTGGTTCCATTGGTCTATGTGCCTGTTCCTGTGTCAGTACCATACTTTTTTGACTACAGTCACCTTATAATATAGTTTGATATCAGGTATTGTAATCCCTTCTACTTTGTTATTTTTTTTCAAAGTTGTTGAGACTATTTGGGGTTGTTCATGGTTCCACATACATTTTTGAAATATTTATTCTGTATCTGTGAAATATATCAATAGCATTTTGATAGAATTACATTGAATCTATAAATTGTTTTGGTTAATATGGACATTTTGATGATGTTGACTTCCAATCCGTGAACACGGTATATGCTTCCATTTATTTGTGTCTTCCTTAATTTCTTTCTTTAGTTTTGTGTAGTTTTCTGAGGACAGGTCTTTCATCTCCTTGGTAAGGCTTAGTCCTAGGTATTTCATTTTTCTTGTTGCTGTAGCAAATGGTGTTTTTTTCTTGATTTCTGATTCTGATGTTTCATTGTTGATGTATAAAAATGTCTTTGATTTCTGAATATTGCCTTTGAACCCTGCTGTTTTACCAAATTCACTTATTAAGTCTAGTCATTTTTTTGTGGAGCCTATAGTGATTTTTATGTACACTATCATATCATTTGCAAATAATGACAGTTTTACTTCCTCCTTTCCTGTTTGGGTGCCTTTTATTTCTCTTCCCTTTCTGATCACTGTGGCTAGGACTTCCAATAATACTATATTGAATAGAAGTGGTGAAAGCAGACATACTTGTCTTGTTCCTGATATTGGTGGGAAAACTTTTAGATTTTGCCCTTTGAGGATGATGCTGACTGTAAATTTCTTGTATATGGTCTTTATCATGTTTAGGAATGCTCCCTCTACTCCCACTTTGCTGAGTGTTCTTGTTGTAAATGGGTGCTGCACCTCATCAAATGCTTTTTCTGCATCTATTAATATGACCACGTGATTGTTGTCTTTCCTTTTGTTTATGTGATGTATTATGTTTGTTGATTTGTGAATATTGTACCATCCTTGCATCCCTGGGATGAATCCCACTTGATCATGGTGTATGATCTTTTTAATGTATTGCTGGATGCAATTTGCCAAACTTTGGGTGAGGAATTTTGCATCTATGTTCATCAGTGATATTGGCCTGTAGTTTTCTTTCTTTGTTGTATCTTTATCTGGTTTTGGATTAAGGTGATACTGGCTTCATAAGAAGAGTTTGGGAGTCTTCTGTCTTCTTGGATTTTTTGGAACAGTCTGAGAAGGATAGAGGTTAGCTCTTCCTTAAAAGTTTTGTAAAATTTTCCTGTGAAACCATGCAGTTCAAGGCTTTTGTGTGTCAGGAGTTTTTTGATTACTGCTTCAATTTTGTCAGCCATTATTGGTCTCTTCAGGCTTTCTGCTTCTTTTTCATTCAGTTTTTTTAGGACTTCTTAAAGTCATGCATGGGGGTTAGAATAAACTGATAAACTAATCTTGTGTTAATATTTTGACCTCTTCCCATGAATAAAAATGACCTTAGTGACATCTAGAATGATGAGTTCTTTCCATGAGTATGTCAATGTACTTTTCCTATATCCATCAAAGGACTCAATGTGTATGACAACTACAGGCTTACAAAATTTACGTCTTAAATAATAAGACTTGCAATATTCTTGTCCACTTTTCTATTGTGAATTTCATGTTTAGTTTTGTTTTATCTATTGTATGAGCTGTTTACACATGAGACAAATCACTCCTTTTTTCATTTATGTGACATTTTTTTCAACTTTACAATTTCAGTTGTGACTTTTACAAGTTTTCACTTATTTATTTACTTAAAACAATCAATTATGTTGAAGTGAGATTCACATAAATACAATGCACACATTTTAAGTTCAAAAAATAAAAAAGACTTGCAATTTGAAATTACTCCTTGATCCATGGGCTGCAGAATGGATTTCATGATGGCAGGCATTAAAACAATATCATTGTACACCTCCATCAGACCTCTTGAGTGACCAAGTGCATTGTCAATGAACAGCAATATTTTAAAACGAATCTTTTATTTCTGAGCAGTAGATCCCAATGGTGAATTTTAAATATTCAGTAAACCATGGTGTAAACAGATGTGCTATCATCCAGGCTTTGTTGTTACATTTACAAAGCATGGGGATAGTACATTTAGCATAATTATTAAGGTCCCTCAGATTTTTGGGATGGTAAATGAGCATTGACTTGAACTTAAAGTAATCAGATATATTAGCCTCTAAGAAGAGATTCAGCCAACCCTTTGAGGCTTTGAAGCCAAGTATTGACTTTATCTCCTCAGTTATAAAAGTCCCAAACAGCATCTTCTTCAAATACAAGGCTTTTTTTTTTTTTACTTTGAAAGTCTTTGTTTAGTATATGCACTTTCATTAATTATCTTTGTTAGACTTTTTACTTAACTTGTTGCAGACACTACATCAGCACGTGTTGCTTCACCTTGCATGTTTTGGTTATGGAAACTCATCCTATGAGATATTCTTCAGGAAAGCTTCAGAATACAGTAGTCTCTGTGTACTTATATGCTAAATTTTGTTCTTTAGTCTCAGGGAACAGCCCAGCCTCACATATATTGACACACTCTACATATTAGCCACAAGTATAATTGGAAATTGTAAATAAGCTTAGGCTTAGTTTTCACTGACATTTGATCCCAAAGTGAGGACCAGGCATGCATTTTCATTTCCTCCCCAAGACTTTCCTTGATGTTGCAGCCAGAAGAAATAACAGGACAAAAATCAATAATAGTAATAGTAATAATAATAACGACACCTCCTCTAGCTGAAACTCAACCAAGGAGTGTGGATACATGTTGCAGACTCCCTTCCCTTGGGCAGACACCTCTAGGATGCATTCTGAACAACCCTACACACTGTGGTGAATTAGTCCCTACTGCTCAGGGAAGTACCTCAGTACTCTCAGGCTTTAAACACTTCCCTAAGTTTTCTCCCCTCCCTCCCTCCAGCTTTCAGGAGTGACTTCCCAAATAATCTAAACTGTATTTAAGTACTTAACTTGGGTTCTGTTTCAGAGAAACTCAAACTAAGAGAGTTTGTACAAGGAATTGTTCTAGAGGCAAACACTATGGTGGGGTTCCAGAATGCATCACTGATCAGTCATGTGAAAATAAGTACGTTGTTCTTTGTGGTGATAATCCCTACTGTGTCAATGAAGGGATCTAAAGCCTCAGGGTGGTGAACATGTTAGAACTGTGCTTTTGAGTATGAAGAATCCACTAGCTACTATATTCATTAGAGGGTTTCAAAGTATACTCCCTTTATTAAATCAGTAATGAGTTAATTAATGTGGCAGCATCCTATAACCCAGAGTTGACAAAATGAAATACTTTGAATGGATCTCACTAGTTTAAGGTGAGTCACAGAATTCTGGGTTAGAAATAGAAGGCATTTCAGCTACTTCTATGTCACAGGCAAGGAGGATATAATTGCCCTAAGAAATAGTAAGGTTGGAAAGGAAACCAAGGATCCATTAATAGACATGACACAAGATGCGTGAATAGCAAACAAGGGTAACTTGAATTGTAGAAACAAGAAAAAACAGTATCTGGTGGATAGAAGTTGCATTAGTTACTCGGAATTCTTGGCCAGTTCTTGGCATGAGTTAAAAGGGAGACTGACTTCCCCTGTGAAAGAATTCTGCACACCACAAGGATTCTTCTAATCCTCCCCAGAATACCTGCTGCATTTATCAGACTAACTATATACTGGGGAAGAGAGAATACCCAGATCTTTTAGGGGTCATGCATATGATGTGCTGACATCAAGGCTGTATTATATGAAACACGATTATGACTGCCAAGTTAAACTGGTGAAGTATGAAACAGAATAGATAAATATTGCAGCCAAATTTGTCTTACAGGAAGTCTAATGAACCTGTAACTCTAACTTGTGGTCATTTCCCTCTGTCCTAAACACACATTATATAGATATATGTTGCTGTTAACCGAACCCGGCTTTGGTTTCCTGGCCCATAGAAAAAGAAGCATTAAAAGCAATCAAATAGAAATGCCTTAAGCTCTCTCTCTCCAGCCAAGGGAAACTATTCCATGGGAAGTTAGCACTGAAGAGAGTCACATTTAGTACAGAATCACCCTGGATATGGAGTGGTGATTCCCTGCATATCCCTGTTCATTTTACCTGCATGCTCTCTTAATAGAATAAATGGAGCATTATATAGCAAAAGGGACTAGCATGATGCTGGTTAAATGGTAGACATTGCACTTCTTGTAATCTCCTTACTGAAACAGATAAACAGAACTATTGACTCTTTTAATGAGGTGATTGATTGGAGAAGCTACCCACATCTGACCTAAATGAAGAAACATCCATCCAATAGCCCAGACAATTTTTAAGTCCTTGAAAAAAAGGGTGAGGCCTCATCTCCCTAGGACATTAGTGTAATGAAAAAGGAAATTTTTCACATGTGACATATTTTGGGTGCATGGAACCAACTTTGGACATCCCGCCAAGATGGAAGAATAACGGAACACACGTGTACCCACAGAACCTATCAGGTCCATTACTAACATTTAATAAATTGTTCAAATTGAATGAATAAAATAATATCAAAAATGGATATGAAACTTATGAAAAGAAATTTGATATTCTAAACGAAGAAAAGACTAACGATTGTTATTGAACAAGAGGCTGCTTGCATTTTAGCATCTATTAACATCCCATAGTATGATGCAAGCAAGTAGAACCCAAAGAAAGTTGCTACACACAGTATAAGTTAAGAAATTTAACTTCATGGTCAGCATGAAGCTTTTTATAGCCTTTTGTTCAACCAAGAGCCATCATTCATGAATAAGTGAAGTACATCACACTGCATGGGAAAGGCGGTGTTGTTCATGAAGGATTCCCAAACCCTGTGAACTGTCATTTTACATGTCACTTTGTTAGTAAGGAAGTCCATTTATATTATTTGTTTCACTGAATGAGGTCAGATGCTTGCAGAGCAAATTTGGGACATGTCCAGATTCATAAGATAATCTTCTGAGGCTCAAACCAAAAAAGCAACAACTGTTTGCCAAGAGTGACATCTGGGGTGTCTCACAGCACAATACCCATAACAGTAAAATGGGTACATCCAATTCTTATCTATTATACGTGCTAATGCTACAAATACATGTGGCCTCATTTGCTGCTTCAACTAAAAGTACCAGAGTTTCTGTTTATGTAAATCCCACATCTAGGGAAGTTACATGTGCTTTTTAGAGCCAGCTTTTATGTTCTCTAAATAAATATGATTTCTTCTTCAGAGAGCCTTTTATCAACAAAACTGAGAGATTTCACTTTGTAAAGAAATTATTTATAAGAATTATATCCTATAGAATCTTTCAATTCTGACAACTAAAGCCCTGTTCAAATATTTCCTTATTGCTTGTTCTTTTTGTTCCTCCCTTAGGTTTTACTAACTCTCAGGTCCTCCTTTCACTATAATCATAATTACTTTTATTTTATAGTTGTTAAAGTACTGTTGTCTCCATTTTTAGCACACCACAGACACCCAAAACACCAATTCCAACCTCCCACCCTCGAACCTACCCTCTTTGGCTTTGTCCATGTGTCCTTTATATGTGTGTTCCTTGATGGCCCTTCCCCAATTTTTCCCTATTATCCCTCTCCCCACCCTCGCTCTGGTTACTGTCAGTTTGTTTTTTATTTCAACGACTCTGGTTCTCTATTTTGCTTGCTTGTTTTGTTGATTAGGTTCCACTTATAGGTGAGATTATATGGTATTTTTCTTCTTGACTCCCCTTTACCAACAGAGAATATCAGCAGTTATTCTCTGCTGATATTATAAAATCTCAAGACTAATAAATATATTGAATTTATTCAATTAAGGACTATAAATATTTTTATTTTTTGTCAGAAATTATTTCATAATACTCTCACTGTAACCATCCTTCCAATAGATCAACCTGTCAATTATTGGACCTTCTCATTACCAATGATCTCGTCTCTACTTCATTTTAACTACCCTTGCATTGTAACTGTATTGCCTCAATATCAATTAAGATGCTTCCTAGGATTCTTCAAAAATAATTTTGATTTTTAGCTCATCTCATAATCTACATACCAAGTTCCCAAATACTCTTCAGATTTTGGAAAATCTATAGCTATTTTATGAAATACAGAATCAAAAAGCACAAATAGAGATGATGAATGACTATTTATTTGGTACTTAACATAAGCCAAGCTTCATATGTTAAGTGTGGAAAAACACAATATTTTTTATTTTTATCTTTAACCTTGAATATACAGTCAAAATACTTTTATCTAAAGGTAGTTAGGTCATTTGTAACACAAATATATTTTTCAGTTAATATTCCATCTTTCATCCTTTTATAGTTTGCTTTTATCATTCTATTTTTTATTATTTATATATACTAAAAGTTATTCTGTGCTGTACAGTTCTGTGGGTTTTGACAAAGGCATATAACCTGGTATCACCACCAGAGTCACTCTGACAACAGTCTCATAAGAAAATACGTGACTTCATAAACAACTCCATATTCTACTCCCAATCCTCTTTCAGTATTGTAAAGCTATTTTACCACTGTGTTCTTGCTTGCACTATTCCTCATGAGAAATATCCCCTCATGTGCATCTTAGCTTCATGACTTTTTTTCCCTCTGGATGCTTTAAGATTTTCTTTTCTTCACTGATTTAGAGCAATTTCATTATGATGCCTTTGTATAGATCACATTTCTCATGCTTGGTGTTGTAATTCTTGGATCCATGGGTTTATAATTTTCATCAAGTTTGGTAATGTATTGACCATTATTTTTTCACATTTTTTGCCTCATTCTCCCCACCTAAAGTCTATGTTTACATATATAGTAGTCTATATATGTTTACACGTATATATATATATATATATGTTATAGTTTACATATATATATAGTAGGTCAACATGCAGTTGACCTACTATGTTACCGATATTGTTTTAATTTCTCTAAATGTTTCTATCTTTGTATTTCATTTTAAATAATTTCTATTGATATGAGTTCACAATCATTAACATATTTGTCTATACTACCTGATATGGCATTTACTCTACTGAGAATTTTTTTCATCTCAGATATTATAGTTTTCCTGTTCAGAAGTGGGATTTTGATCATTTAACAATATCTTCCATATCTCTACTTTTGATAACTGTTTTAATGACTTTTTCTGATTATTCAGGCAACTGTGTCTAGTCTGGATCCAAACTGATTGATTGATATTTTTCCCCTCATTATATGTTATATTTTTCTGCCTCTTTGTATGCCTGGTAATCTTCAAGGGATTTTTGACACTGAACTATGAGATCTGTCCAGAAAAAAAAGTCCAGCATTGTTAATATTACAAGAATGATTTGTGTGACATCGATGTAACTTGGCAGTCAAGGAGATGAACTGTAATGCACATGCATGAACAATGATGACTTCACTGTACTAGTCAGTGGGAGTGGAAGACACCATTGAGTGAGCATATGCACTGTGTGGCTGTCACATTCAAAATGAGTGAGTGAGTCGAGCAACAAATCTGCATTCAATTATGTGTTAAGCTTGAACATTCCTCTGTGGAACTATTCAGATGAGTCAGAAGGCCACAGCTATGGGCAACTGGTGACTGACAGCTTCATCATGACAGCGTGCCCATTCATGCATCATATCTGGTCCAGAGTTTTTTAGTAAAACATCAAATCACCCAGGTAACTCAACACCTCTACAACCCAGATTTGGAGCCCTGTGACTTTTGGCTTTTCCCAAACTAAAATCACCTTTGAAAGGAGAGATTTCAGACCATTGATGAAGTTCAGGAAAATACAATAGAGCAGCTGATGGTGATTCCAAAAAATGATTTTTGCAGAGCATTTTGAACAGTGGAAGAGATGCTAGGAGAACTGTGTGAGGTCCCAAGGTGCCTACTTTGAAAGGAACTAAGACATGATTTTCCTATGTACAATGGTTTTATATCTTTTATCTTCTTCATTAAATGTCTCTATTTTTCATATTGCCTGGCTGAATACTTTCTGGACAGACCTCCTATACTTTGCTTCATGCTGGATAATATCTTATTTCTAAGATTCTTGAGGTTTGTTCTGAGGTGCCATTCAGTTACTTGGAAATTATTTATTCTTTCTGCTTCACCTTGCACTTTCATGATATGGAGATGTCTTCTTTTCTTAAACCTCATGAACCAACATCTACTAGCTTCAAACTTTCTTCTGCAGCTTTCTTACCTCTCTCAACCTTCATAGAATTGAGGAGAGTTAGAACTGTACCCTGGAATAGGCTTTGGTTTAAGGGAATGTTGTGGCTAGTTTGATCTTCTATGAAGATGACTAAAACTCTCCATGTCAGCAATAAGGCAGTTTTGCTTTCATGTCATCCTTGTATTCACTGGAGTAGCACTTTAAATTTCCTTTAGGAACTTTTCATTTGCATTTACAACTTGATTATGTGTTTGGTGCAAGAGACCTTGCTTTTGTTTTGTCTCTGCTTTAGACCTATCTTGGGTTTCAATATGCATTCCTAAGTTTAATTATTTCTAGCCTTTGACTTAAAGTGAGAGATGTGTGATTCTTTCATACACTTGAACCCTGAAAGGTCATTGTGGGAGTTATTAATTGGTCTAATTTCAATATTGTTGAGTTTCAGGGAATAGAGATCCTGAGGAGAATGGGGTTGGGAAAAGAGAGAGAGAGAGAGGTAGAGAAATGGGTAATGGCAAGTCAGTGGAGCTGTTAAAACACACACCATTTATCAAGTTTGCTGTCTTACATGGTGTGGTTTGTGGTGTCCTGAAATAATTGCACTAAAAAATAACTGATCGTAGGTCACCATAACAAGTATAATAACAATGAGAAGGTTTGAAATATTGTGAGAATTCCTTCATGACACAGACACATAAAGTGAACAAATGCTATTGAAAAAATAGTGCCAATGGACTTGTTCAACACAAGATTGTTCACACCTTCAATTTATGAAAAACACCTTATTGTGAAGCATAATAAAGTGATATGCAATAAAATAAGATATGCCTGTAGTTATCAAGCAATTCCTTGTTTTTAACCTTATTATTTAAACTCTGCAGATAAAAACATAGGCTTAATGTGTTAATTGGACAAAAGGGCATCTAATTTCAATGAATAAGTTCAAATTTTGATACTTATGTACTAATACACAAAAGAACTATGAGGCAGTTTACATAGCACCAAAATATTTTAATGGTGATTTCAGGAAAGAGTAGCAGTACTGTCCACTTCATTATCTAATTTACTGCTGTACTTTTTTTGTTACTATTTCAGGGTAGGAAGAGAATTTTTATACAACTAGGTACTTATAAATAGAAGTTTTAAAATATCTGTATTATATATGATTAATACTCTTCTGATAAACTGATCTAAAGTTTCAAAATTAATGCTAGTATATTTTTATTGTAAGACTGAATTAATAATTTCTTTTATATCTTGAGTGTTCAATTTATAGGATGATAATAATTGGATTTAATAAATAATGGGGTTAAATATTAAGTAGAAATACTTATAAATATGTCATAGTATTTTGAGAAATTAAAAAATTTATTAAAATAATTTTAGCTATTTTTGTCAGATATAAATTCATAATTTCCAAAGACTGTATTCTCATACCTAAGTTCAAATTTTAATGAATCATTATCTTTTATCTGTAATTTTAGAGTAAATACTATACCCATGACTTTTCAAATGGAAGTCTGAAAGGTTTTAAGAATATCTTTAAAATATCAAGTTTCTACAACCATGACATATTAGAGATCTAATTTATAAAATATTTGTGACAGCAACCTCAATCCAACCAACAAACATTAGCATGAAACTTAAAATTCTGGTGTTACCACATCATTGTGAGTAAGCTGATCAGTCTACAATTCAATATGTTTTTTAAATAAAAATGACAATCTATGTGGCATTATTCAACATTTTGTATCATTAATACTTCTAATGAGGCTGGAAAGTTCTGTGGCAGCAACTCCACTGTTCTTCACACCATTGTTTCTTACAACATCACCATAGACCCATGCTGCACAGTGTGACCGCCAAGAGACACAGGCCACTACCGAGTACTTCAGTGTGACTGGTCTGAATTAAGATGTGCTATAAGCTAGAAATATACAATTTTTATAATTTAGCATATAAAAGAATATAGCCCTGGCCGTAGTTCAGTTGTTTAGAGCATCATCCCAATATGCCAAAGTTGCAGTTTTGATGAGAAAATTTGGATAATTTTGGTTAACATATGTTATATTTTACTTTGTCTGGGAATTCTAGAAAAAATTTCAAGATTTGGCCAAATATTCTCAAAAAGGGTGAACAATAATGGCAAATAATTTTCGTTTCAGTTATATTCATGTGCAAAGTAAATTATTTTAATTTGTTTATTGTCAGCATGGTTCAAATCAGTTAAAGTATTATTGAAAATGCTGTTATCTGACACATCCAGGTTAAAGTTACATTTCTTTCTTTCTGCTTTGAAGATATTTCTTTATTTTTAGTTTTCATAACTTCAATTATGTTGTGTCTTGCTATGAATTTCTTTGCGTTTGTCCTGTTTGGAATTTGTTCAGTTTTTTTTAATATACAGATTTAAGTCTTTTGCCAAAATTGAGGAATTTTCAGCCATTATTTTTTGTAGTACTCTTTCAGTCCTGCCTTCTCTCTCCTCTCCCATGTCTCTAACTGTTACCAGTGGAGGATGCTATACCCTTGGCCTGCCTCTTCTTGGTGAGCTGCAGTGCCTGAAGCTTAGCAGACTGTGCCAAGCTCCAGGAAGGTTGAGGTACTCCTCTGGGGATGGGGCGTGGAGCCCACACTCTTGGAGGCTGAAGCTTGGCTGATTACTGCAGAAGACTGTTTGGCTGCCCAGCATCTCACCATGCTACTGCCTCGTCTGGGGGTGGTGGAATCCCTGGCAGAAACCACAGGAGTAAGGATGCCACCTCTCTGTAGTAGGAGTGTTGGCTGGGCTAGGCTGCACCGGAGTTTTGGCTGGAGATAGTGGACTCAATGCTAGGTAGCCGAGGCCCAGGAAAACCAGGCAGCCCTGGGAGGCAGTGGAGTCCAAAGAGTCTCCCTCACTGGCCAAGATGACAGGTTCTTAGTTGAGCACATAAAAAAACATTTCCTTCCAGTACCAGACTGGAGGGTGAGACCATGGGAAGGCAGGCACATGTGCCATAGAAATCAAAATGGTGCAGAGAAGTGTTGAACCAAAGATCCCTGTCAGCCTAACAAGGGGTTGATTGGGAGGTAGACCCACCCAAAGTGTGGGAGCATGTTTGGGCAGTTGATTGGTAATTTTGAGAAGGCACCTGGTCCATCCCACACTCAAGACAGGGTAATAAAAAAATTCTCTCTTGCTCATGGCTGACTGCTTGGAACCTGCACTCAAGACAGTTCACTGGCCTGTCTTCTCCATGGCCCACGTGGCCTTATCAACCACATAGCCCATGGCCTCAAGGAGGGAGCCTGAAACAGGCAGCAGACAGGAACAACCTAAGCTGCCTTTATGGCCACTTAGCATCTGCCTGTGGGCTCTAAAGGACGGTACTTTAAAATAGAGCAGAATCTCTGCGTACTGGCTTTTGATTTGGTCTTGCTGAGGATGGTTGGACTTTGTCTTGGTTTTGTGACAGAGATCAGGAAAGAGAGAGTTCTGTTTTGAGAGGGGGAGGTCATTACTCTTCCACATCATGCAGGATCTAAATGAAACTTCTTTCCTGTTTCATCAGCAACTGCCTCACAAGTTTGGCTTTTATGGTGGTAGACAGATGAATACCATTTTTTAAGTTTGGTAACACAATGACTAGACTTTCAGATCTTCACTAAAGTCCTTCAGGCATTCTCATTCAGTCTATTTTCTCTGCCATTCATATCTGGTAATTTCTATTGCTGTGCTGTCAAGTTCACAGATTTTTTACTCTGTTCTTTCCATTAGCCTATAGAGCCTGATATTAAGGGATTTTTGTTGTTGTGGTTGCTATTGTACTTTTCAGTTTTGAAATTTATTATCAATTCTTCTCTATAACTTATTTTTATTTTTGTTGAGGTGTATTTCGCCCATTTGTTTGAAGTGTGTTTTGCAATTGCTGGCTGAATTCTTTTCTGATAGCCACTTTAAACTTTGTCAGATAACTCTAACATGTGGATCATTGTTTGTGTTTCTTGATTTTCTTTCTACATTCAAGTGAGGCATCCTGGGTTTTGGTATGATTGATTTTTGAGTCTTGGACATTATGGGTATTATGTTATGAGATTCTGGATCAAATTGATATCTTCTATGTCAGCAGGCCTCTCTAACACTGTCCTGTCGATGGAAGGTCAGAACCTTACTTCATTACTGTCAGATGGGAGTAGAAGTCCAGGCTCTCTACTGATGTCAAGTTATGCAGTGTGTAGGGGATTAGCCGTTGATGGGTGTGGGGGGAACTTGTTACTTGATGGAGAGGATGATTGACCCTGTTTTCCAGCTGACTTCTAACACCACTCTAGTAGGTGTGGGGCCTTCTGATCCCTAAAGGTGGGGGTAGAAATGTAGGCTCCCCACGAGGCCTTTCCTGAAGAGAGTGAGAGAAGCTGTAATTTTTTGTTTTGTTTTGCTTTGTTTTGTTTTTCCTCTGTGGTGTTTGGCTAGAGTAGGAAATTTATTGCCTTGATATTTTCTGTGTTTCTCGAAAGCCCCTTTGCTGGTCATTTGGCTAAAAAAAGGAGAGCAAGCTATTTTTAAGAATTTTTTTATGGGGGAGGGTTGGCTCTTTATAGACTTCTATGTGAAAAAAAATGCACTGTAAACTCAGTTGAACATTTACATCCCTTATCAAATCCTAGGTTGCCATTGGAGGAGTATTTTTCTCTCTTTTACATCAATATCTAGGTACAAAATGGCCTCCAAAACCCTGTTTCTCCTTTGAAATGTTTCTATTGTTACATTATCCTTTCTTTTCCCTAGACAACACTCAAATTGAATGTTTGTGTTCTATTCTCCTTTCTGATCAATGTTTGGAAAGGACATTTTGAATATGTCATCTCATTGTCAAGAGCAGCCACACACATAAATCAACCACCTTTACTTATAATCTCTTCCTTATATATAGTAACAATGCCTGATCTTTGATTTTCCAAGCACCTTGGTTTTATCTACTCTTAATTTTCCCATATGAGCCCTTCATTCAGTAGAACCATCTATACAAGCCCCAAATGTGTTTTGGCATTCATAACCCAATTGCTCAAATGTTTACAATGAACTCTCCACTGCTTTCTGAGCAGTCAGTCCAATTCTAGCCAATTCTGAAGAGTCAGACCAAATTTCTGTAAGATCTTTCTAGCTCATTCAAAAACCATAGTGTTTATTTGCTCTGGACACATGAGATAATTCTAAATGTGATTACCAGTCATTTCTCAATTAAATTCCACTTTTATAAAAACATTCATATCCTTTTTACCATATGTTATTTAAAGATGATATAATCAAACTATAAATAAGTTCAAAAATTAGTTTAATTTTATAGTTTAATTATATAGGAAAAATAAAAGGAGTATAAATTATTTTAAAATATAGTCTGTGCTTAATATGTAAATATCTTAATACTTCAATGTTAAAAAGCACCATGAAACAATCAGAGCATTGTGAACCTACTCTGAATAAAACAGCAAAAGTTAAAGACCAATATAAATTGTTTTGTGTTTGACTCAAATGAAACCATAATTGCATTTGACTTTGTACTCAATGACAAGATTATCTGATAGAACAAGTCTTTGATAATATTATAGCCAAAGTATTTTATGTTGCTTTGCTAATTTCTACAATAGTACATTTCTTGAGTCTATATTAACTCATACACAGAATATCTTGTCCTTCATGTAAACTGGAGTTAGCATCCATGCTCAGCTAGTGGTGAACAGAATGTGCTCCTCTAGTTTCTCTGGTCCTGACCACTAAGTATGACACTCTTTAATGACTTACATTCATGCATGGTCCTGAAAAACCCAACATCAATAAGGGAAATCATATGTAGTGTTTATAATCACAAATGAACTAAAATTTGTAGTTTCGAATTTTTATTAACTTTCATGTTGCTTTTAATTTTGCTTAATATGCAAGATCCTATAAATAAGTTTCTGGAAGGCCTTGTGAAATCATTGTATCATCCACAGCACTGAGTACTATGTTTTTGTGAGCACAGATTCTTCAACACATAGTTGGCAATTTAAAAGTTGTTAATATTGATGAATTTACCTGTAAAGGAGAGGGTGTTTATTTAGAAACGCTTATTTAGGAAAATTGAGGAATTAGGAAAAACTATTTACTTTTCTTAAGAATTTATGAGACAAATAATACTGTCCAACTTAGTGACTGCTGAAAATTTTGTTAAGTAAAGGAACCCCAAATTCAGAGATTCAGAAAAATTAGAGATAGAAGCTTACTGAAATTAACTTAAAATACAGATCTTCCTTTAGGTCAATTTATAATTTCAGAATAGGATGACAAAATTAACAAAGCATTCCATTACAATATGAATTTATGTATTCCAAAATATTTTCCTAACATTATCAAATTAATACTTCTAAATTCAGTGTTGCCCAGCAAGTCACTGATCGCCAAAGATTTTAAAGATAAATGACAGCTACCTACCCCGAGAAAGTCTGCCTCATCAAAGCCCCAAGCTTTAGCACACCTGACTTTGGCTGCTGTAGGGAGCAGTGCGCAAGCTGGAGTCGATTGGTCTGTGTGATTGCGGTTGATCATAAATTGGGCAAAACGATCAGCTCCGTCACACGCTGGACATAAGAGGACCATTATTCCTTGAACAGACTAACATTGGAATAACACTAGTGGTTCCAGAATAACATTAGATTCTTGACATTAGTGAACATTGTAGGCAGCATTGTATGTTCCATTGAGTGGAACATATTTAAAGAATCCAGATTTCAGTTGAAATACATTTTCTTTGGTTTCAGACTATATAGTTCTTGGATTTTGAGTCTGGGTAATTCCCTTAGGTGCTCTCAACCTCTGTTTCATCAATTATAAAATAAAACCCAAATATATTCTTAATAATTTCCAAAAAATGAAAGAGAGTAAGAAGCAATGTAAAATATATCTGAAACATTTCACAATAGGTCTGGAAAAACATAAAAGATAGGGTGTAGTCAGTGATAAAATTTTCAGGAGGCTACATATTTAATATACATAGAACATCTGTGACAATAAGAAACATTAGGTAGTACCTGTTGTCAAAAATATAATAATATCTTATACTTAGGCTTTGCTGACTTAGCATACTCTAGAGGTCTTCGAATCTTACAAATCTTTCTGTGAAAGATCAGATAGCAAATATTATGTAGGCTCTGGGATCATCATGGCTGTTGTGGCACAAAAGCAGCCGCAGACAAAATGTGAAAGAACGGATGAAACTGTGTTCCAAGAAAACTTTTTTTGTGGACACTGAAGTATTAATTCTGTATATTTGTTATGGCTCACAAAACTATATTCTTCTTTCTACTTTTTCAAATACTTCAACATGTAAAAACTATTCGTAACTCATGGTTCATACAAATCAGGCTGTGGGCCAAATTTGGCCTGCCGAAGAGTTTGCAAACTGTATAGATGAACAGAAATATATATATTAAACTTTGTAAAAAATGTTCTGGAATTTTTCACTTTTTAAATTATTAATGAGAAACTAAAGATAAGATGTGCATCTTTCAGTCCATTACCCTCTTCATCTCCATTGAACTTCATACAATTATTGTACTCAAATATTTTATCTAATGATTCAATATGTGGCTATAATGATTCAATGTGTGGCTGTAGAATACTTCTTCAGAAATGTAAATTTTAAGTATCTTATTCTCTGATCATAAGCAGCTCTGTCCTCTCATTTCATTATGTTCTTCTACTTCACAGGGTACTTTGATCCCCTCACAGTTTAATCATCAGCAGATTCTTTTCTCTTTGTTTTACTTTCTTAAATCCCATGGTTCCCATTTTTTAAAACTACTCTTTGCCCCTTCTCCATTACCCATTTTTGAAATAGTGTAGAAAATAAAATCCTAGTTCCTTATTAATACAAGTGCCATTTACCAATCAGCCAGGATACTAAAAGCATTTGGAAATAACACATTGTAACCATAATAAAAATGAAAAAATCATAAAACAATCTCAATACGAATTTTTAATATAATAAAACATCTACAATGAAATAAGGAATATATAAAACAATAAAAATAAAGACTTATATAAAGATGAAAACTATTACCAAACATGCTTTATAACCACGTGACCCATCAACATTACCCTAACATCATCAATTAAAAAATTACTGATTGAACATTTAATGTAATCTATATCCTCTTCTAAATGTCAAGTGTACAGAAGTAAACAATTATTTAAAATATTAATTATCACCCAAACAGAATACTATGCCCTGGTGCACATAAAAAAGAGAAGTAACCTGGTCTAGGAGATAACATTAGTTCTGAAACCTTAACAACAAATAATAATTTACTTATGTGAAGAGAAAAAGAGAGTTCTAGGAAAAGTAACAGTCATTAAAATTATGAAGAAAAATTACTATTGATCAACAAAGAGGAAACTCATGGATCTGAAATAATTAGCTCTTGGGAGAGAGGTTCATAATTTGAATTTAAGAAGAAAGATGAGATTACAATAAGCCATTTAAGGACTCTGGACATATAATAGACTATCATGAGAGTATTTTAATTGTGGAGATGACATGATTATATCTCCACACATGAAAGATAACTTATCGCTCCGGAGAGAACTGGAGATGGCTGACCGAGAGGCGGGGAGACCTGTGAGACATTCTTGCTCTTACACAGCTCAGAGGTAAAGCTGTGTAACAGCAATGAAGTGAAATATGTATATCAAACTTTGTAAAAAATGTTCTGGAATTAGGGCAAGGCTACTGGAGATGGAGGACACCGAGGCCTGGGCGGGAGCAATTGGGTAGTTTATGATATTAATTACTGAAATGAGAAGCTCTAGAAGAGCAGGCTTTTAAAACATAACAGAGAAATTTACATTGAAGTTGAGGTTCATTTAAGAAAACTCAAGGTCTTTTTTTAAAATGAACAGTTTAGACTGCAGTTGAGGTTCCTCAGTAAGCTGTTGGTTATGCAAGTACGGCACTTAGGAGAGGATGTGTGGGGACATAGAAAAAATAACTTTTCTCCTGCCCTCAAAGTTCTTCTCACTGGGCTGCAATCAAATTAACATGGGACAGATGAACAGGAAAACATGTTTAAAGTTTATTTTATGAATGCATATTTTTGGGGTGCCAAAATGAGACCTGAGGAGAGAATGGACAGTTGAAGCTGATATGCAATTCTGGAGCTAAGGAAAAAAGTGGTTGTGTGGTATGGATAGGAAGGCAATTCACACGGGATGGAAAAACAAATGTTTGGTAAATAAATGTTTGCTGGGCCATTTTTAACAATGGGACACAGAAAGGACTTTCAGTAAATGGGCCTTGCTGGTTCCTCCCTATGTGCACACTAGTTCCTATTAAACTATAGTTGTCTCTGATGATATCTTTCTTCCTGGATCAGATCCTCTATCTAAATTCTTTTAAGGTAAATAGGTAAAAGGTTTTTTCTAAGTCTTTTGTTCCTAAATAAGCAACTTAAATATCAATATCCCAAAATGCATATTTTTGAGGGGTGATGTAAATGCTACCTCCCTCTAGGAACCTGGCAAAGATATTTGAAAATTATCAAAATATTTTTGGTAACTGAAGTGATGGGAGTGAAGAGACTCCTTGTCATGAATGAATACATGCAAACTTGTGTGGGAGTGTGGGCTGTACATACTTTGTTCATGCTATAACCACACATTTCAGAAAAACATCTAGTACATGTTAGGTATATAATACAAAATATTTTGAATGACATTTATCTCCAACTTTTAAAAGTTTATATGTGTATTATCAAAACTTAAAAAAAACTCAAGGAGCAAATAAAAAAAGATCCATAATGACAAGCCCTGTATAGTTTGAGTTCTAGTCATTGAGTATGTCTACAAACAACTGAGTGTGTGTGTGTATATATAAAACTTTTATTTATATAACTTTAATTATTTTTATTGTTGTTCAGTTACAGTTTTCCACATTTCCCCCGCCATTACTCTCCCCACCCTACCCACCCCTACCACCCACATTCAACCCTACCTTCCTATAATCCTTGTCCATGGGTCCTTTATACACGTTTTTTGACTACCCTTCCCCTTCTTTATTTCTCCTGTTATTCCCCTCCCTCCACCACTCTGGTCACTGTCAATTTGCTCTTTATTTTCATGTCTCTGGTTCTATTTTGCTCACTTGTTTGTTAATTAGGTTCCAGTTATAGATGTGATCATATGGTATTTTCTTTCACCGCCTGACTTATTTCACTTAGCATAATACTCTCCAGCTCCATCCATGCTGTTACAAAGAGCAGGAGCTCCTTCTTTGTTTCTACTGCATAGAATTCCACTGTGTAAATGTACCACAGTTTTTTGATCCACTCATTTACTGATGGACACTTAGGTTGCTTCCAGCACTTGGCTATTGTAAATTTTGCTGCTATGAACGTTGGGTGCATAGGTTCTTTTGAATTGGTGTTTCAGGATTCTCAGGGCATAGTCTCAATAGTGGGATCACTGGATCAAAAGGCAGTTCTATTTTTAGCTTACTGAGGAAATTCCATACTGATTTCCACAGGGGCTGCACCAGTCTGCATTCCCAACAGTGCACTAGGGTTCCCTTTTCTCCACAACCTCTCCAGCACTTGTTGTTTATTGGTTTGTTTATGATGGCCATTCGGACAGGTGTGCAGTGGTATCTCATTGTGGTTTCAATTTGCATCTTTCTCACGGCTATTGTTGAGCACTCTTTCATGTATCTCTGGGTCCTCTGCATGTTCTCTTTGGATAAGTGTCTGTTCAGGTCCTTTGCCCATTTTTTAATTGGATTTTTTGTCTTACTGGAATAGAATGGTGTGAGTTATTTATATATTTTGGAGATCAAAACCTTGGCAGAGGTATCATTGGCAAATATATTTTCCTATAGGGTTGGTTTGCTTTTCATTTTGTTGATGTTTTCTTTAGTCATGCAGAAGCTTTTTAATTTGCTGTAGTCCCATTTGTTTACACCTTCCTTTATATCCTTTGCTCTAGAGGATATATTGGTGAAAATATTGCTATGTGTAATATCTGAAATTTTCCTGTCTGTGTTCTCCTCTAGGACTTTTATTGGGTCACAATTCATATTTAAATATTTTATCTATTTCGAGTTTCTTTTGGAGTATGGTGTAAGTTGGTAGTCTAGTTTCATCTTTTTTTTTTCACATGTACTTGTCCAGAACTCCCAACATCATTTATTGAGGAGGGTATTTTACTCCATTTTATAGTCCTGCCCTCTTTGTCAAATATTAATTGATCATAGACACATGGGATTATTTCTGGACTCTCTATTGTATTTCATTGATCTATGCATCTGTTTTTATGTCATACCATGCTGGTTTGATTATAGTGACCTTGTAATATAATTTGATATCAGGTATTGTGATCCCTCCTACTTTGTTATTCTTTCTCAGAATTGCTGAGGCTATTCAGGGCCATTTATAGTTCCATATAAATTTTTGCAATATTTTTTCTATATCTGTAAAATAAGTAATTGGTATTTTGATAGGGATTGCATTGAATCCATAGATTGCTTTGGGTGTCTGGAATTTTAATGATGTTAATTCTTCCAATCCATGAACACAGTGGATGCTTCCATTTATTTGTGTCTTCCTTATTTTCTTTCTTCAGCGTTCTGTAGTTATCTGAGTACAGATCTTTTACCTCCTTGGTTAAGTTTATTTCTAAGTTTTATTTTACTTGTTGCTATAGTAAATGGGATTTTTTTTCCTAATTTCTGTTTCTGAAATTTCTTTTTCTTAAAGATTTTATTTATTTTATTTTTAGAGGGAAGGGAGGGAGAAACAGAGAGAGAGAGACATCAATGTGCGGTTGCTGGGGGCTGTGGCCTGCAACCAGGCATGTGTCCTGACTGGGAATCTAACCTGCGATGCTTCGGTTCGCAGCCCACGCTCAATTCACTGAGCTATGCCAGCCAGGGCTTTGTTTCTGAAATTTCATTGCTAGTATACAAAAATGCCTTCAATATCTAAATGTTGACTTTTTCCCCACTGGTTTGCTAAAGTCACTTATTAGGTCATGTAGTTTTTTGGTAGAGTCTATAGGGTTTTCTATGGAAATTATTATGTCATAAGTTTTATAACAGAGAGAATAAGTAATATGCAATAATGCATTGGTTATATGAGACTAAAAAATAAAAGAAAGAAGAAAGCAGCTATTAGAAAGCTCCCAAAGTAAGTCTTGCTTTCACCAAAAGAATTTTATACTGATACCAGAATGATTCTAAAACCCAGATTACATCATGCCATCCCCTACTTACAGCATCTCAGTTGCTCCTCATGCTCACTCTTGAGATGTAAATGAACCTTGGTAATTACCTCCCTGCTCAGCCCCTTCCTGACTCTATTTCTCTCATCTCCCATTTTAGTTGTGTTGTTTCCATCCCAGGCTCTCAGATGGACACTTCATGGGAAGACACTGCTTGTTCTTAACTAACTGGTGCTACTTCATTTGTTTCATCGTGCTGCTGAACATGTGCTCTAATTAGTCCAGTGGGAATGATTCCCCAGGTTTTCATTCATTAGGTCTTTTTCTTTTGCCGGTCATACTAAATGTGCACATGTGGCTACTGCATCTACCTCGTGCCCATACTAAGAGTACAATGAGGTCTGTCCAGAAAGTATCCAGCCATTAGCTACAAAAAATAAAGATTTATTGAAGAAGATACAGGAGACGAGAAACATTGTACATGGGACAATTATGTGTCAGTCCCCTTCAAAGTAGGCACCTTGGGACCCAAAACAGTTCTCAAAGCATCTCTTCCACTTGTTTGAAACCCTCTGCAAAATCTTCTGTCAGAATTACTATTAGCTGCCCCATATTTTCCTGAATTTCATCAATGGTCGGGATATCTGCCCTTTCAAAAGTGTTTTTAGTTTGGGGAAAAGCCAGAAGTTGTAGGATGCCAAATCTGGGCTCTAGGGGGTTGAGTCATTTGTGTGATTTGATGTTTCACCAAAATACTCTGCAGGAGATGTGACGCATGAGCGGGTACGTTATCATGATGAAGCTGCCAATCACTGGTTGCCTATAGCTTTAGCTTTATGAATAATCTAAATGGTTTCTGTGGAAGAATGTTCAGGCTTAATACTAAGTTGGATGCAGAATTCATTGCTTTACTTGCTTAGTCATTTTTAATGTGATGACCACACAGCGTATAAGCTCACTCAACCACGTCTACCACCCCCACTGACAGTGAACTCATTGTTGTTCATGCATGTGAATAGTCTACTCTTCTTAGCTGCCAGGCTACATCAACGTAACACAAACCGTTCACATTATATTAACAATAGCTATACTTTATCCAGATAGACCTCACATAATGCCAACTTAGAATGATGCCAACTCACAGAGAAAGCTCAGAATCACCAGGAAATAAAAATCATACACTCATCAAAATTTGACTAAAGTTGCACTCAGCAGCATTTCTGAAGTTTTTCAGCTAATGGTACAGAAGCACGGGTTAAATTCCTTCTTGTGACATTTAAGGCAGCCCCCATCATCTCTCCTGTTTTATGTCAAGGCCTTGCCTCTTCTTTCCCAGTTTTGCTGTGATGTGCCTCATATGAAGCGTGTTTTATCCCCCTATCTCCTCAGAAATAAGAAAAGTAAAACTAAAGAGCTAATCATTGTCATAAAATTTTTTTAATTTATGACAAAACAGGCTATCTTTAAAATTATTTTTCTAAGACATCCTCAATGGAATTAATGTATATAAGAACCCAGTTCTCCCTTTGTTGAGGTAGACAGAAGGAACCAGTGTTAAGGCTTTCCTTTCAATTCTCTTTGCTGAGACACACTGATGAGGAAATATTCAAACAAAATCCTGTTAATTCACAAACCAGTTCACCTGTAAAAATGGATTATTTTATACACACAGCCTCTAGTTTCCCCATTTTGATGGCCAAATTTAAAGCTTATGTGGCATTGCTCACAAAATATGGCCATACTTAGCACTTTGTTGCATGAATAATTAGTAAAAAATAAATAGTAGTATTTTACTGCTAATAATTATAATCACAGGGCATGCCTTCCTAGGCCTTTGATATAGCTGTTAAGAAATTGCATATTAGTATCAATATCCCCTTATTTTTTATAAATATATCAAGAGCTATTTAATTTTCTATTGTTGACACTATTACAGATGTTCCCCATTTCCCCTTTTTGTTATTTAATATTTTAAATCACATCATTTGATTCAGTTTATTGTTCCTCCATGCTCCCATTTCTTTTTTGAGGTGGTTTTGAGTTTGCACAGCCTATTTTATGTTCCCATCAGAACCTTTATTCTGAGAAAAAATGAATATCAAAGATTTAGCCTAAAGCTATCCTGATAATTTTCAAGGGGTAAATAATATTCTGAATCTCTGTTTCTATTTTTCTTTTTAAAAAAATCTCTAAAACAACTTGCCAAACAGAAAGATGTCATTGTAATACCAGCATCTCTGTACCCACATGCCTTGTAGGACTTCCCTCCCTGGATTTGCTTATTTCTTATTGGAATAAGAAGATTGCTTATTTGTGGAAACTTTATATGATCTTTCTTTACTTTTTCAGAAGAGTCCTGAAATTTTTATTTGAGCTAATTGTAAAAATAGTATAAAACCTTTGAATAGCCAAACTTAATATTTGAATAAACAATAATTAATCTGGTTAGTGATCTAAAAGTCTTTAAAAGCATGAACTATAAATTCTAAATGGAATAATGTAATTAGTAGACAGAATAAAGTTAAACTGAGATGTTTAAATAGTGCAGATTATATGAATTCTCATTCTGTTTGATTTAATAGATTTTGGAAGAGGCCCATAAGTTTTGGCCACAGGTGAAATCAAACAATAATAAAAACTCTTGTAGTATAATCCTGTGAGACAATTTTTATCAATTCCATAATTAGTACGATTAGTATTAAAAGCACATGAATGCTTATTTTGCAGTAATTAAGACAATATAGCCCTGGCTGGCATACCTCAGTGGACTGAGCACGGGCTGTGAACCAAAGCATCGCAAGTTCAATTCCTAGTCAGGGCACATGCCTGGGTTGCAGGCCAGGTCCCCAGTGGAGGTCATGTGAGAGGCAACCACATGTTAATGTTTCTCTCTCTCTCTCTTTCTCCCTCCCTTCCCCTCTCTAAAAATAAGTAAATGAAATCCTAAAAAAAATAATCTTTGTTAAAAAAAAAGACAATATGGTGAGTGGGAAAACACTCAGTGTCTGGAATTACAGCATGTACATGTGGACCCCAGTTGCTTCACTTATTAGCTGTATGATATTGGATAAATTGAACAGGTCCCTGGGGTCTCATTTTCTCCATCAGAAAATTAAAAGTAATAAATGATAGCTACTAATTAGATTATTGTCAAAAGTAAAAGTTTAGGTGAATTATGTAGTATAGTAACTGGTATATAATTAGCACTTTATAAATGTCTATTACTGTTATTGTTGTTATTTTATTTGTTACTCTTTATTGTGTCAACAGAATTAATGTCAAGTCTTAATATCAGAAACTGACAGGGTTTTAGATTTTACCCTACTTATAAGCTAAGTTGTTAGTCTGATACTGTTTTGTGGATCTTAGAAAAATACATAAGACTCCTGTGTCAGATAAAACCAATTTCATTATTCACAGGAAAAATAGTATCCTGAATTTGATGTCCATTTGCTTTGGTTCCCTAAGATCCCCAGGTCCCACTGGTAGACAACACAAAGGATTCCTAGAAGATGTCTGTACTCAGAGTGGTTGCTTTACAATAGTGGCGGCACGAACTCGAGGCTCTACTACTTTCATGGTGAGTGGAGACAAGCCTGCTCTGTATCCAGGGGAAAATGTTACCTCATCCCTCAGAGTTGCTGCAAACACAACCATGGAGAATGGCTTGGATAAAGTTTGCTCTGGGCCCTGAATTCTTCTCATGCTTAGCAGCGACATTAGAAATACTCAAGATCCATAGTAGCTTTTCTCTCCCGGTAGAGATTTAAAATATTTTGTTCTGCAATTAGCATCTTTTGGACTTTGATACCCATTGGGACCTCCTGTACATATAAAGATAAGATGTTCATTTAACATTTTCTTGTATCTATGTGTCTGTATTCCAGCTCTATTACAACAGTTTAATCTTCTTGTGATTAATTTCACTTTTTTGTTTTCATTTTGTATTAAAGTATAGTTTACATACAATATTATGTTATTTTCAGGGGTACAACATAGTGATTTTACATTTATATACCTTGCAATATGATCATCACAATAAATCTAGTACCTATCTGCCACTGTACAAAGTTATTATGAATTATTGACTATATTCCCTGTGCTGTATATTATATCTCTGTGACTTATTTTATAACTGAAAATATATATCTCTTATTCTTCTTTTTCACTCATTCCTGCCACCCAGCTCCTGTCTGGTAACCATCGATTTGTTCTCATTTTTGCTATTAATTTTTAACCCCACTTCATTGTTTTCTTTTAATTATGCCTTCATATCCTACAAGAGTGCATGGGAATATTTTTTATTCCTGGCTTCTGTATTAATGTTTGTATTTATTTCTTCCAGTTATAGGTAAAGATGTTGAATCATAGTAGAAATAAAGTGCCCTTAATTAGGCACTTCCTTAACCATGCATTAATTCTCTTTATTGTATTTATTAGTATTTTTGGGTGAATTTGGCCATTTATACACCTATAGTTAAATACTCGCATCATCCTAGGTAACGTGTGAGTGGGTGAAATTACTACTTCTTAAGACATTTCAAACTATTTTGCTAAGTCTATCTTATCTATCTTTAAGGATATATCTGAAGTCTATCATTACCCATGTGGCTTTTCTGTCCCAAACATTCTGGGTTACATTTATCTTTCCTATATTTTACTTTCTAACATTCTATCATTTAAAAACTGTATCTGTGCTTAACTACTCTTAATTGTGCTTTATATTGTCTTTTATAGTTTCCAGAAATATAAATGCAGGTTTTGCTTCCTACATAAATTATAAGCAACTTGAATTTGACAATGCTATCACGTGTTGTGTATCATCCATTATTGTCACAGGGCTTTCATCCAAAGACCCTAATGTTTCTTAATACCAAAACTATCATGATCTCTGCTTTCTTACAAGAACTGAAAAAGATTACCAAGCATGAAGACCAGTGCCAAAGTGAAGATGGCAATGGAGCATCATGAGCAAAATAGCCAGGTGCAAGAGGGTCCAGTAAAACAGAAGGATAACCATGCATTCTTAAAATAATTTAATTACTCCATGCCACAGCCTAAAAATACAGAAGGCTCCTCAGTTAGGGAGAAGGTAGCATTAGAAGAGCATGAGCTCACCCTTTTCCACCCCTTGATCAAAGAATAAATTTTCCCTGCTGCTTTACTGAACTCAGTCTTGTTCTATTGGCACAAATGACACTGGACAGAAGGACCTTGGTTTGGTTCTCTGGCCTGGGAGTAACATAGAGCCTAATATAGTTTGAACACTAATATTATTCTAAATTAAATTATTTCATGTTAATGAAGTACTATAATAAATAACATCACAAATATAACAGTGTTCTCTAAAGTCTCAGTTCATCAGATCAACACTTTTCATCTGTAGTGGTTTATTTTAATGTAAATATATCTCATCTTAAAGAAATAAACATAAATATTCAAATTTGTCTCAGCAATATGGTACACCTACAAATATAACCCTGAGGTTTTATGTCTCTGCCTTGATACTTATTTTTTTATCCAAAACTTTCTTGGACTGCTGATCATTTTTACAACAAAATAGCACGTTTATTTATGGGTCAAATACATTACTCATTTAACTGAAATGATTTTTATAATTTAAAAAGCTGCATTCTACATATTTTTGGTCAGACTAATTAGAGTAAGCTTTTGATAACAGTTTACTTTTGAAGCAAACTTATTCTTGATTGTTTGTAAAAAAAAACATTGTTTATATGCACATGGTGATAATTAATTATGAGCTCTGTCTCCCTGATATTTTCTTTTAAACTACTTTTGGAATTGTTCTAGATATGTTGCATGTTTTTTAATGGCATTGGGGAACTAAAATGATAAGGAAAATCATGGTCAAACAGTAGAAATTCACTTTTAATTGATTTTGTGAATGTTTATCTGAAACATTAAAAATCTTTATACTAAACAATTCATCACTACCCTATAACTTATGATGGTTACAGTCCACCTACTCTTTACTACAAATTTTGTAATAATTTCAGACAAAATTTAATATACTCTTACTTGACCAGAGGAGACAAAATAATTACCTTTATTTGTCCTTTGTAATATTAAAGTTTATTTCCATATCTAATTATATAGTTCTAGTGCTTGTTATCACATGTGTTTCACATATCACATAAATGTTTCATTCTGACATGAATAAATAGTAAGGGATCAGTAACCTGCATCTCTGTTTTCATGTTTATCATCAAAATAATGATACCTGCAACATTTGTACTCATACTAGTGCCTCAGGTTCAGCAACAGTTATTTAATTGTGCAATTTAGAAATAAGCATAGCCACAACTTATTACAGTATCTATCTGCAAACATGTACACTGGCCATAATACTGGGGATATTATCTTGTTCAGAAGTAATTTTTATTTATCTATAGAAGCTGGGTTCTTACTAAAATGATAAACTAGTAAAAGAAGTTTTAGTAATCAAAATGGATTAAACATCAAAATAAGCCCGCCAAATTATTACCTGAAGCCTTGATTTGATTTGATTTTTCTCTTTTGTGTAGCTGGACTGAAATTTTGTGAAGAACACATATACTTTCAATTAATATTGAAATCACTTTTTCTGGAAATGGTTTAAATTTCTTGATAAAAGATGCTTAGAATCATTTTAACCTGAGAAATAGTGCATAGAACCAGCAGAAATAACTGTTGTTCTCTCTGTTGATTACGATTACATGGAAATCTTAGAAACTAAATCTAAAAATAAAACAAATGTTTTTTAATTCTCATATTTAAGTTAGGTTTTAGAATTTAGATATCAGATCATCTGATCATGGGTCAGAATGAATTCTCTCACCTTGGCTACATCTATAATTCAGAGTAGAGTGAAAAATGGTATTAATTGCTTTATAAGTGAGGTTTAAAGTTGTGCTCTTGGAATTAACCATCAACAGACAAATTAGCATATAAAGATTTGCATTAATCTGAAATGATGTGTCATTTGTCTCATTCTTCATTTACATTTCAAAGTTAAATTTAACCACTGTAGCATGATCTGTTCTGCTTTTTGTCTAAAGCACAGCCCCACCTCTGTTAAATACCCAAACCTTGAATGAGCAAATCACTGGGGTCCAACTCTCCCTATTGCTTCAGGGTCTGGTAAACCTAACACACCCTCACAAAGCTTTCCTTACTCAGGAATCTATTTACCTTTTTCTTTTCTAAAACATTGTTACTTAATTATATGCCAGCTGTGTCTTGTGTTATTTTCAAATTATTACATGTGGTGAACTTTGCTTTTAGTGAAATTGTAGCCTAATTGGATAGACAGTATTTCTTAATTCTTTTGCATTCCTGACTTCAACAAATGATAGTAAACAAAATCAGTAGAATAATTGATATTTTTCTTTATGGTTGGAGTGGACTTAAATTTTTAGCAATAAGCAATTAAAAATATTTCTTTACTGTTGCTTTAGAAACTAAGATATAGAAGTGTCAAAATTGAGATTGTATATTTGGAGAAGTGAAAGAAAAATGTAGAATTTACATTCAGTTGGTGGAAAACCTGCTTAGGATGCTAAGTAATTTAATAACTAGTAAGTGGAATCATTCTAACTATCTAATATTTTTAGAATCATGAGTATGAAAAATCTTAAACAAAAACATTATTAGAAACTTAAAAATTGATCAGAGAGCATTTACTTTTGTACCAAGTCCCTGACATACCACACTTTTCTCATGGGTTGTAGAGATAACCAGAGTTCATATATCACTTCCTTTTCACAGGCATTTTGGAGACTACACTTCCTAGCCTCCCTTGAAAATATAAGTGTCATACTAATTTTTGTAATGGACCGTGAATGGAAATGTAGTGTTCATTTCCAGAACAAAACATTGAAAGTCCTTGGTGCTGACTGCTTTGTCTCCCTGACAATGTAAACTTGGAAACCATGCATTGAGTGAGATTACAAGAACAGGAACTGCGGGAAGCTTGGATCCCAGATTGAGGAAAACTTACCCCATTCCTCCTGCCAGCTCACCTTAAATTGCACATAAATAACTGGACCTCTTTTGTGTAAAGCCACGGATCATTTAAGATTTTTCTATAATGCAACTAGTAATTAGTCACTCCTCTGGCAATTCTTAGTATTAATCTAAATACCTTTTGACTTTAGGCTTGGGAAAATAAAAACCCCTTGATGACTCCAGTCAAATGAAATCTCCCAACATTTAAGATGGTTATGTGAAAGATCCTCAATATTCATGTTGTATTTTTTCTATTTCATGCTCCTTTTTAAAAATAATTATTAAAATATTCAGAATTTAAGAAATATTTTACTAGCCCTGCCTGGGTTACTCAGTTGCTTGGAGCATTGCTCTGTACACAAAAATTTTGCAGGTTCGATCCTTAGTCAGGTCATACACATACCTAGGTTGCAGATTCCATTCCTGGTTGGGAAGCATGCAAGAGACAGCTGATCAAAGTTTCTCTCTCACGTTGATGTATCTCTCTCTCTCTCTCTTCCTTTTTCTCAGTCAATAACCATTACTAGGGTGAGGATTAAGAAAAGAAAAAGAAAAGAAAAGGAGCATTTCACTAAGTTATTAACCTGAAGCTGAATTCCATTAACTATAACTGAGGAGGACAGTTTTCCACTTTACCCATCATGCCATTTTTTATAAAGCCATATTTATACTTGGAAAAGAGAAACCAAAATGAAAGCTTCTGATGTTTATTTTTAATTCTTTTTCTAAAATGCTTTTTAATAGTGACTTGTATTAAGTACAAAGTTCAAGAAAAAGAGAGTAGTTCTTCCAGCAAAGGACTAACCTAAAGCAAATAATATAAAGTCTTAGCTAGCAACGATATAGATTTTTATACAGAAATATGTATCATATACAGGTTGAGGCAAGAGTAGGTTTACAGTTGTGAGTATTTGAAACAGAGTTTTTTTGTATTAATAATTAATATTATTTTACATTTCATTTGAATAACTGTAAACTGTATATGTATATTATAAATTATATTTTGCATTATCATATATTAAATAATATGTTGGAGAATATTCCAGTTTTTTTCTCCTGAAGTTGCATTTACCAAGTCATAAGACCTCTTCTTATTTTCCCAAGATGCTGACAGTATTGACTATATTTCCTTTTTTTCCAAGGACTCAGATAGACAGTTCTTTCTTACTGTCAGTTTCGGATAACCCTCTACCCTTTCTTCAAAACCTAGTTAAATGTCAGCTCCTTTACAAAACCTCCTTGATACAATTATCCTTGGTAGTGGTTCTTTTTTTCCTCATTATTGATTTGGCAAATGGTCATAGAGCTCTGATGGTGCACTAGGTAGGATGCTGAGGACACAGCAGTGAACAAAAATGCACACAGTCCTTCCGTCCTGGAGTGACATGGAGGCATATAGGAGATCTATAAACTTCTGAGTAAATATTCCAGATACTGATAAATGTTAAGAAAAAAGAGAAACCATTGTGAACTACAGAGGGAGCTACTTTTGTAGGAGGAGGACAAGGGAAGGTTGGGTCCTGAATTTGATCATGGACCTAAATGGTATAAAGATACCAGCCATTTGTATACACATTTGGGAAAAAGAAACCCAGATAGAGACAATTTAAAAATCAAAGGTAGGAACTTTCATGGTATGTTTAAAACAACAAAGAGACTGTTAAAGGTTTAGTATTTATACTTATTAAAATTATCTGGAATTGACATGTAAGGTTTCTAGAGCAGAATGTATTATTTATTATTTAGAGCAAATAATTACTGTGCAGTTTCTTTGTGTTTCAATTCTTACCCTTGGAGTGATGCAATGAAGGCCCATTATCTTACATATATGCACATCTGGATTGTAAACGAGAAACACCAAATTAAGAAATCTAGATGGTGTGAACAGGGGAGCAAGAAGAAACACTCCACCCTTTTTGTCAATGTAAGAGACTTTCCTTTTAAATGCAATGGAAATGAAGAAACTGTGTCCTTTAGAACATAAATTAATCTCTCCAGGAGAAAGGTAAGACTGGTGTACAATCTAGAAGATTCCCTTATGGTATTGGGTTTTACTAACTTGAAATTCAACCCAACTAGAGAAGTAAATTTATCTGTAGTTCTCACTAGGTAATCAGTGATCATTTAAAAAAATAACTTTATCCAGATGTATTTTATATATAGAATATAACCATCTCAAAAGTATACTTCAATAATTTTAAATAAATTTACCAAGCTTTTCAACCACAGGCATAAATCGGGTTTAAACATTTTCATCACTCCAGTAAGATTCCGTCTAGGATGTGTTATTAATCTCCTTGTCTACTCGAACCTCTGTTTCCTTTCTGTTGTATAGGTTCACCTTTTCTGGGCTTCACACAGATTGTACCATACAATCTCTGGTCTGTTGTGTCAGGATCATCTCACTGAGAAAATGTTTGGGGGGTTCATCAATATCATAACATGCACCAGTAGTTTATCATTTTGCTGAAAAAAATCTTTTGTGTTGATATTTTGTTCATTCACTACTCAGGTGATGAATATTTAGGCTGTTCCCAGTTTTTAGTCTATTATAAACAATGTTAGTAAGAACATATGTGTGTAACACTTTCTATGAATATATGTTTTCATTACTTTTGGATACACTTATTGGGTCATATAATAACCCCACTTTTATTTAGCCCTTTAAATAACTACTAGCCCATTTCCCAAAGTGACTGCATCACAGTACATTCCTACAACAATGTAGAAAGATTTCCTGGCCACTACATCACCACCAACATTTGTTATTTTGTGTTGCTTTGATAATAGTTATTTTAGAGAGTGTAAACTGGTATCTTACTGTGGTTTTCACTTGCATTTTTCTAATGACTAATGAAACTCAGAATTTTTACACTCTTATTATCCATTTATATATTTTCTATACTTAAATGTTTGTTCAAATCTTTTTACCTGTTTTCTTTTTAAATTGGGTTGTTTTATTTATGTATTAAGGGTTAAAGACTTCCCTGGTATATTCTGGATATAAGTCTTTTATCACTATTTTGCAAATATTGTTTCCCACTCTGTGGCTTATCTATTCATTTTCAACAGGTACATTTTGTAACCAAAAGTTTTGGGTTTGTTTTCAATTTATCAGTTTTATTTATCAGAGACCAAGCTTCTTGTGACATATCTAAGAAAATTTTGCCTAACCCAAAATATGTCTTTTTCAGAAGTGTTATTGCTTTACTCACATGTAAGGTTATGATCAACTTTGAGTTAATTTAATACATGCTGAGATGTAAAAGTCTCAGTTCATCTTTTTGCATGTTGATACCCAATTGTTCTACTAGTATTTTTAAAAGAGTCTACTGTCTCCTACTAAATTGACCTAAAAATTTTATTAAAAATCATTTAACCACAAATATAAAGATTTATTTATTGACTCTCACTTCCTTCATTAATCTATGTTGATCATATGTCAATAAAACATTGACTTACAGCTGTAGATTTATAGAAAGCTTTGAAATTGGAAATTGAAATTCCTCCAATTTTATGATTCATTTTCAAAATTGGTTTGGATCTGTGAGATTTGTGCTTTTCCATGTAAATTTTAGTCTAGACTTGTCAATTTAAACAAACACAAAGCCTGCTAGAATTCTGATAAAATTTGCACTGAACCTATAATCAATTTTGAAAGAATTGCCATCCTAACAATGAATTTGAGTCTTCAACTCCATGGAAATGGAATGTCTCCACATTTATTTAGATCATCTTTAATCTTCTCATCAGTGTTTTGTAATTTTCAGTGTACAAGTCTTGTACTTCTTTTGTCAAGTTTACCCCTAAGTATTGTATTCTGTATAATACTATTATGAAAGGAATTATATTCTTATCTTCATTTGTGGATCATTCATTTTTCATATCTAGAAATACATTCATTTTTCATATCTAGAAATGACTTTTGTGTATAGATCTTTTATCATGCAACCTTGATGTAATTGTTTATTAGTTCTAATATACAGTTTTGTGAACCTTTAGGAACTTTTAGATATGGAATCATATAGTCTACAAATGAAGTTTTTCTTTCCAGTCTGATGCTTTTATTTTTTTCTTGCATGACTGTAATGGCCATTCCCCCATGCAATGTTGAAAATAACAGCAAGAGTAAGTAAGAGGGGTCTTTTATGGTGGTTTTCCTTTGATATCTTCATGAGGGTGGAAAGTTCCCATCTATTCTCAGTTTGTTGAGAGGGTTGTTGTCATTAATGAATGTTGGATTTTGTCAAATGCTTTGTGTCCATTGAGATAATCTTGTAATTTTTCATCATTCTATTACAATGATTTATTACATTATAATTGATTGCATTAATTGCATTTATTACATTAATTGATTTTTGAAACTTAAATTTACCTGTGTTCTTGTAATTTTCACTTGGTATAATTCTTTTTATATGTTGTTGGATTCAATTTACTATAATTCTCTTTATGATTCTTGCATTGATAGTTATGGGGTATATTGTTGTGTAGTTTTGTTTTTTCGGTTTTTGTTTTTTGTCTTTTTCTAGCCTTGGTGTTTTGGTATAATGTGCTCATAAATGAGTTGTGAAGTGTTCCTTCCCTTACCTATTTTCTGGATGAGTTTGTAAAACAATGGCATTACTTTTTTTTTAATATTTAGTAGAGTTCATGATGAAATGCATTTGGGCCTTCATTTTACTTTCTGGGGAGATATTTAATTGCTAATTTAATTTCTTCACTTGTTTTAGGTGTATTCTGATTTAATCAGTTGTAATTTTTTCTTCCAGATGTGTCATTTGGCCAAAGTCCTCAGGCAAATTTGCTCTGAAAACCCTAAAATTACAGAAAGATATTTATTCTGCACTTACATGGACATTATAGTAGCTGTGTGGAATTAGTAAGTGGAACACTGTTAAGAGGTGATATCATAGAAAGTTAGTGATGGATCTTGAAGCTATTTTATGAACTTTGGATTTTATTCTGCATAAGATTGAAAGCCTTTGAAGGGTTCAAAGAACAAAAGTGACATGATCAGATTTAGTTCTTATAACTTATTTATACTTCAAAGACATATATTTTAGAATTACATATTCATTGTTGTTGCTTAGCATCTAAACACAATTGATTTTTTCAATATTGAATTTTAAACAATAATTATAATGGAACGCTTAGATTGCCAACATATTTACCAATTGCATTGTTCACCATCCATATTGGATTCCTATGCTATCCTTTAGGTTCTTCTTTCTTAAAGAAATTACCTTAAGTAATTTATCTGCTAAACTTTTTAAGTGATGAAACTGTCAGTCTTTATAATTAAGTCCTAAGTCTGGTTCTAACTCTGTCTGTTCTCCAGATAAAGTGAGAGAAGATTAGAATTTCCATAAATGCTGTCAAGGAAGTCCTTTGGTGTTAACATTTTATCTTGCATTAGTAATTAATAAATATGAGTTTGTCACCATCTTCCACAAATCACTGGCATACTATCACAGTCATGTAATTCTATAACCCTTTCAGTGATCATTTTCCTTCCACATCTCAGTTGCCTAAGATGCTACAAAAGCCAGCATATCCTCCTTTTATCTTTGTCATATGCCAGCTTACTACCAATGGAAGTTTTTATAAATTGTATTGATGTGTCATGCCAGGGCCTGCCTCCTTCCAATAATATTGAGTTCTTCATTGAGAGACAGCTAATAAGTGATCAGTCTCCAAAAGTTCCATCTAAGAATCTGCTTTAAAGCTTCACTTTTGTGTTAGTGCTCGTAGATTTGGTTACGTAATTACAGGCTCTGAAGAAAAGTGCTGTGTCTAGAAGTTCTACAGGATATGTAATGTCCTGCAATAAGGTAAGGAAGTCAAGATGGATTAGAGAGGGAAGCAGACCTTCAATGTCTAATTTATTCACAAATATGAAACCAAATATGAATAATTAGGATGGCAGCCACCTCAATACAAATTCATGTTTCCTTGTTTGTTTTCTGGATCTGGATCCTCTTTAAGCCTTAAACATTCATCCTACAGCACTGATCATGCTAAATCCAGAGGGATCATAATACCATCATTCACTAGGAATTATTCCATCCACAGGGAATTGGCTCTCCCAAATTTCTACCTCCTTGGCAGAGGTTTATTTGGGGAATGGAGAGGGGGCTCAATGTTAATGAGTGACTCATTAAAGAACATAGATCCATATCCTCTTTGTCTCAATTTGGGACAACTCTGTCATCCCAGCTCCAAAGCTCAACAATCCAAAGATTGTTTTCTATACAATTGTGTGAAACCTCAGTTACAACTACATTGTTGATGAGTTTTCCTGCTGCCCAACCATGTTTCTTCATTTTATTTTACAGTTATACATCCAAAGATAACTCCACAGTAATCTATTGTCTACAATTCTCTCTGTCAGAATCTATACCAAGTGAACATGATCTCAAACAAGCAGTATAACATTTATACAATGGAATACTACACAACAGTAAAAGAGAAGAAACTTTTACCTTTTGTGAGAGCATGGATAGAACTGGAGAACATTATGCTAAGTGAAGTAAGCCCGTCAGTGAAAGACTAATACCACATGATCTCACTTATAGGTGGAATCTAAAGAACACAATACACTAACAAACAAAATAGAAACAAAAGCACAGATACATGCAACAGACTGACAGCTGCCAGAGGGGGTGGGGGGTATTGAATGAAATGTAGTGAAGAGATTAACCAAAAAGCACTTATACACAACCCATGGACAGGGACAACGATATGGGGACTGGCTGAGGGAGGGGAGAAGGTGGAGTTGGGTGGAGGTGAGAAAAGGGAACATATAGTGAGAAAAACTGCAATAGCATAAACAATAAAAATTAAAATAAAATAAAATTAAGTAAAACTAATAATAAAAAGTGGCATACTTCAAAATAAGTCAGGGTGAATCATACTGAGCAACTTAAGGGCAAAAGACGAAACAACAGTCCTCATCTCTTACTTCAGGGAAATCTCTAGCATTGAGTTTCTCTGGTACACTGGATACCTAAACCCACCAATGGGTTTTGTTTACACTTACTTCTCCTTTTCCTATTTTAACATGTTTAATTTCCTTCTTGCCTCAAGGGTCATTTTTTGTTGACTTCACATAGTAAAATCTTATTTTAAAATTAGTATATAGCAAGAAAATCAAGGAAAGTAACCTTTAATTTTGTACCATTTTTTGTTGTAGTATTTAATTTAATTTAATGTAATTATTTTATTTTATTATTTTATTTTATTATTGTTTTAAAGATTTTATTTATTTTTAGAGAGCAGGAAAGGGAAAGAAAGAGGGAGAGAAACATCAAAGTGGGGTTGCTTTTCACATGCCCTCTACTAGGGACCTGGCCCGCAATGCAGGCATGTGCCCTGACTGGGAATTGAACCCACTACCCTTTGGTTTGCAGTCTGGTACCCTGAGCCACATCAGACAGGGCATGTTGTAGTATTTTATATATGGAGTAATTCACTGAAATGTTTTAGAACCTAGATATTAAGTAGAACAATTATGTTTGTATTTGAGATCTATGTCTAAAAGATGTTGCAATAGTAAATCTTCCTGAGAACTAGTTATAGGTAGTGTTTATCCTGATGTGCATTTAGAAGCTGTAATGAAGGTAGTATGGACAAGGGTGGGATACTATAGAGAAGCATTGAATGTTCCTCTCTTAATGATGGTTCCATTCATTAATTATTTCAATTACTTTGGTGGAAAGAGAGATTAATTAGAAGGGGATTAGAAAATATATTGTAATGTTATTAGGAAAGCAATATCTACAAATTTCTGGAAATGTTCAAACCTCTGAGCTTGGCTTGATATTTTGCAGCAGGGTTACATAAAGCTAGTAGGCATCTTGAGGGCAGTAAAGTCTTAATTTTTTATGCCAAATTGATTTGGTCTCCTGTAAGTTATCTGAGAATCTAAAGGAGGCTGTGGGTAGATGACAATGACTAAGGTGTGTGGTGTAGAAGGGAGAATGGAAGGAGCAAAGAAAGGTCTTACAACCCAGACATACATCTTTGTTGTGTTTAGTAGTTATAAAACTACCCCAAAAATGTAAAGTCTAAATCAGCTCAAATTAAAATTAAACAAATAAAAAACTATGAGTTCATTAGGCTGTTATATTTGATTTTTACAATAAACATGAACAGTTTCTAGGCCACAGGTGTGAGTTTGTTGATGATAATTATGGAGCTTTGTGTTTTGTTTTTACAAAGGGAAAAAACACACAGGTAACTTTAAATAGTGAAACAAGTTAAATCAATATAATTTTCCCCTTGCTTGGCAGAAATTCTCACTAACCTTAAGAAAGTTAACTATTTAGAAGGTTAATTTAAGGTCTGGCACCATTTTAGAAAGTCATCACAGTAAAGTGGAAAATGCTGATTGGGAATCAGGAGTCCTGTATTTTAGCTCCTACATTGTCACAACTGTGTGACCTTGGGCAAATCACTTAAACTCTAGGATCTGTTTTCTCATGTGTAAAATGAGGAGGCTGAACTACATGATCTCTAACAGTGTTCAACTAAATCTGCAACTAAATCAAGACATAGAGAACTTGATAGAAATAACTCCTCCAGAACCACAGCACATTGAAATAGAGAGCAGGTCCTCTGTGTTTGCACATCCCTTCTAATCCTTGAAATTCACAGCAAGGCATTCCTAATAATTTCTTACCAGAAGAGGTTCTGTAAAAGTAAATAAAGTGCTATCCATTTTTTTATGTTTTAATAGAATTGGAGAATACAATAGGCTATAAATATTTCTTTATTGACATCTGTCTGATATATGTAGCCCTTCCATGTTGGTCTTATATTTTCTTTATTTTTGACATCTCCTTTACAGAGTTTTTTTCTAGTAAGAAAAAATAAAAAGATATCAAAATGTTGCCATCAATACCTAGCATCAGGTAACCAAATAGCAGTGCCTGTCTCCATTAGAACCAAGAGGTAAAATATTCACATTCAGTTTGCCTCTGGGGACATTCCTCTCATCCCAACTGTTAATAGCGAGCAGAGAAACCAGGAGAAAGCAAGTGGATACACTCCGAGTTAGCTTTTCTACTCAAGTAAATGTCACTGGGAGGGGTCAGAAGCATCTCAAATATGTGATTGAAAATTAGGTAAGACATCTTCGTGTGCCACAGGATTGTCTCTTCCTGATGGTGAAGGAATATTACAAAAACATTCTGAGATTCCAGGATTATCACACTTGCTGCTTCATGTAATAGCTTAATTCAGATCCTCTTGGTTAGAAAGTCCCTAACAAATTGTTTGCTTGTAGAAAATTTCCTTCTTCTTGAATTACTTGATAGAAGCTCATATATCTCATCTTAAACACCATTATAATTTCTGTTCTAACTATAGACTTTGGCTACTTCAATATATGGAATTGTGTCTATCATACATCTAAGTGTTTCCTCCATCAGAAGGAAACATTTTAAGGAAACATTTAAGAATATGTCTTAAAACATATTCATCTTCATTATAGGGTAGAATGGATTTTCCTCAGTTCTGTCAGGGTTTTATTTTTTTCCTGCAAAGCTCTACTTTTTATAAAGTAACTGGCAAAATAATTCAATGACAAAATGGTACCCTTGAGCTAAACTGTCAACTTATACTTAGAATAAAGACACAGAGAAATGAAAAGGAAAAATGACATATATTACCTAAAACTTTGGTGCAAGGACTTGTAGAAGAGTTGAAAATTAAAATAAAAACATTCTTCTCATAGAACACTTTTCATTAGTTTCATAATAGACTTTTAAAATTAATATTAATTAATAAAAAGTTTTTAAAAATTAAAAAGACCTCCAGTAGATAATTAAAAGGACACACAGGAACATAAAAGAAGAAAATTTAAATAGCTAAAAAATGCATGATGACATTGAATGGCTCACTAATAAACCAAGTAATAAATATAAAAATGTTAATGAGTCACCATTCTTAACTGATCAAAATCATCAAGAATCTCATTGTTGACGTTAGAAGAAAATGGAAAATCTCCTATTGCACACTGGAGGATAAAGTAGTATAGACTTTCAATAATACAGTTTGACAATAAACCCCAAAAGCTTTAAAATGGCTCCATATATTAATTCTCCTCTGGAAATTAACCTGATGGATTACTACAGAAGCGAGCAAAGATTTAATTTCAAGGATGTTTATTAGAAATAAAAACAATATAGGGGAATAACATTATATGCCAAAAAGATGGATTCTGTTTTATATGTGTATATCTATATATTAATATTCTCATGTTATTTCACAAAAATATATTCATGTTTCACACAAAACTATTAATAACATAATGATGTACTTATAAACTGAGAAAGTATTAATAATGTATTCAGTGAAATAGGATTATAAGATAGTGTGGTATTTATTTTTATATATTCTAGTGTCTGGCAGAGTGCTTTCTAAAAATTATGCAATATATGTTTATTGAATGAATGAGTGAATGTAACTCTTGTAATTTTTAATTGGATTCTTGACTATTTGTGCAGTGCGATACTCACATAACAGTGAATGTCATAATATACAAATTCTTTTGCTGGTTATACTTTTATTTAATTGTTTGGATTATGTCTGGAATCTACATACAGAATTATTTTGGAATGTCATGTTATATATTTTCTCTACTTTCTTCATGAAATATCTTTTTTCTAAAGATTTTCTTTATTTTTAGACAGAAGGGAAAGGAGGAAAAAAGTGAGGGAGAAAAACATCAATGTATGGTTGCCTCTTCCCCGCCTGCCACTGGAGACCTGGCCTGCAACCCAGGCATGTGCCCCAACTGGGAATCAAACTAGGGACCCTTTAGTTTGCAGGCTGGCACCCAATCCACTGAGGCTTATCTCAATGTATTATTCTTCACACTTTTTAATATACTCTATATTTATGTTTAATATTATTGTGGTAATCAAAAAAGAAATGATCTAATGGTTAAAATTTAAAGGAAAAAATTTTAATATTGCTCTGGAATTCACTTTTAGTTATCATAAAATAAATATTTAAATCGCTCTAGAAAATTGCAAAAGGTCTCTCTATCTAAAGAAATTTTTAAGTACCTCTCACTTCTCTTCACTGACAACAGCCTTTTTACTTGGCTACTGTGGGAAAACCAAAATAGACATAAGTGATCATTCCCTAGGCCAAGGGACCTCAGTCTGGCAATCCCAGATCACTGTTGCATCACATGGTCACTAATTTCTAGGGCTGTATTTGCAGCAGTGATGATCTGTGCATGATGGTCCTGCATAGGATCTGGCTGATTGGGGAAGAACTATATTTAACTGAATCTTTCTGAAGCTGTTCTCCCAGTTTCTTGTCTAAACAGGTGGGTGAGAAGGATGGGAATAAAATCTATAATGAATAAGTCAAAAAGCCAATGTTTTTATGCTCTAGCCTTCTGTGTGGAATGTTGATGCTTGCACTACAGGAGGATGGGTTAGGAATCAGGCCTGAGAAGGAGAGTCTCTGTGTCAGTTTAGGCTATGAGTTGGGGAAAGTATCCTTTGAACTGTCGAAGAACACACACAAAGTTATAGAAGAATGTCAGGGAATCATCTGTGTTTAATCTATGATTGCCATCCATCTTCCTTTTCACATTTCCAAGTGACTTAACACAATTTGTTTTTGTTTTTTGTTTTGCCTTCTCTGCCTGCCTGCCTGCCTGCCCTGTGATTTATGGCCAGCCTGGCAACCTAGTTTGTTGGTCTGTCCAATGTCTTAGAAACCTTTCACCACTCTGTTGGACTGGTTTACCTGCCAGTCCACTTTTCAGCCCTTGTCATCTTCATGTTTAGAATTCTTTCTAATTGATTTCAAAATATCGAACTTTGCTGGTGAATGGCACAAACAACAGAGTGGTATGTAGGTTTCTAAAACCTTTGCCACCCAGCTTCTAGTAGGATTTTTTATTGATTAATTCTTTCACAACTCTATCAAATTTCTTATATTATTCATTTATTAATTAACTCACTTAACATTTATAGTTTGTACTTACAATATACCAGGCCAAAACTGCCTATTTACTAAGTGGAAATTTTATGTAAATTAGTATCTTCATTTTACTATATTTATTCTCTTTTATCCTACTTTCTTTACTGTCACAAAATTCCTCTACTCCCTACCTTTGTTCTCTATTCTCCTCCTTCATTCTCGATACACTATCCACTTTTGGTTTCTTTGCCTGTGACTGATTGTCCTGCCTCTCTGATTGCTCTGCCTTTTTTAGGCTGCTTTACCGCCTTTCACATTGTCAATGTAGGCATTCTGTATGGTTGGGTCTTTTGCCTTTTTTTTTCTTTTTCTATTTTTCTCTATAATCTTCTCCTCAGGGAGCTTTTCGTTCATATATTGTTATTACATTTATATGCATTACTATACAATTTTATCTTGAATCTATATTTCCTTCTATAGATCCTACCCTATATCCCACCTGTACTCTTCGTAGTATATAAAACTCCATTTGTGTAAATGTGATCTTTCTTTTCTCCAACCTTATAAATTACATGTCCAGTATACCTGTTCTACTGCACCTTAGAAACTGCTAAAATAATTTACCCCATTAAGTGTTTTCAGAAACTACTCTCTATTATAGGTAAATAATTGAGGTGAGTATGCACACAGAGAAAAATAGCATTGTTGTCTTCTAACCTTTCACTTCACATATAAATATAATATTTATTAAAGAATTAAATCTCCTGTGTCACATTTTGTAATTTACAGTTTAAGGTTTTAAAAAACCCTCATGTACTACCCTCCTAGAATGTGACCCATTAATGTGTATTTTCATCCTATAATTATTAATTAAAAATATAAAAATACACATTTTCTTGAGGATAAGCTTTCTGAATAGATTTCAGTCAATGTAAATAGGATAATATTAAGTAGTCAGAAATGTTAGCATGCAGGAAGTACTGAGGGTGGAGGTTTAAGGGTGGAGGATGCCAATGAATGCATAAGGTAACCTTAAGAGAGGCTGAGAAACTGATCATTAAGATTTAATATCTCAACTTTTCCAAGTTCTGGTTCTCAGTGACTTTGTATGTATGAACAGAGAAAGAATGTTTGCAGAGAAACTTTACATCCTCTCTGGCCACCTGGACAGGTTCGGCATATGCCTCAGCACAAACCCTTGTGAAATCTCCCAAATATACATTTACTAAGCCTGGAGAAACGTGTATGACCACCTGGCATATGCTCCTTATGAAAGTCTTACTGAGCATTGAGGCTAGGTTTTTAGGGCTTTATAATTATGAAAGATTTTGTAAATTGGACAAAGAATAATGTGATAAAAAGTTATGAAAAAGAGTGGTTGCTCTATTTTTCATCAAAGTCACTTACCGCTCCCCCATCCCCCATTTTTCTGCTCTTAATGGGCTCTCCAATGTTATGTGTCCAAGTTTCCTTATTCAGTCTTAACCTGCAGCCTGTTCTAATTCAGTCTCAACACCTGTCTCACATGTCTCTCACTTTCGGTAATGACCCATCTGTTTTAACCATGTCGCAGTTCACACACTGGGATATTATGTTGATTTTTGTTGTTTTTATGTATTCAAGGAATTGGATAATTATATACTTTTCACTCATAATGAGAACTTTGCAACATTAATGATTCTAATACATATTACCATCTCCATAATCACAATTTCTTTCCCATTTTCTTAGTTCTCATGATTCCAGCCATGACACTGGATACGTAGATTGGTAAATTTAAGATTCTGAGAAAAACCATTTTAAACCTAGAGTCCTACATTTAGCCAAACTAATATTAAAATGAAAGCACTTAAAACCTGCTTGAGACTCACCAAAGTCGTTAGTGCATAGTTCCTGTATTTGCTATTCACCAATACGGGTCAATGGTCAGTGCCATTCTCATACTTGTTCTCTCAAAGACAGTGATTCTGAGCTCTTACCTGCCCAGAATGACAGACCTTGGTATTTCCCTGTCCTCTGCCCCATCTTTCAACACCTGATTCCACTGAGGCACCCTACAGCTATCTAGACAATTCTGGTTTTCCACCCTGTGAGCTAATGTAGAAAATTTTATCTGTGCCTTCAGAATAATTCTGTGTCATTGGCTGAATGGTTGGTAGAAAACCTACTGGGCATCTGTAGAAAGATAAGTGAATCACAACTCCTTATATGTCATGCGTACTTGACAGGAGGTGAGTAGTTTCAAGGGATGGGGTCAGAGCTCAGGAATGCAGAGGCTGAAAGCAGTAAACGGTGCCTCCAAATTAATTTTCTTGGAGTGAGCCTCTGAAGTGTGTCAGCCCTATTGTGAAGTTGTTCTTACTCTCAACACTGTTCCTAGACAGGCACCAAACTTTGACACAAAACAAGGGTAACATTTTAAAAAACAATTCACTCCTGACAATGTTGCTTCTTTAACTGTTGAAATCAGTCTCAGTATCAACCCTAGTGGCTAAGCACCAGTCCATATAGGTGAGACACCAGCTCTGCCCTTTGCTCCAGTGGGTCCTGCTAACTACTGTTGGGAAGAATCTCTCTGACCTGTGATGGAAGACACCCTTTTCTAATTTGTGTTTCAGCATTAGAAATCTCCCAAGCTAGGAAAGGCTTGCAATTGCTGTAGAAGTTGTGATGTATGGACTCACTCACAGAACCATCTCCCTTGAGCATCAATCTGCATGCAGGATGGCTGGGGCAGGCAGGTGCAGAACTGGCATCAGTGCTCCTCTGAGGACTTATTTCAGAATCCAGTCCTGGCCCCATTTCCTACCGCCCTTATCATAAATTATTTTTTCAGAGCCCAATTGCCCTTTCAGAAATCTGCTCTTGGCTGGCTTCCCTCAGTCCCCTTCTACGGTTATGATCTTCATCCAAATCTGCCTCTCTTCCTGGCTTTGCTGTGGAACCACACAGCTGGCATTAGAGCCTGCCATAGTAAGACTCTGCTTCTTTATGTAATTGAGCATTCTCTGCATTCTTTGAACCCAGATATAAGTAAAAAATTAAAAGAACAGTGAATATTCCACCTTCCTTTGTTAAGTTCTTTACTGGGAAAGGGAACTGGCCAAAAGTTGTTTATATGGACTTTTCTTCATTTAATTCCCTATACCTCTTCTACCATTAATGCATGACAGATCTTTAATCTAACCAAATGGTGAGAGGTAATAACTGATTATTCTTCCTTCTAAAGCTATATCAATCTAGATTTCTGCTTCTTTGCAAATTTACAAAAATGACATAGAATTTTCATTGCAAAAAAAAAAAAATTTGAGACCAGTTGGTACAATCAGGTTAGTTTAAAAATGAAGAAAGGAAATGCATGTCTAGTGAATGATAACTGAAGGTCATATTAGCTTTGAAGTTGGGTCTGTGTATTCTATGGCAAAATATCTCCCTTATTTTATTAATTTTAAAAATGCTTAAACATATTTAAATAATTGTACTTAATATACAAGTATGTCATATTTGTTATGTGGACTGTTATTCTGATATGGCCAAGAATCATGCTGAGTTTTAGGGACTTACTATCAGTTTATTTCATGCAAAACTCAGAAAATTTTTGCTGTAATATTTGACATGAAAATTTCTTTTTTTAAAAGAGTATATTTTCAAATTTTAATGGAATACATATATATATGTATATGAAATTTCAAAATTAGTGGAGAAGAGCTTATAGATGCTTTTAGCACTTAGGGGAAAAAATCAGCAAACATTGGAATGGGCGCTTAGGAAGTTGCTTGCATATTATAATTTAAACAGAATGCAAAGGCCTCTGCCCTGAATATAGATATCTCCTATATTGACCAGCGTTGTGTCAATATCACAACTTAAGTTACTGCCCTCAAAAAGCCCTTGTTCAATGTAATCTTTCTACCCCAAAAGTACACAATAAGCTTCATTATCTGACACCTTTTACCGCCCTAAATTATATTTGCAACAACATGTCACCAAAAGAAGGGAACACAAAAGGTCTATTTTGTTGGAGGACTATAACAGTTTCCCAAAGTCCTCAATGTGAGACCCATTAGAATGCTGCCTCCAGGCACTAATGATAGAAAGATGCCAAGTCTGACAGAAGGAGGGATACTGAAAAGGACACTAAAATCAAACTCTACACAGATTTGCCAATGGCAAACCATTGAAACATCAGCACAATAAATGGAAAGTAGTGGAAAGGCATCTATTTAAGAGTTATAAAATTATGCAAAACATTCTTAAAGGAAATATGAGTGACAACAATCATTAACACTTGTCTCTAATGTAAGAGTGAAGCTTTCTCTGTCAGAACCCCAAGCTCCACAATGATTATTAAAAAAACATAGAGAGAGATGTTTCAAGAAATCACCCTGATTCTTAAGTGCTAATAATTAAGTGTTAATCAAACTTTTTAGCTGAAAGCCACATCTCAGTCGAATTTGGCCTGGTAGCAAGTGAGGGTACAAATGGGCTGTGGGGCACACTTACTTTTAGGAAAACCACCTTGTAACGTTTACGTTCTAAAAGGCTACTAAAGTTATCCATTGTTTCTCAAAGAAACAAAAAAATAGCATGGTTATCAACAGAGTTTGGGAAAAAGTACCAATTAATATAAATATGCTTCAAAGCTGGTGACTTTATTGCTGAAAGTATGCCACACAATTAATATTTCGATCAAAATTACATTTATGTAATTACAAATATGATATAATGAAAACTGTGGTTAATTGTTTGACCATAGTTTTTGTTTAACAATTAATATTAAACAAAATCAGTTACTGTTTAATAATACTACATAACTTCACACTTTTCTAACATGCAAATATATTATGTGGGGTTTTATTTCTTGAAGATTATCTGGTGGAATCATATTTTTTCTTGTTGATGAGGAAAATTTCCGGTAATTCTATTAGGATGCCAGTTTATGTGTAACACATTAACAAATGCATTTAAGATCATCAAAGGGAGACAGGGAGAAAGTGTATCTAGTCCCCTCTTGAGATGAAGCATTAGACTTTCTTTGTGCTCAGCTCAGGCCAGCCCCCCTTGGGCTAGTGGTCCAGAGGAGAGTGTGTCCTTGGACAGAGCAGGGGTGCTCCAGAAGCAAGCTTGCGACCTTGCAGTTCTAGTAACTATTCTTGCTTATTTTTAACGCAGGCCAAAATAGAACACACAAAAGGTAAAATTTTTATGCCCAGAACAATAAACAGTTTCCTAAAAAGACAAGTTCTTGTTTATTGTTTCTTTCCTTTTCCACTTTATGAAGGAAAACATTGTAAAACAGAGAAGACCTTGACTAAGAGTGGGTTCCTTACTGATTTCCCCATAGCATGAGACCTCATTTCTCTGCAACCTCCAAGAAAATTAGAGCAAACTAGCTTTGTTGTTTAGCAAAGTCATTTATTCTTATATACTGTAAATTATTAATCCATTTTAGTATAGACTTATTTTCCTAAAATTTAAGACATTTTAAACTGCAAATCTTTTTTTAATTTTTTCACTGAAGTAAGTTATTTATTGAGATATTCCAATCTCTTGTACTTTCTGAAGAAGCATTAGCAGAATCGTGCAGTGTTACATTATGGCATTATCAAACCGAATTGATATGAACCTAAGAAAGGAGGAAGAATTCTATGTAGGATGTAATTTGCAATTTGGAGCATACAGTCAAATAGCAGTCTCATCAGGATGGTCTTCCTGAAGCTATTGTGCTGATTGGTCACAATGAAAAATCCTATCTGAGTGGTATTCAAAGGATTAGCATATTCCAACATTAGCACACTTCGACTCTTCCTCAGTTCATTACCACAGTTGAAGGGCATGGGCACTTTTCTATTTCCATATATTTTTTCTTAAACTCTCTTTTCAATCATGTTAATACTGAAGTTTCAAGCTTTCACTAGTAATTGCAGTCAGAAATATGGCTGTGCAAACTTACTAAGAAAATGGCAGGAATATTAAGTGATAAAAGAGAATTGACTTGCTATAGTCAATTACTTAAATATATGTAATATTCATTTTTTACCTCAAGGTCTTCTTATAAATGTGTTTCTTTGATTACCATAAAGGTTATCATAATCAACAGATTTATTTCTTATGTCTTATATTAATTAGATTATATAATCACAAATGTGTAGGAACAAAGTTTGATTCATTTGTATGCCTAATTAGAAAGATGTAAATGTACTTTTGTTGATATCAATGAGGGCATATCATTTCATGATGACACATTTTCCTGTGTTTTTAACATGTGTATTACTTTTAATTGGGAAAACATCAAGAATAAAATTAAACATGAGAAAACTACCACATCTTGACTGAAGATACTGAAAAAATGTCATTATACAAGTCCTGAGGAAAATAAAATCATAAATAACTCAATACATCACAATAAACATCAATCACTGGGTGGAAGGAAAGAAGGAAGGAAAGAAAGGGAGGGAGGGAGGGAAGGGAAGGAGGAAGAAAGGAAGGGAGAATAGAGGAAAGAATGAAAGGAGGGGAAGGAAGAAATCAAAAAAGAAAAAGGAAGGAGAATGAAAGAAGGGAGGGAAAACTAACTAGGCATTAATATACTAATTGGGGGGAGAATAAACCTCAGAAGGAACCTGTCAAAATACAAGAAACTGAGAAGGAAAAGATGAGGTGCAAGAAGTGGTTAATTATTAACTGACTATGATTGTAAATTTCTAGAGATTAAATTCAGTGTTCATTTCATCCTTAAAACCTTAGGATCTGGTTCAGATGACCAATAAATATGAGTTAAAAATAAAATATTATACAGTAATATGAAATCCACCTTAGGAGATTTTTAATACCTAATGCATTATTATGGGAAGTCATGAAATTTATGGCTATGAGATCAGATTAACTGCTTTTAGCTTAATTTACAGAACTTTCATCCATAATCAAAGGAAAAAGAATCTATTCTGGGAGTAGTTAAGTTTCTTATTCTAAATTGAGCAATAGATATAAAAATGGGGAGTGTAATGAGTGGTCAGCTTTATTCAAATTTTGAGACTATAGTCCTAAAATTAAAAGTTACATAAAAATACATAATAAAGAAATTTTACAAATAGTATAGCTATAAAATTATATCTAGGATGTTAACATGTAATGCCATAAAATATGGATTTAAATAAATATATCACTAAAATCAGCATTTCTACTTAGAGTTAAAAATTCAAATGATGGGGGAAAGTGGGGACAACTGTAATTGAACATTTTTTTTAAATTTAAAAATTCAAATAATAATTTCCACATAAATAATGCATTTTGATGGTTCAAATCCATTTAGCATATTTTACTTTTATTAAAATCACAGAAATATATACAGTTTAGGGAGAAATAATAAATATATATGAACAAGCAAGTTAGAAAAATAGCAGCTATATGATTGAAATGCACTCTGCATATCATTAGTTTCTGCTAATTAGTTTCCATAGTTTAGGCAACACTAATTTCCTCCAGTAGAGAGTGTTGTATTCAGAATGACAACAGTATACAGAATATTACACAGTTGCATATTGGCTTCGTGCATCATAAACAGTGAAAATAAGTTTTCTTGTATCTAGTAAAAGAGAAAGTTCCATTTGTCACCCTACGCATTGTATTTTCAGAAATAGCTTTATATTACCAGAATTCATAAAGGTTACCCTCAGGATAAGCTGCAATTTTTGGACTTAATGTTTCTGCTATTATGGATTATATAAAATTTCCATAATATGAATTCTCAGAAAATTTTGCAGTACCTCTTGGATCATATCTTTAAAATTTAAAGAAAGATAAATCATTAGTTCATTTATGTCCTGCTAATTCTGTAACTGCAAAAATATGTGAAGTATAAGAATTAGAAAATAATTGATTTTAAATTATATTTTATTAATTATGCTATTATACTTGTCCCAATTTTTCCCTTTTGCCCTCCTCCACACAGCACCGCCCCCATTCCCTCAGGCAATCCCTGACCATTGCTCATGTCCATGGGTCATGCATATAAGTTCTTTGGCTACTCCATTTCCTATACTGTACTTTATATCCCTATGGCTATTCTGTAACTACCAATTTGTATTTCTTAATCCCCTCACTTCTTCATGCATTCCTCCCAAAACCCTCCCATCTGCAACCATCAAAATGGTCTCCATATCCATGATTCTGTCTCTGTTCTTGTTTGCTCAGTTTGTTTTTTTAAATTTGATTGTTGATAGATATGTATTTATTGCCATTTCATTGTTAATTGTTTTGATATTCTTTTTCTTAAATAAGTCCCTTTAACATTTCATATAATACTGGTTTGGTGATGATGAACTAGTTTAGTTTTTTCTTGTCTCAGAAGCTCTTTATCTGCTCTTCAAGTCTAAATGACAACTTTTCTGGATAGAGCAATCTTGGCTATAGGTCCCCACTTTTCATCACTTTGAATATTTCTTGCTAATATCATCTAGCTTGAAGTTTCTTTTGAGAAATCAGCTGACAGTCTTACGGGAACTGTCCTGCATGCAACTAACTGCTTTTCTCTTGCTGCTTTTAGGACTCTCTCTTTATCTTTTACCTTTAGCATTTTAATTATGTGTCTTAGTGTGGACCTCCTTGCATCCATCTTGTTTGGGACTCTCTGTGCTTCCTGAACTTGCATGTCTACTTCCTTCACCAAGTTAGGGAAGTTTTCTTTCATTATTTTTTCAAATGGATTTCCAATTTCGTGTTCTTTCTCTTCTTCTTCTGGCACCCCTATGATGCAAATGTTGCTTTGCTTGAAGTTGTCCCAGAGGCTGCTTTCACTAGTCATTTATTTATTTTTCTTTTTTAAAATTACTTTATTGTTGTTCAATTATAATTGTCTGCATCCCCCTGCCCACCCTAGCCAAACCCACCTCCCTCCCTTGCTTCTACCCTTCCCCTTGGTTTTGTCCATGTGTCCTTTACAATAGTTCCTGAAAACCCTTTTCCCCATCACCCCCTCCCCTCTCTCATCCGGTTATTGTTAGATTGTTCTTAATTTCAATGTCTCTGGTTATTTTTGTTTGCTTTTTTATTTTGTTGATTATGTTTCAGTTAAAGGTTAGATCATATGGTATTTGTCCCTCACCACCTGGCTTATTTCACTCAGCATAATGCTCTCCAGTTCCATCCATTTATTTTAATTATTGTTCACATTCAGTTGTCTTGTCTCCATTTTTCCCTCATCACTCTCCCCCACCCCAGCCATCTCCACCTCCCACGCTCAATCTTACCCCACTTTGGCTCTGTCCATGTATCCTTTATACATGTTCCTTGACAACCTTTCCCCTTCCCCTGGTCCAACCATTATCCCCTCCCACCTCCCTTCTGGTTACAGTCAGTTCTTAATTTCAATGTCTCTGGTTATATTTTGCCAGCTTGTTTGTAATCACAGAAAATATAATTATTTTTAAATTCCTTTTTCTTCTACTTCTTGTGATTGGTTGTTTCTGGCTTCCTTATGTTCCATATCATTGATTTGATTCTCAGATTCATTCACTCCACTGTTGATTCCCTATAAATTGTTCTTGCTAAGTGGACCTAGGACTGGCTCTAGTAGCAGCTAGTCTCAGTTCATAGCCTAGCTTTGCTTAGGTACCTCTGAGCCCAGCATAAGTAGCAACCATCTGCAAATCTCTTTATAGCTTATGCCAATTGGCTCCAGACAGAACACAGGTGGTGGCTGACCTTGGCCTTCACCAGCTGGGAAACATCAGAGCCTGTATACCCAGTGGACAGCAGCAAACCACATCAGAGCAACATCACCCAACCACCTCCACAAGCAACATACTCAAGGGGTGGACTCAGTGGTCTCCAGAGCCCTGCTGAAGTAAGTCCTGCTCTGTGGAGTGGGTCCCTGCACAGCTGAACTTCCAGGGAGGGTGGTCAGTAGTCACACCCAATCATTGCAGCTGAGTAGTCTGTGAAAATCCCTCCCATTGACCTGCTAACAGCAATCAAGGCCAATATCAAGAGGAGGGGTATACTCAGACCATATGGAGGATGTACCTCAAGTACCCAGCTTAGGTGATAGAGGAAGCTGTGCCACTGAACCCTACAGGACACCTACTACATTAGGCCATGCTACCAAGACAAGGAGTCATAGCAGCTCTACCTAATACATAGAAACAAATACAGGGAGCCTGCCAAAATGAGGAGACAAAGAAACATGGCCCAAATGAAAGAACAGAGCAAAACTCAAAGAAAAAAACAAAATAAAATGAAGGTAAGCAATCTATCAGGAGCAGAGTTCAAAACACTGGTTATGCCCTGGCTGGTGTGGCTCAGTGGATTGAGTGCTGGCCTGAGAACCAAAGGGTCTCCAGTTCGATTCCATGTCAAGGAACATGCCTGGGTTGTGGAACAGGTCCCCAGTAGGGGGTGAATGAAAGGCAACCACACATTTATGTTTCTCTCCCTCTCTTTCTCCCTCTTTTTCCCTTTCTCTAAAAATAAATGAATTAAGTCTTAAAAAAAGAAAACCGCTGGTTATAAAAATTCTCAAGGAAATTAGCAAGTCCCTCAACAACATAAAAATGATCCTTTCAGAAATGAAGCATATACTAACTGAAATAAAGATAATTGATTTTCATTCTTGATTCCAAGAGGTCCAGTGAAACCACTGCAGAAAACAAATATGAAAAAAATACAAACACCTTAGGCTTCACATAAGAATGTTAAGCACATTGAGATGTTTTGAAAAATCCGACATAAGGATACATAGAATGATAAGAATGTGAAAGCAATGAGTTGCTTTTAACAATTAGTAAATGTGTCTTTAATTCACTGTTTCTTGATTATTCTAATTTGATATTCAAAGTACTTTGTACTTGTGCCCTTGTCTATAGTTTCTGATGTTCAATGTTTTATGAAAGTTCAAAAAAAAGTAACTTTGGCTGCTAAATGATATCAACAAAGAGAAAGGCAGGGCACCAAAGGCTTTTCTTTTCATGGGCAGATCAAAATAATTGTTCCAATACTTCAGGAAAAGTACTTAAACGTTATAAAAGAGGATTTTAATGTTCATTCTTAAATTCTTCATGCATCTCTACTGTATTCAGTAGAAGTGGATGCTATGGGAACATTGCTGTTAAATAAATGTGTACATAAAAATATGGTACCCCAAAAGAAAATTAAGGATATATACAATATTTGGATAGGAGGGATAAGAACAGAATTTAAAGTATTCAGATGTACTTATAACAAGTTTGTCTTAGGGACAGTGCCCTGATTCTTTGAATATGGGGGAGATAGGCACTGATGTATTACCAGGCATTTAGGGGATTCTGAATGCACCTACCATCAGCTCTCACCATCCACAAGAAATTGTAAAGTTTGCAAACCATGTTTTGATTGACTTTATAATTTCCATTTTTTCCCAGTATCATTATTCTATTTCCCATGACACTCTCTAATTTCCATCAACACACTTCATACCTTGTAAAATCCTATGGCTCCATTTAATACTTTAACATTTCTCTTTCACAGTATTCAAGAATAAGATATTGACTTAAAAATCGTTTAATTTGATAAATAACTTGTTCTGTTCCCTTAATATAATTATGTCAGGTATCATTTAAATTTTTTAATCTGATCCTTATGGAAAATTTTCACAGATGTTATTTATCATTATGGTTGGAACTGGATGGTAAGAGAGATAATTTTAGCAACATTTGGTAAGTTCTTACTTTTTAGAAGCCTTTGAAAGATATTCAATGACTTCACTTATTTCTACGTTCTCCAGGTATTGTTGACAAGTTATGCCTTCAATGATTTAAGGGGTATAGAATTTGCCACAGGATCAGCTTCCTGAGTGGTTGGGTCTTTAATTTATAAGAAAGATGAAGCGCCTATGGTGGGTAAGGTTGAGCAGCAGTGGAGAGAGGGTAGTTATTCTAGGCTGAATTTGGCCTTCTTACCCAATTTATACTTTGAAGTACCAGCCTCCAGTACCTCTGAATGTGATCGTATTTTGAGATAGTGTCTTTAAAGGGTAATTAAGGTTGAATGAAGTCATTGCAGTGGGCCCTAATCTAACATGACTGGTATCCTTATGAAATGATGACAATAAGGCAGTCACATGCAGGGGGAAAAGACAACATGAGGGATACAGCAAGAAGATGGCCGTCTAAATGTAGTGGGACCTCAGTGCTTTCATTAACTCATTCTGGAACTTGTGATGAGTGCCAAAATCAATGAGTACTGAACGATAAAGCATTTTATTTTGCAGGGTAGTGTTGTGACTCATACAAGTTCTAGCAAGTGCAGTGAGTCCCAAGCAAGTGCTGAGTGCTGAGACATTTTTTTTAATCAACATGTGACAAGTAGAGGGTTTAACAAGTTCTGATGCTAACGAGTACTGAGGTGTGACTGTATAAGCAGAGAACTTCTGTTGTTAAAGCCACTCAATCTGTGGTGTTTGATTCAGAATTCCTAGTCAGTTAATACATTAGCTTTTTGGACCTAAATATTACCATACAATTGCAATTATTCCTTCTAAAAAGGTAGTTTAAAGTTCAAATAAACTGCTGCTTTTATGCACAATAAATACACAGTTGGTGAACCTAGGTTTGAGATAGAAAATAAAATGGCTAGAAAAGGAAACGTTTAGGCAGTTAGGTGTCTTTATACATGAAATCTTTCCAATCAGATTAAATGTTTTCCATTTACTGGCCTCAGAAATGTTGAGCTTCACCAGTAAAAGTCTTGGGCAGATATCACTGCCCTTCCTATTGACACTGAGGCTACATGAATTCCGAACACCAATACGACGGAGGCACACTCTGTCTCTTGGTTCACTCTTCGTCTCTAGTCATAAATATGCATTCAATAAACACTGAGCCTTTGCTACTTGCACAATAGATAATCAATGAAGTGCTATACAGATTTAATGAGGTACTACTAGACAATTATAGTAGGTGATAGCACTTGATTTTTGTAATTCCTTAGATACATGTTACATACACTGTAAACTTACCAGAATTCTATTTACTCTTTAGACTCAAAGATCAATAGTAACAACTGCAACAACAAAACAAAAAGGGTTTCTTCTCTCAAGACTTATGATTAAAAGATGATGGTTAAAAGTTAAACTGACATAGATGTGCTTTGCAGACATATCAGTTTTTGTATATGTCATCTAAAGTATGTGACATTGAAGGCACTCTTAATTTTAAGCACAAAGCATACAGTCTCTGGTACTACATGAATTTCCTTTTTTATTGTGGTAAGAACACTTAACAGGAGATCTACTCTCTTAACAAGTTTCCAAGTGCACAATACATCATTGTAATCTAGCAACACAATGTTGTGCAGTAGATGTCTAGACATTATTTATCTCACAAAACTGAAAATTTATACCAATGGAACCTCAACTCCCTGTTTCTCCTTCCCTCAGTCCTTTGCAATCACCATTTTACTGTCTGTTTCTATGAGTTTGACTATTTTTGATACCTCATGGTGTTACCCAACAAGGGGCCTCACCCTGAGTTGGTCTGCCCAGGGCCAGCTGTAGTGTGTGGGCTCTTAACTTCATGTAGGAAAGATTTCTCAACATGAGTCCAGGTGACTGTGAGGGTACATTTATTAAAGATGAGGGCAGTAAAACAAGGAAGGTTTAGAATAGAAGAAACAGGATTGCCTAGGCTGGGCTGCCTGAGCTCACTGGGAAATCAGAGAAAAGGGGGCTTTTATAGGAGACAGTTCTGCATGGTGTGGGCCCAGACAGGACCAATGACCACAGACAGGTTCTCCAATAGGGAATCAGGCCTGCATTGTACCTAGGCCACTTTGAAATTTGCTTTTTGTTAAAACCCTCTCACCCTGAATTGAGGCAGCGCATGCCTACTGTAACTTCTAAAGTCTGTGCTAAACCTCTCCAGTATGGAGTGTGACTGGTTCAACCACTTTTCCCTTTGCATTTGCAAATATCCTTTTTCTTCGATGTAATTAGCAACACCCTCTCCTTTGTTTTCTGTAAAAGGTAACCATCTAAAGCAAACCTGTGCATAGCAAATGGGGACCATAATGTAATGTGCCGAGAAAAGCAATAAAGGCCCGTCAAGGCAAGGGCAGAGGATTTTTCTCCTCTTGAGAGAGAAGCCAGGCTGTCCCTTTTCCTCTACAGTATTCCATAGTCCATGTGAATTTGTCTCGTATCTCATCCACAATGTGGTGGACCCCACGAGCCAGGGTCTGCATCAGGCTTTGGAGACAGGTTTAGAGGATCAGCCTGGGAAAAGCTGTCTGCTGCCTATTGCCTTCGAGTTTAGGATATGAGGGCCTGTGAAGAAAGAAGTGAGAGAAGAAGAGAAAGAAATGCTACCAGCTATTCCCCAGAGGGAGAGTGTGTGCCCTGGCTCCTTTGTCTTGAGGCTTTTATCTCTATCTTGCAGAAGGGAACCTCAGGGGAGGGTTTCAGTGGAATATTCATCAGTTCTCCACATATGCCCTTTCAGGGTTGCAGTCTCCACAGATTGGCCAGTAACAGGGCAGGGGCTCTTTAGTCGTTTCAGTTGGTTCTGGCATCACCTACCTGTTTTTGTTGCTTTTTTGGGCCTGGAACTGAAGTACAACTGAGACCTAGATGTTATCTCCAGGGTGCAAAGGTCAGGGGAGAAGAGGTTACCCTGCGGATGAGGTCTTTGTTTTCCCAGTTTTGCCCCCTACCAGGCACAGGTGGTCTTCCACCCTGATGACAATCTGCACCTGGCTGTAAATTGCATGGCCACTGTGTTGAGCTATCTGTCTCAGTTTCCCTTTTCCACTCGTCAAGTAATTTTCCCAGCTTCTCACTATCATTTCTCAACATAAGTGGAAACATAGTACTTGTTCTTCTGTGACTAACTTATTTCAATTGGCATAAAGTCCTCCAGATTCATCCATATTGTTGCACCTGACAGCGTTTTCCTCGTTTCTAAGGCTGAAGAGTATTTCAGTATACATACATATCTCACATTTCCTTTATGCATTCAGCCCCTGATGATCAGTTATGTTGTTTTCATATCTTGGCTGGAGTGACTACATTTATCCTCAAAAATTAATACCAGTACTTTGTGATGGTTCCAATCAATTCAATAATTTTTTTCTTTTTTTTTAATAGTTTACAACTTATAAACCCTTGTGTTGGGTGTTCATTTTCCATAATAGATTGTAGCAAGAAAACTTCCCTGCTATCTACAAAACCCTGATTCAGAAGCAGGCCCTCTATGAATGGTTTAGTACCAGGTTCCCCATAAACAAATGTGCTTTTGTTTGACAGGCAGGGGGCTGCCCCATGCCCTGTTTTCCCCAAAGAGGCACTCTCTGCACCAGCCCCAGTCTTCACAGCAGCAGGCATGCCACACTATGCAGTCCAATCAACTTAAGAAAGCCAGAATTTTGTTTTAAATATTACAGCCCTGGCTGAGTAACTCAGTCAGTTAGAGCATTGTCCTGATGAGCCAAGTTTGTGGGTTCAATACCCTCATCAGGGCACATGTCAAATCAACCAAATAATGCATATAAATGTGAAACAACAAATCAATGTCTCTCTAAAAATCAATAAATAGCCAATTTAAAAATTAACATTATTATATATTTATGTAGTAGAGTGTACACTGCTTAAGTATACAAACTATTGTAGAGCCAGACTGCCTCTGTGCAAAGTCTGACTCTGCCATGTATTAGTTGAGCAAGATACTGAATCCTTTTACGCCTTAAATGCTTACCTGTAAAATGTGGCTAAAAATGGTTCCTATCATAAGGGTGTTGGCAGAATTAAGTGAGGTATGCAAAAAGCATTTAGAAAAGTGATTTATATAAATACCATTATTACCTTATTGATAATATTCATCTATAGTAATAATAATTCCTATTCTCCTGTAATAGAAAACGTATCACTTTAAAAAGTAAAGATATGTGATCAATATATTCTCTGTTTCTATGAGTTTGTTTTTGTGTTCTTTACTCATGTGTTTGTTTTTAAGATTCCATATATGGTGAAATCATATCATATTTGTCTTTCTCTGACTTATTTCACTTACTATAGTACTTTCTAGTCCACCCATGCTGTCACAAGAAAAATAGATTTTATTTTTTTTGTTGGTGAGTAATAATTGATCTATCAATAGACACATAGGTTCATTCCATACCTTGGCTATGGAAAATAATGCTATTATGAACATAGGGGTGTATATATATTTCCAAATTAGTGTTTTTCTCTCCTTTGGATAAATACCCAGAAGTGAAATTGCTGGGTCACATGGTAGTTTCATTTTTAACTTTTTGAGAAATCTATATACTGTTTTCTGTAGTGGCTGCACTAATTTACAATCCCACCAATAGTCCATGAAGGTTTCCTCTTCTCCACATCTTTATCAACAGTTATTATTTGTTGACTTTTTTGGTAATAGACACAGGTGTGAGTTCACATCTCATTTTGGTTTTGATTTGCCTTTTTCTGATGATTAGTAATGTTGAGTATCTTTTTTATATGTCCTTTGGGTATCTGTATGTCTTCTTTGGAGAAATGTCTATTCATGTTCTCTGTTGCCAGAGAGGAAAGGAGTGGGGAGTGGTAGAAAGGGGAAGGTGAATGAGAGGTATGAATTCACAGCTATAAACTAAATAAGCTGTGGATATGTGGTGTACAATACAGAGAATAGTATCAATAATACTGTAATAACTGGGCAAGATGACAGATGGTCACCAGATTTAATATGGAGATCACATCATAAGGTACATAAATGTCATACCACTGTTATACACCTGAAATTAATATACTGTTGTATGCTAACTATATGTTAATAAAAATGTTAAATAATGATATAAAACATAATTCCATAATGTGAATTCATTTTCCACCAATTAACTTCGTAAATTATAAATGTTGTTAAGGGACATTGCTATAGATCAGAGATTTTCAATTGGTGTGTCACAAGAAATTTTAAAACATTCAATACCTGAGTAAAGGGCACTGACCTCTTTTTCTTTAGATGTCAGTCAAGTAAAAGAATAACAACACCCAACACAACAAAAATGATCCCATGCAAATGAATCAAAATTATACCTACTTTTATGGTCAGATTGGCAAAAAATATATTTTTGGTGTGCCACAGAATTTAGTAATTAGTCTGTGTGTGCCGTAAGATGAAAATTGCTGCTATAGATACTCTAGTTAAGTCATGATTAAAAGCAAAGTTAGATTCATATTGATCTGAGTTAAAGCTCATTTTCACTTACTGTTTTCAGCATGTTACAAAAACTTTTAAGCCTACATTTCTTTATTTATTAAAGACAAAATTATGGTGTATATGTCAGGGTTGCTGGAAATAAAATTAGTTAATGTTTGCAAAGCCCTTTTAATGTCTGGAATATAATAATCCTCAATAATATATATATATATATTTATTTATTGTGTTACTATTATTATTTTCTGGTTATGTATTAGTGTTTATCAAAACACAACAAATTTGATGGTTCAAAACAATCATTTATTTTTTATCTCTCATGGTTCTGTGTGTTGACTGAGCTCAGTGAGGCCATTCTCACTTGATGTCCCTCGTGCAATCAGCTGGTAGCTGAACTGGAATTATTTGAAGCCTCCACTGGGTTGGACATCTAAGATTATTTTTTCTAGATTCACATTTCTTGTACCTCATCTACAATATCAGGATACGTTGGTACTAGCCAGGCATTTCTCTCTCCAGTTTACCTTTTCACTTGGCAGCTTGAACTTCTTGCAAAATAGTAATCTCAGGATAAATGGACAGTTTTCTCAAATTGAGACTGGTTTCCCACAGGATCAGTAACCTGAGGCCAGGGAATAAGCTATCATGATATTTTTAATGAGCCATTGTAACAAATTATCTTTGTTACAAATGAGTCATGGAGCCACCCTACAGTCAAGGGGAAGACACTATACAAGAGTATGAAAACTAGAACCTATGATTCAAGAGGATTTGGTAACATTGCAAATAAAGCTACAACTATTATCTCTATAATCACTATTACCATTGTGCACATTGTCATCACTATCATCATCTATTATTGATTTAAGTACAGCTCATTTCAATCATTTTGAGAAAAACATAAGGGGGAGTATTACTATGCTTAAACTATTTTGTCTGTAGCCAATTGGTCTACTCTATTCAAAGGGAATAATCCAAAGAATGAGAAGTTATTTATTCATAGAAAAGATTGTCCTTCAGATATAAAGTAGAAAAAAAAGAGAATAACTCATTAAAAATAATTGAGTAAATTAAGATGTACTTAAGAAAAGTATTAAGTAAACACTAGAAGTGATGCTTTAAAGGGTATTTTAATATCTGCTTTATCACCACATTATGTACATATGTATGTATATATATGTATCCTATCTAAAAGTGTCCAAACTTTTGGCATCTCTGTGCCACACTGGAAGAAGAGTTATTTTGGGCCACACATTAAATAAACTGTGACATGTAATCACAAAAAAATCTCATAATATTTTAAGTAAATTTATGGCGATACATCAGACTGCATTTATAGCCATCCCGGGCTGCATGAGGCCCATGGGCTGGAGGCTGGACACCCCTGAACACCATTAGAATGATATCATGATACATTTAGAACAAATCAAGAAGCATATATATTGAAGAATACTGGAAAAAATTAATACAACAATATTGGTAAATTATTTAGTGGAATTATGAAGTATTTAACAGATTTTTCTTTTTAATTTAATTTTTTACTGTGTTTTAAAATTTTTACTGTATCTTTTTCCATTACCATTTAGCCACCTTGTACCACCTTTACCCCTGCAATCACCACATTGTTGTCCATGCCCAGTCATCCTTTTTCCTTTTTGCTCAGTCCCTCCACTCCCTAACTTCCCTCCAACCCTTAGCTGTCATCCTGCTCTCCATCTATGAGTCTTTCTCTACTTTGCTTATTAGTTCAGTTTGTTCACTAGTTTCCACATATGAATGAAATCATATGGTATTAGTCTTCTCTGACTGTTTTATTTTACTTAGAATAATATTCTCCAGGTCCATCCATACTGTAACAAAGGTTAAAATTTTCTTCTTTTTTATGGCCAAGTAGTATTCCATTATGTAAATGCCCCATAGTTGTTTTTCCCACTCATCTACTAATGGACACTTGGACTACTTCTATATCTTGGAGATTGTGAATAATGCTGAAATGAACACAGGTTCTTTTGTTCTTTCAAATTAGTATTTGGAGTTTCTTCTGATATATTCCCTGAAGTGAGATAGCTGGGTCAAAAGGCAGATTCATTTTTAATTTTTTGAGGTATCTCCATACTGTTTTCCACAGTGGTTGCACCAGTCTGCATTCCAACCATCAGTACAAAAGTGTTCCCTTTTCTCCACATCCTCACAAGCACTTGACATTTTTTGATTTATTGATGTAGTCATTCTGACAAGTATGAGGTGACATCTCACTGTGGTTTTAATTTTTACTTCTCTTATGGTTAGTGATGTTGAGCATCTTTTTATATGTCTATTGGCCAGGTGTATGTCCTCTTTGAGAAGTGTCTGTTCAGGTCCTTTGTTCATTTTTTAATTGGATTTTTTGTTGTTGTTTTGTAAGTTCTTAAAGAAATTGAAGAAGATGCAAACAAGTGAAAGCACCTACTGCGTTCATAGATAGGAATAATTATTATCATTAGAATGTCCATGCTACCCAAAGCAATCTATAGATTCAACACAATTCATATCAAGATTTCAGTGACATATTTCACAAAAGTAGAACAAATATCTCAAAAATTTATAAGGAAGGAGCAATGATGGTAGCCAAGTAGGTGGAAGCTGAGCCCACCTGCACATACCACCAGTGCAGATTTTCAACTGATCATCTGACAAGTCTCCTGAACAATCAACAGAGTCTTAGTTGATAAGAATTTTTGAAGCCAAGAAGTATAGAGGAAGCTTTGCCTGTCCAGTAAAAGATTTTATAAATTGAATGGGAAATACCCTGCACTAGGTGTCTGCAGCAGAGAGAACAGAGGACTGAAAAATGCAGCTGAGTAGCTCTTGCCCCTCCAAGAGCAGGAGCCATGAACCCACATAGGGAACCACCAACCTTGACTGGCAGAGACTTGGGAGGATATATGGGGTCTTGGAGACTCAGGCTGCACACACACAGCAAGCAGGAAATCCATAGCTGCAGCGCCAACTGGGAGAGTTCCAGAGAGAAATTCTATCTCCTAAAACTGTTGGAGGCACTGGCAGGCTTCAGTCAGCCATGACCAAGAAGACATTTTTACTTTTGTAGAGGTGGAGTAGGTGGAGAGCCAGAAAGTGGCTTGGCGCTGCAGAGTGAGTGCAACATAGGGACTTTTTTTTAAAGAAGGGAGTGGAGGCATGAGTGGGCAGGGAACTCAAGTGCACATGCAACTGCCCTGCCAGCAAAGAGGTCAGACTGAAGGCATGGTTCATGCCAAGTGAGTCCAGCTGACCAGGAAAAGTAGAACGCTGCTCAGTGAAAGGATTGTGGGGTCCCACCCAGCACAGCTGGTGAGCAAGGGACTGTGCAACAGAACAGAGTGTTTGGGTCACAGCCTCCTGCGAGAACAGTGAGCTAGGAGCTGGGTGGACAAGAGCTAAGTGCCTGAGATTCTTTGCAGTCAGGTGGGGCCACTCACACTGCAGAGTACAAACCACTGGGAAGTGAAGGCATGCCCAATCCCATATGCAGGATTGTGAACTTCAAAGCAGTAAGGTCAGGCTCAAGAATCCCCTGCCTGGTGCATATCTGTAGGGGATACAAAGAGAATCTCCAAAGGAGCCTTTATGAACTTTTATCAGACACTGTGCTGGCTCCTCCTCAGGCCCTATTCCACTGGAAATGGCTAAGTGGAGAGTTTAGGAATTGGTGAAGCAGGAGATATTCAACGCCCCTTCTAACCTCAGCTCTCACATAGACTTGCCATCAATGCCAAGCAGGAAAGACCTGACCCTTTTACATAGATTGATCCCTCACATGAAACAGCTAATTCATCAGAAACTATACATTATTGGAAATAATCTGAAACAGACCAAGACATGTGGTGCAGGGGCCAGGAGACACCCCTCCATATTCCCTGAAGACTGAACAGCACCTCCTGGGGGATGATCCAGGTATCCCACCCTCACAATTGCACCAGAGGCCCCCTCTGAATGCAGGTGGAAGTGGTACACGTGGTGCTGTCAGACATTACATCTACCACACCTGGGCCTTGCGCTAATAAGAAGCCAGCAGGACAGAACAACAAGGATGAGCCAAGCCTGAAAGATACAGCCACAGACTATATATCACTTGTAGCATTGAACAGGATGTCTAAAGCTAGAATGGGACACCAGCTGGCATTACCAGGGAGGAATCCTGAAGGAGAAAGAGTAGGCAGAAACACTAGACTGTGCTGAGACAAATTCCACCTCATTCTTTTTCATTATTTGCATTGTTTTTTTTCCTGCATAGCTTCTTAACACTGTTTCTTTATGTTCAATTTTGTTCCTATTATTTCACTATTTTTTATTTTATTTTATTTTTTTATATATATGAGGTCTGACAGGAGTAATGCCTGCTTGAGTGTGGTTGGTAGAATAATAACATGGGTGTAATAATTTACAGTTCTAATTTGAACATTTCACCTAAAATGTCATATAGTGTACTTGAGTGTGATACTGTTACATTATAGAATTACATGCTTATGAAATTGTAATAAAAGATTTTGTAATAAAAAGGGGTGTTATTTGTGCCAGACCCTGTATTTTTAATTATTATTATTTTTTATTTTTATTTTAGTTTTCATTCAAATTTCATATTTTCTATTTCCTTACCTGATTTCATTTTGCCTTCATCCATCTCCTTATTTTTGTTTTAAATTCTATTTTCCCTTTCTACACCTTGTTTCCATTCCTCACTCATGCTATTTCTCCATCCTCTCAAAACTACCTTTCTTTCCTTCAGTCATCTCACGTTTGTTTCCCCTTTCCTTATTCTCCTTGCACCTTTACTAATATCTGCTCAGTTGCCATTGTTATTGCAGTTGTTGTTGCATTCCTTCAATTTTATCCCTAGTTGTTCACTACATTTTTATTTTAAATCTAATATTCTACTGTTGTCCTGCCCCACTCCATTTTGACTTTCTCCTGCCTTGTCATGTCTTTGTTTTAAATTTTATTTTCCTCATTCCTTAACCTGGTTTCTAACCCTTACACTTATTATTTTCCCTGTTTCTGTCCTCTCAGAATCATTTTTCTTTCCTTGAGACATCACCCAATCTCTCCTCCCACCTCTCTCTCAATGTTTTTTCTTTCCATTAGTCACCTCATATTCTTTTTTCCTTTCATATATTATTCTTATTCTTTTCCAATTTTATTAATGTTTGCTCATTTGTTGTTAATATTGTGGTAGTGGTTGGCGGTGTTTTTGCTGGTGTGGGTTTTGTTTGCTGAGTTGTTTTGTTTTGTTCTGGAAACTCCTGTACAACAGCATGCAACATGTGGTAAGGGCTATGACACCCAGTCATTCAGCCAGAGAGGAGTACCCACCAATGAGTGAGCCATCAACAAGCAAAACCTAATTATAGCTAGAGAGCCTATATAAATTGTATAATGGGCATCCGTAGAGCATCAAGGTCAGGAGTTCAAAGAGAGTGAACCACTGAGTCCCATAGTACTCCTACCACAGAATTCCACCCCCCGAAGACAAGGAGTCAAAGCAGATTAGTCTAAAAAGCAGAAATAAGCTAAAAGGGTCACCTAAGTTGGGGAGACAAATAAACAAAACATTATCAAAAGAAAAGGAGGAATATTCAGAAATAGTGCTAAATTAAATTAAGACAAACAGTTTGTCAGAGTTCAAAGTAATGGCTATAAAGATACTAAAGGAACTCAGTGAGAAAAAGGAACTTAGTGGGAACTACATTAGCATGGAAAAGCATACAGAAACTATGAATAAGAACCAATAGGAAATGAAGAATATATATTCTATATTATAATATACTATAATATACTATATATAATGCTATACATAGACACACATAGTGAAGAATATGCCAGAAGGAATTAAAAGCGGGCTAGATGGAGCAAAGGATTTAATTAGTGAGTTGGAAGATAAGAAAAAAAACCCAGTCAATAACAAAACAAAAAAGATTTTAAAAAATGAAGATAGTTTAATGGAGCTACAGGAAAGCATGAAACATAACAATATTTGCATCATAGGGACACCAGAAGGAGAAGAAGAGGAGCAAGGGATAGAAAACTTGTTTGAAAAAATAAAGACAGAAACTTCCTTAACTTCATGAGGGAAAAAATCATGCAAGTTCAGGAAGCACAGAAGACCCAAATTAAGATGAATCCAAAGAGGCCCACTCCAAGACACATCATAATTAAAGTGACAAAATTTAAAGACAAAGAGAGAATCTTAATGGCAGCAAGGGAAATGTAGCTAGTAATGTACAAGGGTGCTCTGATAAAGCTATCAGCTGATTTCTCAACAGAAACACTATAAGCAAGAAGGAAACAACATGAAATATCCCCAATAATGAAAAGCAAAACCTATAACAAACACCACTCTATCCATCATTTAAGTCCTTGCCTTAAAATGAAAGGCAAGATAAGGAGATTCCAGATAAATAAAAAAAGACTAAAGGAGTACATCTCCACCAAACCAATATGGGGAGAGATGCTGAAGGGACTGCTTCAAGAAGATGAAGAAAGGAGAGAAAGAGGGGATGGGGAGAGAAAGAGATGAACAAAGGCAATGAATGAATACCTATCAATAATATTCTTGAAAGTTCATGTATTAAATGCTTTAACCATAGATAAAGGATACCTGAATTGACAAGAAAACATAACTCACATACATGCTGTCTGCAAGAGACTCAATTCAGAACAAAAGACCTACACAGGCTGAAAATGAAGGGATGGAAAAAATATTTCAAGCAAATGGACATGAAGAAAAAAGCTGGCATAGCAATAATTATATCAGACAAAATAGACATCAAGACAAAGGACATAACAGGAGACTAAGAAGGTCATTGCATAATACTTAAGGGGGTTGTCCAAGAAGAGGATATATAACATTTATAAAAATGTATGAACACAACATAGCAGCACCTAAATATATAAGGGAATCTTGGAAGAATTTAAGGACACGGACAGCAATACAGTAATTGTAGGGAATTTTAACACCCCACTGATAACAATGGATAGATTGTCCAAACAAAAAATCAATAAGGATATTGTGGGATTGAATGACATCTTATATCGGATGGACTTAATTGATATTTACAGATCATTTCACCCCAAAGAAGCACAATATACATTCTTTTCAAATGCACATGGCTCATTTTTAAAGACAGGCCACATGGTAGGACACACACACACAAAGATCTCTACAAATGCAAGAAAATTGAAATCATATCCAGTGTCTTCTCAGATCACAATGGTTTGAAACTAGGAACCAACCTCAAAAATCTCAAAAATATTCAAATACATGGAGGCTGGGTGTCATTTTATTAAATAATTAATGGGTTAACAATGAGATCAAGGAAGAAATCTAAAAGTACCTGGAAATGAATGCAAATGAACACTCAACAACCCCAAACCCATGGGAGATGGTGAAGGCAGTCCTACATGGGAAGCTCATAGCAATACAGGCCTACCTAAAGAAGGTAGAAAAATCTCAAATAAACAACTTAACCTTACATCTACATGGACTAGAGGAACAATAACAAACAAATCCCAGAGTGAGTAGAAGGAAGGAAATCCAGATCAGAGAAGAATAAAACAATGTAATAAGAAAAATACAAAGGATCAATGAATCCCAGAGCTAGATCTTTGAAAAGATAAACAGAACTGACAAGCCTTTAAACAGATGCATCAAGAAAAAAAGAGAGAGGATCTAAATAAATAAAATCAGAAACAAAAAGAAGAAGTAACAACCAATACTACAAAAATACAGGGATTGCTAGAAATTCCTATGAACAACTATATCACAAGAAACTGGATAATCTGGATGAAATGGATACATTTCTAGAAACATGTAATCTTCCAAAACTGAATCAAGAAGAAGCAGAAAGCCTGAAAGACTGATAACAATTAGCAAAATTGAAGCAGTACTCAAAAACCCCTGGCACACAAAAGCACTAGATGGCTTCACAGATGAATTTTACCCAATATTCAAGGAAGAATTACCTTCTATTTTTCTCAAACTTTCCAAAAAACTAAGAAGAGGGAAGGCCCCTCAACTCTTTTTATGAGGATAATGTTGATTATTCTAATTCAAAAACCAAGTAGACAAAGCAAAGAAAGAAAATTACAAGTCAGTATATCTGATGAACGTAAATGCTAAAATCTTCAACAAAATATTGCCAATCCAATCCAGCAATACATTAAAAACATCATAGAGAGTGATCAAGTGGGATTTATCCCAAGGATGCAAGGATACTATAATAATCAGAAATCAATAAATGTAATACACCACATAAACAAATGAAACACCACATGACCATATCAGTAGATGCTGAAAATCATTTGATAAAATTCAGCACCCATTTACGATAAAAACACTTAACCAGGTGGGAATAGAAGGAACAAACATACATCAACATAATAAAACCCAGATATGAGAAACCTACTGCCAACATGATACACAATGGGCAAAAACTAAAAGCTTATCCCTTAAGATCAGAATTAAGACAAGTGTGTCCACTTTCACCATTCATATTTAATATAGTACTGGAAGTTCTAGCCATGGCTAAGAAATCCAAATTGGGAAGGAGGAAGATAACATGATAGTGTGCATAGAAAATCCTTTAGTTTCCACTATAAAAAGACTCAGCATAATGGATAAATTTGGAAAAGTAATGGCATACAAAGTCAATATTCAAAAACTGATGGCAATTTTGTACACCAACAAGAGACTATCAGATAGCGAAACTGGGATGAAAATTCCATTTACTATAGCAACAAGAAAAATAAAGTACCTAGGAATAAATTTAACAAAGGGGGTAAAAGACCTGTACTCAGAAAAATACACAACACTGTAGAAAGATAAAGCAAAGAAGACACAAATGTATGGAAGCATATACAAGTTCATGAACTCAAGAATTAACATTATCAAAGTGTCTATACTACCCAAAGCAATTTATAAATTCAATGCAATCCCTATTAAAATACCAATGACATATTTCACAGTTATAGAACAAAATGATCCCTAATACCCACAGCAATTTTGAGGAAGAATAAAGTAGGAGGAATCACAATACCTGATATCAAACTATATTACAAGGCCACTGTAATCAAAACAGTATGGTACTGGCGTAAGAACAGACACATAGTGCAATGAAAAAGAATAGAGAGCCCAGAAATAAACCCAAGTCATTATGGTCAATTAATATTTGGCAAAGGTGGCAGAAGCATAAAATGTAGTAAAAATAGCCTCTTCAACAGATGGTATAGGGAAATCTACACAGCTACACACAGAAAAACAAAACTCAACTATCAACTTACACCATACACAAAAATAAACTTAAGATGGATAAAAGACTTAAATATAAGTCATGACACCATAAAAGTCCTAGAAGAGAACACAAGGAGGAAAATCTCAGATATTCTACACAGTAATATTTTCACTGATATGTCTTCTAGAGCAAGGGACATAGAGGAAAGAATAAGCAAATGGGACTTCATCAAATTAAAAAGCATCTGCACAGCTAGAGAAAACATCAGCAAAATGAAAAGGGAACCAACTGTATGGGAAAACATATTTGCCAATGATACAGTGAACAAGAGTTGGATCTTCAAAATATATAAAAAACTCACATGATACCCCTCCAGGAAGACAAACAATCCAGTTAAAAAATGGGCAAAGGACCTGAACAGACATTTCTCTAAGGACATACTGAGGGCCCAGAGACAAATGCAAGGATGCTCAGTATCACTAGCCATCAGAAACGTGCAAATTAAAACCACAATGAGATACCACTTCATACTTGTGAGCAAGGCCATTATAAATGAATCAACAAACAACAAGCACTGGCAGGTTGTAGAGAAAAGGCAACTCTAGTGCACTGTTGGTGCGAATGCAGACTGGTGCAGCCACTGTGGAAAACAGTAAGGAATTTCCTCAGAAAACTAAAAATGGAACTGCCTCTTGACCCAGCAATTCCACTGCTGGGAGTACACCCAAAGAATCCTAAAACACCAATTCAGAAGAACCTATACATCCCAATATTCATAGAAACACAATTTACAATACCCACGTTCCGGAAACAGCCTAAGTACCCATCAGCAAATGAGTGGATCAGAAAACTGTGGTACATTCACACAATGGTATACTATGCAGCAGAAAGAAAGAAGGAAGTCCTACCCTTCACCAGAGCATGGATGGAACTGGAGAGCATCTAAATGAAATAAGCCAGGCGGTGAAAGACAAATACCATATGACCTCACCTATAAGTGGTACCTAATCAAGAAAACAAATAAGCAAAATAGAACCAGAGATATTAAAATAAAGAACAAACTGACAGTAACCAGAGGGGAAAAGGGAGAGGGATAACAGGGGAAAGAAGGGGAAGGGTAATCAAGGAACATGTATAAAGCACCCATGGACATAGACAATGGTGCAGGGGGGCAGAGATTGAATGTGGGAGGTGTGGTTGGTAGGGCAGGGGAGAGTAATGGGGGAAAACATGGAGACAACTGTAATTGAACAACAAAAATACAAAAAAATAAAAGGACAAAAAAGAAAATAAGGTAGGTGTAATTTTTCCCATTCTATAAATAAAACAACAATTACATGGAACTACAAATGCCCCTGCATAGCAATAACAATCCTAAAAAAAAACAAAGTTGGAGGAATACGCTACCTAACATTAAACTAAAACATAAAGGCATGGTAATCAAAACAGCATGGAGTTGACATAAATATACACACATAGATCAATGGAACAAAACAAAGATCCCAGAGATAAACCCACACATTTTAGTCAATTAATATTCAACAGAGGAAGCTAGCACATACAATGGGCTAAAGATAGTTTAGTCAATAAATAAAGTTGTGAAAATTGTACAGATACATGCAGAAAAATGAAACTAGATCAACTTCTTATACCACATACTAGAATAAATTCAAAATATATTAAAGGCTTAAATGTTATACCCCAAACCATAAACGTCAGAAGAAAACAGGCAGCAAAATCTCAGACATGACTCCCAACAATAGTTTATCAGCTATATCTCCCCAGGCAAGGAAAATAAAAGGATAAATAAACAAATGGGACTACATCAAACTGAAAAGGTTTTGCATCGCAAAAAACACCAACAAAGTAAAAAGGCAACCCACAGAATGGCAGAACATGTTTGCCAATACATCTGATAAGGGGTTAGTATAGCTTTTTCAATTCCTAGTTCTGCTGTTTTATTTTTGAGCCAAATTCCCTGTTCCTTTATATCTTACTGCACTGCCATTCAAAACTCCTTTTCTACACTGTATTTATCTCATACCCAGTGCTTCAGCTATACTAAATTATGCTAGATTCTTAGATTTCTGAATGTACCATATTGTTTTAATCTCAGTAGTAGACATCATTGGTTCCCTGTTTTATGTTCCTTTTCCCACCTCCAATTTTACCTGCAGGTGCCACGGAAAGTTTTGTGAAAATCCATCTGGCTTGTTACAGATCAATTGTGAATGACATCTTTCTGTTTCACTCCTATACTTTTTCTAGTGCCCTGTGGGCCACCTTAGGCGACAAGGAAGCACAGCAAGAACTTGAGGGAACTAAACAGCACTAGGGCAACTCTCAGTCAGAGTACTGACAGAGGCAGAATAAAGCTTTTATTTCCCAGAGCAATTACTTAATCAAGCATCTTGGAGTTATCTCCTAAGTAATATACCTCCAAAAAATTCCGTATTTCATTCAGTCTTTCCTTCTTGGGGATCCCAACCTAGGACTTGCTGCCATGCTTCGGGCGTCCTGCTCTCTCTGCTCAGCATAAAGTTCCATTGCTGCAATACAATCTTTTCCCTAACCTCCACGTAATGTTGATTTATCCTTAAGAACCCAGCGCAGCCCACAGAAAACATTTCCAGTGAGGCCTTTCTTGATCCTAAGGGTGTTTAGTATCTTCCTCCATTGCACAAGCACAAATACATACTTATTAAAACATTTATGACGTTGTATTATAGCTATGTCCTTACATATTTTAGCAGATTCAGCTTTTGATGGCAGTGACTCTTATTGTACTCATGTTTGTATTTGAACACTTGATAGTTGGCGTAGAATTAAGTACTCAATAAGCATCATTTGAACAGATGACTGCATTGATAACAAAAGAATACTGTTATTGAGAATCAAGTGTACTTTTATTTCAGATTGATGAAGGTGGTTAAGAATCCATACACTATTGCTAACCGAGAGACAGAGAGAAACCTCTCTGTCTCTCGGAGAAAACGATGGGATGTCTCTGCCTTGAGTAGGTTACATTACACAACAAAGCAGCAAAGGTGATGGGATGCCATGACCACAGTTGTATTACATTAGGTAAGACTATCTTGGAAGATAGTGATTCTCCTAGATTTTAATAACTAAACAGCCACGTTGTGAACTTCGTATGAAAAAGGCTGCATGACAGGTACCTGTGGATGACCTCTAAGGTATGATGGTGGCTTCAAACAGCCAAGAATTAGAGAACCTTAGTCATATAGTTACAAGAAAATGTATTCTGCCAATAATCCAAATGAACATGGAAATATTTTTCCTTCAGTGAAGCCCCCAGATAAGAACAGATCCCAGCTGCCTCCCCAAAGATGCCCAATGTTCTGTGTATTTGTTACCTTATATTTCAAAACATACTTTATAAATGTGAGTAAATAAGCATTTTTTTACATGAAAAGCTTATCCTGAATTGTCTAGGCATGCTCAGTGTAATTACAGGGTCTTTATAAGTGGAGGCAGAAGCGAGAGAGATTTGAAAATGTTGCCCTGACAGCTTTGCAGATGAAGAAAGGATCAAGAGCCAAAGGAATGCAGGAGGCCTCCAGATGCCAGGAAAGGCAAGGGGCAGACTGTTCCCTAGAACCAGCACAGGGATGAAGCACTGCAGATTCAGTTTAGACTTCTGAGGTCCAGCACTGCTAAGATGATAAATTGGTGTTTTAATGCACTAACATTGGGTAGCTTTTTATAGAAGCAATAAGAAACTAATGTAACCAATAAGTATTGCAGGAGGCCTAACAGACAAATCTTCTGAACTAAATGTATTATCACAGTAAACCTGTATATGAAGATATTCTCATCCTCTATTTTTAAAATGCTATTATAATAAATATATTTACAAGCATAGATTCTTTGTTACCATAAATTCTATTCTTCTGTTATCTCTTTGTTGTACTTTTCTTAAATATCATGGTAATATGGTATTTTCAGTACTTTCCTGTCCTTGTGCAGACTTTAAAAATTATCCAAGGTTTTTCTGATGTTCTTCCAAAGCTCCCCGTCTATCTGGTGAAGGTTAACCTTTCTTTTGAGAAAATAGTATAATGAAAAAAATTGATTAAATAAAATAAGCACAATTAAATCCCGATGGCCAGAGTGTACTCAGTGTACAGAACAGATTTTTTAAAGTCCTTGGCTAAGCTCTATTTGAAGGACAACCAAACCCTTCCGACAAGTCCACAGAAAACCACCACCACACACTTCCTTTCCACAGTGTCTGTAATCAGGTAAATACGTCTTTGCTAAAGAATGGCCAAAGGAACATATCAACTGCTAAATACTGTTCATTGATGCACTCTAGGGTTAATATTTCTTTTGGAGGTGGAAGAGCAAAATTTGATGGATTCTTCTTCCATTGTTCTTCAGATAAAAAAATAACTGTCACACTTAAGTGGCAAATGAAACATTAAGGAAGTACAGTTGCTATCCTTTCAATTTTCACCATAAAGAACAAAGACAACAGTTTAAATTTCTGTTACTCTAACACCAAACATCTTCAGATTCTAGACATTTCTATTTCCAAGAGGGAAAGGGGACAGAGCTTGGTGGACTGGCAAGAAAAATACCTGTTCATTTTAGTAATGCTTATAAGCAAGTAATAGCATTACTTGCTTATAAATAACTAAAAAAAAGTCCTTATGTGTGGAATCCTTAAATAACAATATAATTGACACTCATGTAAAACCATTGGAGATTATATATATATGACTGAAATAAGAATGAATTGTCCAGGTTGGCCTCTTAACACTTCCATTTTGCAATTACACCTGCAATTCGGGCAGCTGTCATCAGAGTATTAGTCCCATCAGAATTACACAGCCAAGGCTCAGAAAACCAAATTATCCAGGAGCTCAATTTCTATCTGATTCAGATACCTGATTATTTTGCTTTTAAAATGAATTTTAAAGAACACAATGCAGTAATTATCCAATGCAATCTATAATTAAACTGATAGTAAGAAGATAAGTGCTTCATCCAAGGAACTTTGCCTTATTGCATCCCTGAGTCTTTTAAATATGTTTGAGCCTGAACAGAAAAATTTTTATTTTTTTTAAGATTTTATTTATTAATGTTTAGGGAGTGGGGAAGAGATGGAGACAGAAAGTGAGAGAAACATCAATGTGAGGGGGAAAAAAAAAAACATTGATTGGTTGTCTCTCAAATGTGTCTCAACAGGGAACCAAAACTGCAACCTGGGTATGTGCCTGACTGGGAATTGAACCAGCAACCTTTGATGTATGGGATGACACCCAACCATCTGAGCCACACCAGTCAGGGCAGAACAGGATAAGTTTTTAAATATCTTATAGTAAAAATTGATATGTTTTTCCACTGATTTACTGAGGAAATGAATACGTCCTTGACAAATGTATTGAATACATACTCCATATTGGTGATATCTGGTCTTCAAAGACCTGATAACAACATAGCCTAATTTGTAGACTTAAAATTATTTTTCTTGTAAAAGTACGAATGCGTACTCACACACAAACTTACATACACCATACACCAATCAGTATACACAGAGAACCAGGCAGGCCACTCAGCAGCTATGTGATTAATGACTAAGACAAATAAAGGAATAAAGGAATTCTAAGTATTTGTGCTTAATTTAGCCTACAAAATTAGTTATTAAATTCTGTAATCTATTTGAACATTTTTAGAAAAATTGTCAAAAACTTAGCAATAGGGAAAAAGGGGGGTAGCACCTCTTTATGAAGTCATTATGGGGGCCAGATTAGTCACCCAAAATACGCCTTGGTCGTGTGCAGGTTGTTTTGAGCTAAAAGCAACTTTGGCTCCAGCCTCCACAGAAACCCTCCCTTAACCACCTAGGAGAATGAGAATCAGGGGCATTGACCATAACAAGCGATCTTCAGAGATAAGTTCTTTTAACCTACCTGTAGGACAGGGAAAATGTCTATTTACTGAGCACCCGCAGTCGCACTTTGAAGCCCCCAAGGCACCTTACCTCATGCCTAGATCAATACCTCTTACATAGCCTTGTTCCACTTCCTTCTCTGAACCTCTCATGCCTGTGAGGTCTCTGACTCTCTCATGCATGTGGGGTTCCCATACATACGTGTCCATCAAATTTGGCTATTGTCTCTTGCTACTATGTCTCATGTCTATTTGATTATTAGAGCAGCCAGAAGTAACTTGAGAGTAGAGAAAACTTTGTTTTATGCCCACATCATACAGGGACAAAGGCCTTGATTGAAGGTCCTACACTTAGTGAAGTTACAACTCAACTAGTAGAATTTTTGTCCAGTAAAGATGAAAATAACTTCTACCTAGTAGCACACAATATACCAAAGTTATAGTGTACAGTTCTATTTGACATAAAATAGTTGCATTTAACCCAGCTATCATATCCAAACATTTCTTTTGTACATGTACATCTCTACCTTTCAGCCTTTTTCTTTTAACTTTCTTCTTTTCTTTTTTCTATTCATATGTATTTTCTTCTTTCTTTTTCTCTATTTCATATATCTATGGTTCTATCTGTCTGTCTATCACCTATCTATCAATCATCTATCTATTTAATCTAATCTATCTAAACTTGTCAGGTACTCTCTGGACTTTTTTTTTATATTGAAAGACATTTTTTTATTGTTTTTCAAGTACAGTTGTCTCCATTTTCCCCTATCCCCTCCCCCGCCCCACCCAACCCCACTTTCCACCCTCAAATCTACCCCCTTTGGCTTTGTCCCTGGGTCCTTTATACATGTTCCTTGATGACCCTGCCCCTTCTTTCCCTCATTCCCCTTCACCCCCTTCCCCTTTGGTTACCATCAGTCTGTTCTTTATGTCAATGCCTCTGTTTATATTTTGCTTTCTTGTTTGTTTTGTTGATAAGGTTCCACTTATAGATGAGATCATATGGTATTTGTCTTTCACTTCCAGGTTTATTTCATTTGGAGCAGTTTTAATATATTCTTAAAGGTTACCTGATGAAAAGGTTAAAAAATATGGGAAATATGTTCATTTTATATTTACATAGAAGTCATGTTATTTAACCTTTTGAAAAGTAGTTTAGCACTTTGTAGGTCATCCACTGAAATATGCAAGCGGGTCACCCAGTGGGGCCAGGTAAACTGTCTTGCTAGAAAAGTGTACGCACTGACAGGGCCGTTTAAGCTTGAGCACGTCTTTCTTTGAGTTTGCCAACTCTGGAAATCTCAAAATTTGTTTTTTAACTAATATTGTAGTTTTTGTTTATTTATTTCTGATTCATGCAGACTGAAAATTTGTTTTCTGCTGGTGGGAACCATGGGTAGACACATACTGAATATTATAGTGGACCATTTGGTGATCTTTGTTAAGTAAATAATGGAGATAAATCTCTGTAACATGAAAGATGACAGAGGATCTAGACTGTATTTGCTTGTCTGCTGGAAAAGGGAGCAGTCATTTCAGGTCTTGACTAGGTTCACCTCTATTTGTGGCTGAAGCTGCACCTCCAGAGCCACAAGCCCTCTGCAGTTCTCTGGCATGTCACTGAGGAAAGTCTGCACCTTTCTTTAGTGGAGTGTGAAGAATTTTGTTTGATCTGGAGAGTATTAATATAGTGGACTATTATATCTTGTAAATTAAGAGCTGTATCTAGATTGACATATAAAGAGGATTTTCAAAATTTGCAGAGATTAAAGAAACAGAATTTTTAATAGTATAAAATGTTTGACTAAAAAATTAATTTTCATATGAAAACTGCTTCCTCAGAAATATTTGATGTTGGTGGTTAAATATTAAAACAGTCAGGAAGATGTGAAGTACAGCATAGGAAATATAGTCAAAGATACTGTAATAACTGTGTGTGATGCTGGGTGGGTGCTGAAAATATCAGGGGAACACTTTGAAAGTATGCGATTGTCTAACCACTATGCTGAAACTAATGCAAAATAATATTGATTGAAAACTGAGATTTTTTAAATTTTAAAAATTAAAAGAGGAAATAATATATGAATTCAGATTAAAAATTAAATGGATCTTTGGACAAACCAGAATTATTTTATAATTTTGGTCTAAGAAAGTAAAAAAAAGGCAGCATTATGTCTTTTCTCATCTTTATTATCAAGTATAGCATAAGAATACATTTTATATTTATAAGATTTCTGTGTTTTATCATAACATATCCACTTTAGACCAAACTTCCAAAACATTTTAAGTGGATTTATTTACCAAATGAGTTGACATTATTTACCTATAGAATACTTAAGAATCGAAAAGGTAAATTAGTGTTAAAAAATTGAATATCAATTCTGATAAGCATTTTATAGTAATAATTATATTTGTTGCTTATTAACTGAAATTGTTTCTAAAATTTAAAATAATCTAAAAATGTGAGTGATCATTAAATAGTAAGTATATAAAATTATTTGATTATCTGTTTAATTCTTCAGTAATAATAAATACTAAAACATTGATTACAAAGCATAGTTATAAACACAAGTTTTGCTTCTTAATTTTATGTTTCAGGAGACTATCCTTTTAGGGTCATTTTAATGAAGATGCTCATTTTCCACCTTAAAAATATATTTTAAAATGTGTATAGCACTACAAGATTATGTTATACATATTCATGAATTTTGATAGTCTACTAAGGTACTTGAATATGATAGACATTTCTCAATGAAGCATCTCTAAACATATTATCTGAAATTGATATGATTTCTTTTGGTTAAAAATTATAATTAACATGAATATTTGAGATTATCCTAGGGAAAAATGGTGTTCCAGAAGAATAAATGCATAGACTAAGTAATAAAATGTGTTTTTCTTTTTGTAAATCAATATGTATAAAAAAGTAGTCTAATATGTTTGGTTATTCCATAATTTCAAAGAGGATAGTGAAAAACAAAAGTTGATTGATTATAAAAATGTTTACAATGCTCGCAGAAGTGGGTTTTTACTAACCTTGGATTAAAATATCTGCAAATACTGGATCTGTAAAGACACAAGAGTTGTGTAAATAGTTTTGCCAAAGTTGGCTCAGTTTGATGTGTTTATTTTAAAAATGCCATGAAGCATTTGCTGCCAAATGTTAATGCCAAACTGGAATTTAACTTTCTCACTGTTAAAATGATAAACGATCATCTTTTACCTTCTGTGCAATCTGCCCAGAACTATTAGGCATTCTATGGCCTACCAAAATAACTTTATCTTTTTTAGAAAAACTCCATCATTCTCTTCATCTTTAAAGATGGAACAAAGTTTCATCACATGTGGAAGAGCTAAGCTTCCTTCTAATTTGTTGGCCAGGAAACCATATTCTTATCTTAATCCATTGGCCAGACATTTTATGTTAAATCTTTTGACTTTATTGTCCCAAGATCAGGCACTCCACTTTCAAAAACATAAAAATTATAAGAAAAATGTTTATACCTAAACATCTTTTATGTTTACCTAAAAGAATATAGGCCTATTCTTTTACTTTATAAAAATAGATACCAGATATAGATTTGTTTGTTGTCCTCCATATTTTTTAATTAATAAAATACAGTTTAAGACATGCATTGGAATTGTCAAATCAGAGAAAATGCATATGCTACCATAAGTTAAGATTGTAGAGTTAAATATTATTAATAGAAATATTTCTATAAAAATAATCTGAAGATTTGTCAATGACAGCATTCCATTTTCATTCTTAATTTCATGGTACACATGGATCAAATTCTTAGGAAACAGCTATATACTATACCCCAATAAAAATTCATTCTTCTATGTTTTTATATTGCTGTCAAGTATAATAAATTGACCACAGTCTTTTGGTATCATTATCAAACAGGTTTTTGCTTTCCTCTGATGGTGCCTAAAGGCTCCACTATAAGGTACATTTAGACTTCGTATATCAAACAGTGAAAGGATAGTCACAGTGCATGTGGAAAGAATGGTACATGGTACTTTGAACTGACACTACACAGTGCACTGCTTTTTTTACAGGCTTCCAAGCTGACATGGCTTAGGCAAAAGTCAGACTATGTCAGTTCACTGAACTGTTATGTAGAAAGTTCTTCACTATCCAGAAACAATGTACTCAATGAAAGCACACTGCTAACCCACAATCCAGCAGAATTAATCACCCAGGACCAAATAGTGGACAAACACAATTTAACTGTGTTTATTTATGTGGAATATTTCCATTTTGTTTTTATCCATCACCATTTATCCCCCAAATACTTTCTTCCACCTCCACCCACACTCCCCCCCATCACCACACTGTTGTCTGGGTTCCTGAGTTCTTTCTTTTTTCAGATTTCATTTATTTACTTTTAGAGAAAGGGGAAGAGAGGAAGAGAGAGTGGAGAAAAACACTGATGTACAGGAGATACATCAATTGATACCAAGTGTGCATCCCCACCGGAACCTAGCCCACACCCCAGGCATGTGCCCTGACTAGAAATGCATTGGCGTGGTAATCTTTCTCATCATGGCATTACCCTCAACCAACTGAGCCACACCAGTCAGGGCTTTTTTCTTTTTTGTTCAATCCCTTCACCCCTCTAGCCCTCCCTGCCCCTCCAGAGCTGTCAGCCTGCTCTCTATCTATGAGTCTATCTCTACTGTGCTTGTTAGTTTGGTCTGTTCACTAGATTCCACATATAACTGAGATCATATGGTACTTGTCTTCCTCTGGCTGGCTTATTTCACTTGGCATAATTTTCTCCAGATTGAATAATATTTTTAATATTCTATTTTTATGGATATATGAATTCACTATCTCTAATCCTCAATTTAGTAGACTATTTCTTAACTGGAATAAAACAATTTTTAATGGTATCTGATTGTCACCAACCCTCTACCTCCTCTTGCCGTTATCCAGAATTCAGAAACAAACACCTTTTTTGAGCCTCCTTGCATCTTAAAGCAATATACTCATTTTTATCCATTGAGTAAAACCTGTCATCCTATTACCATTATATGATTGGACAAATTGTATAGCCAATGCCGCATCAGAAGTATCACATTTGAGAATGATTCACATTTAATCAGGCATGACAATGCCACTAGTAAGAAATAAGTGTTGACTTTATATGTGGATCTGGTGCTTTGATCTCCCATTCACGAAGAATTTTGTGAAATATTTTGCCACTTTGTATATGGAAATGTCATTAGATTGTCTCAGCTCTGGCTTAATACCTGGTTTGCAGAGTCCCATTTTCAGAAGCAGTAAAAGAAGTTCTTTCCTGGCAGGTAAGGGATGGTTAGTATATTTGGAGGACATCAAGAAAAGAGGAATTTACCCAAATTCATGAGTATTACACATGAAATCTGGCCCAGAAAGTGTGTTGAGGTTGGCTCTCTGGCTTTGGAGAGAAAATGAGAGGCTTTTCCAAACCCAATCTGAGATTCAGTATCAGAATTTGCAGATGGAAGTTAAGTTGTCTGGCATTTGCAGTTGCTCAATATTAAATGGTTGTAGATTTACAGAGCAAGCTCAAGAAGCCATGTATGGTTAATGAATACTTTTATAACACCTATGTAAATAATCAGGTCAAATATAAATCCACAAACATTTTTGTGAACAAGAAAAATCTTTGGCCCCAGCTGGTGTGGCTCAGTGGATTGAACATCAGCCTGTGAACCAAAGGGTTGCCAGCTCGATTCCCAGTCAGATTTCCAGGCTTGGGTTATGGGCCAGGTCCCCAGTAGGGGGTGTCCCAGAGTCAACCACACATTGATATCTCTCTTCCTATTTTTCTCCCTTCCTTCCCCTCTCTCTAAAATAAAATAAATAATAAAATCTTTTAAAATAATAATCGTTAGAGATTACTTATGATCACAAGGTAATAAAAAGTAAAAAATTCTGAAACTTAAAGAGAAAAATTATTTTTTTAAACATTTTATATTAGGCAACTCAAGGATTATCTAGGCGAATGACTTGTGAATCACATTATTTACTAGTGACTTATAGTCCCAGACTTGCTAATGCTTCATGCTATTTTATAGAGATTTCCTCTGTAAAGCAATTAATTGCTGTCAGATGGAACAGGTAATCCCAATGATTATAGGTTATGTCCTGTTGGACTTCCAATTTTATATCTATTGGAGTAATCATACAGTGACAGTGTGGGGGACCATTCTGTGTGGTTTCCGAGATCACAGCCCCATGAGAGCAAGCCCTGACAGGGGCTAGTAAGTCTCCCTGGAAAACCAGGTAAAACTGCAGGTGGCAAGCATGACTGGACTCTAATACCAAGGGTTCCTGTGGGAACCAGGCTTGATAAATACATTGTATCCTTTGAAGCTCGCTCTGCTTTGTTTTTTACAGCCCTGGTGACATAAAGCAGATGTTTAAGTTCAAGGCATAAGGGGTAAACTCCTTATTCTCATGAAATACGTCTTAAAGACCCTCTGGCGTCAGCATGACTAACAGACCCTGACCTGTGACAAATCTCTGTGTTCCTTCAGTTGTTATCTATAGATAATACCTGTTTTTGTATGACTATAGCCTTTTGACACTGATTGATGAGCTATGCATTTATGATGTATCCTACACATACTATTCCCAATAAAAGCCATCTGGGAGAAACATTTGGGGCATTCTCCACTAGAAGGAATTTCCAACCCCTTTCTGGGATGACATCTCTCACCTACAGACAGAAGGAGCATGCTGCTCAACAGAGTTCCTCTCATGTAACAGCTCTTCATTAATTTATTCAATGCATATCTCTCATTCTCCTTCTTCATTTAATATGTTGAGTAACTTTTAATGTGAGTTGTTTTATGAGATACATTTCTTAATATTTAAAAATTGTAGTTTAATAAATATTAATATTGTACATATATTGAACTAAAAAGAAGAAAAAATCATTAAAACATCCCAAATTGTGCCAACTCCCAAACAACAGCTATCAGTTGAATATGATTTTAGACATTTATCCAGCTGTATATCTCTACTAGATCTATAATGAAGGTATTCATGGCAAAGATAGACAGGAAATCATGTTGATATAAACAATTACTCTAACTTAAGGGGTTGGTGACCTGCAACATTTGTGTGACATGGTGACATACTGAGACATTTGGACAAGCCACCAGCCTCTGGCAGTTGCTCAACTCCCTCTGTCTTTACTACTATTTGGGGTTGGTGTTAGATTCCTGTCCACTGACATAGGCACAATCAATACCAATCTTGAATTTCTCAAAGTTATCATGGGCTTCAGGTCATTTTGCCCATCTGCTTTAAACTCTATAATGGCAAATAAAAGAGAATAAAAGATGTTATTAATCCTAAGATGGGTGATCTTTTAAATGTTTTTACTCTACAGTAGCTTATCATAATATTTGAGAGGTAAGAACTTCAATGTTTCATTGAGCAACAGCCTCATCAAGTGGCCATCCTAGTTTAGTGTGACAACCACAATAATGGGGAACTCACTGAGTGGCAGTGTGCCTTTCTTACAGCTGAGGGCAAGAGCAAGTAGGAGAACTCAAATTTGGCTTCAGGACTACACAAGTATTGGCTGTGCTGATGTAAATGAGAACTTTTGTAGGTGTGAAAATTTTATAAATTTGCTCATTGTTAAAATTAAATAGAATTAAAAGAAGACTCATTTCTACATGATTTCAGGCTCATTTCTAGTATTCCTTGCATTCATTAGTCTATAAAAATGGACAAAGGAGATAATGAATGGTAGAATTAAAGTACCACTATTCACACTTTAATGTCTGCCATGCCACCACATTCATTTCTTTCCATTACCACTTTTTCGAAGTAGCCTGGACCATAATAGTATTTTGTCTGTAAAATTGCAGTAACATATCTATTTGTTGCCCCATTTTTCTTTCTATTTTAAATAATCAAACAAAATTTCTCATTAAAAAATCATTAATTACACACAGGAGAACTATCCTGAAAAAGAAAAACAATCAGCCTCTCAAGCAGAAAAATCCAAAGGAACCAATGGTACATAGATCTCTAGTTTTGATTGAATACCATTTGGGACAGGTTTGATTTCAAAGAAAAAGATTCCATATTCAATTGCAAGATTCAGGAATATTCTTACTTTATGCTGGTGTCAAGAAGTAAGGCTTTCAGAATGTTTATTAAAAACTCATGGTTCCTGCTATTTTGAAGGATTTTAGACTTGTTTGTAATTTAAGATCACTTTTTGGAAGACTCTGCTACTCTAGGTTTATCTTAAAATGTAGGCCTATTAGAAATACAAATGTTGCCATGTCTTGGCCACCATGAATAATGCTGCAATGAACATAGGGATTCATATAACTTGTAAATAAATGTCTTCAAATTTTTCAGGGAGATATCTAGAAGAGAGATTGCTGAGTTATATTGTAACTCTATTCATAATTTTTTGAGGAACCTCCATACTGTTTTCCATAGTGGCTGTATCATTTTAGATTCCCAACAGCAGTGAATGAGAGTTCCTTTTTCTCCACAACCTCTCCAACTCTTGTTATTACATACATCCCATGTAATACTACCCAGCCATAAGAAAAGACAAAATACTACCATTTGCAACAACATGGGTAGAGCTTTGAGAATATCATGCTACATAAAATAAGTCAATCAGAAAAAGTCAAGAATCATATGATTTCACTCACATATAGGGTATAAAACTGAAAGTAACAAATGAGCAAACAAGAAAACCAAACAAAAACTACAAAAACTCAGAGATAGACAGACAACAGTGTGGTGGTTACCAGAGGGAAAGGTTGGGGCTTAGTAAATGGTAAAGGGACCGAAACACATATATGATGATGGAATATGATTTGACTTTGGGTAGTGGGTACACTATGCAATATATAGATCATAGACATGTATACTTCAAATCTATATAATCTCATTAACCAATGTCACCTCCATAAATTTAATTTAAAAATATGTATTTTTATAAATATGGAACTCTTGTAGGTTGAGAAATTTAATATGGTCAACATAGTGTAGAACTAGACTGAGGGCAAAATGTCACATTTTTTTCACACTGATCCATTCTCTACCCATAAGCTAGACTAACATTTATAGAATGCAAGCAGGTTCATTATTCTCACTAAAACACAGCAAGGATGTCTTCATGCCCTGGCCATATATTCCCAACCATGCTCTAAGAGGCATTATGTAGAATCTTGCCTTTTACTTCCTGTCCTTAACTCAGAGTGAAAATTAAAACCATATGACAAAAGCCACAGAGCGTAAACACACACACACACACACACACACACACAATGACTGGCTTCATAACCATCGTTTTACAATCCAGGGAATTCTTTCCAAGAAAGAGAAATAGCTTTATGTTTCTAAAACTTTTAAAACTGAGAAACAGTTTACTCAAATTGCCCTCATCAGGGTAAAGGACTCCTTTATCAAGTTATAGGTCACTCAACTATGTTTCTCAAACAACTGTTTATTCTTTGAGGTTCATTTCAAACCCTCAACTCAGTTCCCACTAACCCTAAAATTTTATATTAAAATTTTTATTCATGATAATATGAGAGGGGACCCTAAGAATGGAATTTATTCCATTGTATATTTATTCTTATGTGTTTAAACTTCATTCACCTTCAAAGTACTCTCTGATGCACTACACCTATTAAGACTTTCTTTTCCCACTGCTCAAACGGTTTTCAAACTCATTGATTTTGATGCCTTTCAGTGCTTCTGCTGTTTATTTCACTTCTTCCATATCATTGGCAAAACATTTCTCTCTGAGGACTTTTTTCATCTGGGGAAATAAAAAAAAAATGTTTCTCAGGTTGAGAACAGGTGATCAAGGAGGCGGGGCACAGTGGTCTTGCTGTTTTTGGTCAAAAACTGCTGAACACTCAGCACAGCATGGGCAGGTGTGCTCGTATTGGGTTGGCCAAAAGGATTATCCAGTTTTTAAGTGAAAATAAAAGACATTTTTCATTTTCACCAATAAGTTTATTGAACAACATATTCACCATTTTGTTCCACTACTTCTGCCGTCTTTCAGGAAACTTCATAATTCCATCTCCAATTTTTTTTTTTTTGAGCAAAGAACTCTTCCAAAGACCTTTTCAGTCTTCTTGAGAATTAAATTTTTTCCATTAAGAAAATTTTGTAAAGACTGAAATAAATGGAAATCTGAAGGTGCAATGTCTGGTGAATATGGCAGATAAATCAGAAGCTGTAACAGTTTTTGCCTGGTCATCACAAACACACTGTCTTTCATTGCCCTAATGGAAGATGATGTGTTTTCTGTTGACTAATTCTGGAAGCTTTTTGTCAAGTGCTGCTTTCAGTTAGTCTAATTGGGAGCAGTACTTGGTGGAATTAATCATTTGGTTTTCCGGAAGGAGTTCGTAATAGAAGGCTCCCTTCCAATCCCACCATATATACAACACCTTCCTTGAATGGAGACCAGGTTTTGGTGTAGTTGGTGGAGTTCACTTTGCTTACCTCATGATCTCTTGCATTCCACATTATTGTAATGTATCCACTTTTCATCTTTCATCACAAATTGTTTTTAAAATGAAACATTTTCATTACATTTAAGTAGAGAATCACATGCAGAAATATAGTTACAAGGGTTTGGGTTTTTTTTCTCACTTAACTTATGTGGAACCCAAACATCAAAGGGATTGACATAGCCAAGCTGCTGCAAATGATTTTCAATGCTTGATTTGGATGTTTGGAGTATGTCAGCTCTCCACTGAGTGGTATAACATTGATTGTTTTCAATTAATGTCTCAATTTGATCTCTATCAACTTCAAGTGGTCTACCTAACTGTGGAGCACTATCCTGCAAGAAATCTCCAGCACAATAATCTCCAGTAAGCTCATGCTCCTTTTGTCAAATATTAATTGACCATAGAGACATGGATCGATTTCTGGGCTCTCTATTCTGTTCCATTGATCTATGTGACTGTTCTTATGCCAGTAGCAGACTGTTTTGATTACAGTGGCCTTGTAATATAGTTTGATATCGGGTATTGTGATCTCTCCCACTTTGCTCTTCTGTCTCAAGATTGCTGAGGCTATTTGGGATCTATTTTGGTTCTAGATGAAGGTAAATAAAAGTGTTCACCAAGCTTTTCCTCATTACTTAGAACAGTGAAAATTCAGAGGATATGTGTTAGCAGTTTCTTATTTCCCAGCATGTTTTTTTCCAATTTTGAATAAACATATACTAAGAAGAAATACTATCTTAATCAGCATCATGCATTTGTTATCTCATTGACACAATTTGCAGACACTGCAACTATATTGCACATGCTCATTGCTTTGTCTCTTAGGAACAGTGCATTTTTTTACAACAGAGAATAGAACAGAGATGTTCATTAACATAAAAAAGTATCTTACCTCTCATGGCAATGGAGAATGGAAGAGTGTTTGCAAAATAAGCAAATGGATTCATGCTGATATTCACAGCAAATCCTTTTTCATTTTATGGCTTACTGTCATATGGTACTTTGAAAAGCATTTGTAGAAAAAAGGGTAGATTGATTTTATGTCAAGAACAGTAGATAATACATTATTTTCAAAGCAAATGACTATAAAGGAAAAAATCTTGTTAAGTACATTTTAATCAGAGATTAATAGATATCTAGGTTTTTCACTGTACTTCTTAATCTCAAGAAAATCACCAGATGAAATTCTAATTTGGTTTTATACTATGATTTGCTGCCAGTTCTTAGGTTACATCAGGAAATTCTTATCCTTGGAATGCAATAGTCTTCATAGTTTAATCATTCTATAAAGTGAGAATAATATTTAATTCATGAATTTATTTTGATATATCTATAAAATTTTCCTTCTGTTTATAAGTACACTGGTATTTTTGGCACATAAAATATATTTCATTTCTAAAACCTTTTAATATTAAAAATTGATTTTTTAAACATGAAGCAGCTGAAAACTTTATTGTGCAGCCTCCTACATAATTACATAATCCATTGGAGGAGACATAGAAGCAGAATTGAAATAGAGTTTTGTAGGGATAATTTGTTTCCTAGTAAAATGCTGAAAATTATAACTAGTTTTTTTTCATGACTATTTTTAGAATTCAATTCTATGTGGTAGAAACAGATTCTTCACTCAGGTACAATGAAGATACCTTAGTATCCTAATGAAAATGATGATCATATCTTCTTTATTTAGAATGATAAGTTCATTTTTTCTCCAGATTTCTAATGGAATTTTAATGGTATCTGTATGTATGACACAGAATCAATGCAATCAGGTGTGTGTCCAGAGTCAGAGAGAAGCTATTTCCATCTATTGCCTTTTTTCCTTATTTCATTTCCCTGCCTCTTTGTCTCACTCTCTCTCTCTCTCTCTGCTTTCAGAGTTTTTGTATAATTTATGGCAAAGTATATATGCCCAAGTTTTAAAATAGTATTAGTAAAAAAATATATGACTATGGCATATAAAAATTTAAAAAATATACAAAGGGTTAGTGTTAAAAAATGTGTCTCCCACTTTAGACCCAAATTTGAACCTTGACTCATTCCTTTATTTCTCTACCTGAAGAAGTAACCACTGACAAATACCTGTCATACAAAGTTCCAAAAGTTTTATCTGAAAATATTAGTAAACCTATATGTGTATTTGTTGGTATTTGTTTAGGATAGATAACTAGTTTATTCTACTTCATCAGCATACCTTTAAATGTTTGATATCAGCATACATATATATATATATATATATATATATATACTTCATGTTTGTATAGAATTTTATAGTGTAGATATATTATAACTACTACTATGTTGATGTACATTTAAATTATTTTGTAACATTTTATATTGTAGAAAATGCTGAAAAGAAGCTTGTGTATGTGTCTTGGCACAGATATGGAAGTACAGTTATGCACTACATAATGATGGGGAATATGTTCTGATAAATGCACCATTAGGCAATTATGTCAGTGGGCAAACATCACACAGTGCTTATACCAGTTAGCATTTCCACAAGCTAACTGGTATAAACAGAGGCATACACCTGGTATATACCTAGACTATATGGCATAGCCTATTGCTCACAGGCCACAAACATGCAGTTTGTTATTGTACTGAGCACTATAGGCAGTTGTAAGTATTTGTATGTTTAAACAAAGAAAAGGTACAGTAAGAACATAATAGATAAAAAGTTACACACTTGCACGGAGCAGTTACCATGAATGGAACTCAGAGAACTGGAGGTTGCTCTGGGTGAGTCCGTGAGTGAGTGATGAGTGAATGCGGAGTCCTAGGGCATTACTGTGCATTCCTGTGGACTTCGTAGACATTGTATACATAGGCTACACTAAATTTACTAAAAATATTTTCTTTCTTCAATAATAAATTAACTTTGGTCTATTGCATGTTTTTACTTTATAAACTTTTTAATTTAAAAAAATTTGTACTTTTGTGTTATTTTTTTCACATTTTTTATTGTTGTTCAAGTAGTTGTCTCTATTTCCCCCCATGACTTGCCTCCACTCCAGCCATCCCTACCTCCCACCCTTGATCCTGCCCCCTTTGCTTTTGTCCATGTGTCCTTTATACATGTTCCTGACAACCATTCCCCCCCCATTATCTTCTCCTTTGTAAAAACACTTAGTTCAGAACATACTTTGTATGGCTGTACAAAAAAATAGTTTCTTTCTTTACATATTTATTTTGTAAGCTTTTTTATTTTATTGATTTTTACTTTTCAAATATTTTGGTTAAAAATAAACTAAGACTCAAACACACACATTAGCCTAGGCTTATACAGACAGGATCAGGATCATCAACATTGTTACCGAGCACACTGGGGCCCATCCATGTGGTGGCCTGGTGAATGACCCAACAATTAATGCTAGTAGAAATGGATTTTATTTACAATATTCCAAGCTTGGGAGAGCCTAGACCATTCATGCTCTGAGTCCAGTTTTCCCATGAGATCCAGCACTTCCCAAGCTCCCCACCAGGCAATAAGCCAGAAACCCTGAAAGTGGAAGTGCTCCATTTACTTATCATAAGCTGGCTGTGTAAACCATTCTCTGGTTCCTCTGGAAGGTAACAAAGTCACCATTGTCATGCAGCAGCTCTCTTCCTCAGGATCTGGGGTATGTCTGTCATCAGCTTCCAGGTAATAGTCCAAAAAACCATGTGCCATGTTACTCTGGATCAGAGTAAAACTCAGGAATGGCACAGGTCTTAAAGTCCAGGTAAAATCCAGGTATAGCAGATCAGGATCTTAAGGTAGTATTTTGTTCTGGAGTCATCCAGAGCACACAAGATTACGGTAGCAGCATCTCTTTTCATATCAGTCCAGGCCACATGGCCTCCTTCCTCACTATAAACTACATAGTTGCTTGCTTTCTTCTCCCTTCTCACTACAAGCTGTGTCATGGCTCTCTCCTTCTCACTACTACTCCCTGTATGGCCAAGTGTGAATGGCTGCTGCACTTGAGTTTAAATCCTGGCATGGAGCCTCCTCTGTGACCCCATTTCCAACTCCTCCCACAAAGGGCTACATCTGTCAGTCCTCCAGTGTCTTCTGCTAGTCTTGCAATGTCTTCTGCCTTTTTCCAGCTGCCATTGTTATTCCAGGCAAGCAGGGCCCCATGACACAGGGGAAGCTCCTCCAAGCCTCTCATGTACATGCAGAACACTCTTCTGGCTACATCATGAATCAAAGTCATGCCCATCTCCCTGACAGCCCAGCTGCCATGTCTAACATAACTATAACACTGGCCAGCTGTTATTGATATGCAAAGTACCTCTCCACCTGTCTGTCCACTTTCTCATCCCCCAGCCATAGCTGTGGAGGCTTCGGGATTTTTTTTTTTTTGTATTTTTTTTTTTATATTCTCAGGGGAAGGAGGACTTCTCCAGTTTGAGGAGACCCCTAGCTCAAACACCCCATTCTGAACCTTGTTCCACACCCATTACAATATCACCATCTTCCACCTCCATATCTTGCCCCACTGAAAGGACTTCAGGAACAGTAACATGCATGGAGGTCTTATGTTTCATATTCTACAACCTTCTGAAGGACCTGTCCAAGGCTTTCATTGAAGTGGTATCACTCTTCAGAAATATGTCCATGGTGGTTTGCTTGGTTTGCTTCTTTTTTTTTAATTGTACAGTTTTAAATAATGTACCATAAACGTTTCTCTCTACTAATGAAAACCTTTGATGTTAGGACCAATGTTTTTAAACTTTTCAAAGAGCTTGTCTAGGTTTGCAAACTGTTTTGCTAATGTCCTTCTGTGAATTTTCTGAGGGTTCTTCTTTTTCTTCAACTACAGTTTCCTTTTCTCCTGCCTCTTCTTCAGCCACGTGTTTCTGTTCCAGTCCCAACAACTCTCATTAGTCAATTCCTCAGGAATCATCTCTAGGAGCTCCTTGAAGTCATACTCATTTACACCCAGGCTAACATTGTTTGCCATCTCAACCGTAGCCTTGCTGATTTTTGCAACCTCCTCATTCTTGGCACATTCATTGAAGTCATAGGCAAACCTCCTAAGTGTCTTCTTCTAGATGTCATTCACAGACTCCTTGATGATATCACCTCAAGTTCAAGAAAAGTTCTTGATGCAATCAGAGATGTTGTAATCCTTCCAGCTTTGTATCAGTGTCTTCTTCAGTTCCAGCAATAGTCTGGGCAAAGTTTCTCCCCACAGGTAGTAGGTCTTAAAAGCTGCTAAAACTTTTTCATTTCTTGGTTATATCAAAGAGGTGCCATTTGGAGGGAGAAGTACCACCTTGCCATTGGGATAAAGTTCACCAAAAAATGAAGGATGTCCTGGGCATTAACAATAATAACTGAAATCTTATAAAGTATGTTATTCTTCAGATAATACTCCATTTTGCTGGCATAGCAATTCAGGAGGACATCTTAGAAGATAGAGGAGTCACCCATGACTTCTGAGCATTCCTGGAGTCCCCTGGCAGTGCTTAAAGGCCCTGGGGTGCTCACCATTCCAGATCACAAAGGTTACCATTTTCAGGCAGCAACACTGCCCCTATGCAAAACTATTATCCTGTCCTTAAAAGCCTTGGAATCTATATGGACTTGGGCTCTTTATGGATGAAAGACCTCTGAGAACCCATTTCTAGAAGAGGCAGGTTTTAACAATATTAAATATTTGCTCTGGTAAGTAATTTCCTCCACAATCAGTTTACCTAGTGTTTCCAAATATTTGTCCACAGCTTTCACATCAGCAGTCACAGAATCACCACTAACTTTCACACTATGTAACTAATAATGATTCTTGAATTATTAAACCACCCAGATCCAGCAGGAAACAACACCGTAGTTGAGTTCAACCTTTCTTTCAACATGGCAAACAAAATTTTTGCTTTGGTCATGATTATCACAATGCTTAGAGGAATGTGATTCTGTGTCTGGTGTTCAATTCATGACATTGTAAGTTTCTCTATATTTGATAGGCCTTTTTCAATTTTTTGTTTGTATCATTGCCCTCAAGCAAGTAGATCCTTAAAAAGTTGCCAGAGAAAAAGAGGGCAGGGGGAATGGCAGAAAGAAGGGGAAAGGATTAGTCAAACAACATATATAAATGGCCCTTGCACATGGACAATGGTGTGGGGATTGACTGTGGGAGCAGGGAGGTGGGTTGGGCAGAGGAGGGCAAAAAATTAGGACTACTATAATAGAATAAATAAGAATAAAAAATATCTCAATCTTAATGTAATATGTCTTTGGTGATACCTAAATGAAGCACACATACCCTTATTATTTGGCCTTGAAAAACTTGTGTTATTTTTCTCAGAATTCAGAGAAGAGGTATTTTTCCTAGCCTGTCTATTTATTCCTGCAACCCAATGGAATGTAACTATGTGGACAAAATGTATGCATTCAAATAATTGAACTTTTGCTTGTAGTAACTCCCAAGATGGTGAAAATACAGAAATAAACTTTCTGCCTTGCTATCTATCTGTTAGTGATAAAATAACTATTATGAGCTTCCTGAATTATTAAACATCTTTGTTTAAATACACAAAAACAATTAGTCATTAATGTATGCCTTACTGGTTTCAGAGATATTTTTGTAGTAATGACATAACGAGATTTATTTACTCTAGTCATCATTTGTATTGTTTTCTATGGAAATGTGCTCTTTCAAACCATTGATTTAACAATTTAGTGCATTTTATTTTGGAATTGGTTTAGAAAAGAGATTTAATAGACACATTAGCAGATGAATTTAATGCAATGTTGATATTTTCCCCATTTTTGAAATATGTATTCGAAATTCATCTAAATATAACTTTGTATTCTGATAAACTCATATACCTTTGCAATGTGTATGTAAAAACATTTGGAATAAACATTTATATGAGAGATGATTAACTTCATCTGAAAATATTAATATTTAAAATTTTTGATATTAAGATTATTCCTTAATAGCAAAAATATTAGAAACATGCTTACTAATGATTATTTTAATTCCATTAAGATAATTATTTTAATTTTAAAACTGAATGAGTCACAGAATTTTCAGTATTAAGATTAACAGTGAGATAGAAAAAGTTACTAAATTTTCAAAGATTTGGAATATAACTTTGAAATTCTAATTTTTATTGTTTTGGCACTATAAAGTAATTTATTTGAAAGAGGCTCTTCAATGACATATTTCACAGGTATAAAACAACCATTTCAAAAATTTACATGGAACTGTAAACAACCCCAAATACCTACAGCAATTTCCAGAAAGAAGAACAAAGTAGGAGGGATCACAATACCTGATATCAAACTATATTACAAGGTGACTGTAATAAAAAACAGTCTGATACTGGCATAAGAACAGACACATAGATCAATGGAACAGAATAGACAGCCCAGAAATGAACCAAAGTCTCTATGGTCAATTGGTATTTGACAAAGTGGGAAGAAGCATAAAATGGAGTGAAAATAGCCTCTTCAACAAATGGTGTCGGGAGATCTGGACAGTTACATGCAAAAAAATGAAACTTGATCATCAACTTACACCATACACAAAAATAAATTCAAGGTGGATAAAAGACTTAAATATAAGTCGTGACACCATAAAAGTCCTAGAGGAGAACATAGGCAGGAAAATCTCAGACACCTCATGCAGCAATATTTTCATTGGTATGTCCCCTAGAGCAAGGAACATGAAGGAAAGAATAAACGAATGGGATCTCATCAAAATAAAAAGCTTCTGCATGGCTAAAGAAAAGAGCATTAAAATGAAAAGAGAACCAACTATCTGGGAAAACGTATTTTCCAATGATACCTCAGACAAGGGTTTGATCTCCAAAATATATAAAGAACTCACACAACTCCACTCCAGGAAGACAAAAAACCCAAATAAAAAAATGGACAAAGAACATGAACAGACACTTCTCCAAGGAGGACATACCAAGGGCACAGAGACATATGAAAAGATCCTCAGCATCACTGGCTATCAGAGATATGCAAAATAAAACCACAATGAGATAGCACTTGACACCACCATCATAAACAAATCAACAAACAACAAGTGCTGTCAAGGTTGTGGAGAAAAAGGAACCCTAGTGCACTGTGGGTGGGAATGCACACTGGTGCAGCCACCATAGAAGGCAGTAAGGAATTTCCTCAGAAAACTAAAAATGGAACTGCGTTTTGACCCAGCAATACTACTACTGGGATTATACCCTAAGGATCCTGAAACACCAATCCAAAAGAACCTATGCAACCCAATGTTCATAGCAGCATTATTTACAATAACCAACTGCCGGAAATATCCTAGGTGCCCATCAGTAAACAAGTGGATCAAAAAACTGTGGTGCATTTACACAATGGAATATCATGCAGCAGAAAGAAAGAAGGAGCTCCTACTCTTTGTGACAGCATGGATGGAACTGGAGAGCATTATGCTAAGTGAAATAAGCCAGACAGTGAAAGACAAATACCATATGATCTCATCTGTAAGTGGAACCTAATCAACAAGAGAAACAAGCAAGCAAAAACTACAACCAGAGCCATTTAAATGGACAACAGAGTCAGAGTAACCAGAGAGGAGGAATGAGAAGGATAATAGAGGATAATAGGAGAAGGGCCATCAAGAAACATGTGTGGAGGACACATGGACAGAGCCGAAGGGGTTAAGTTTGAGGCTGGCGGACGGGGATAGGTGGGGAGGTGGAGAGTGGTGGAGTGAAAATGGAGAGAACTGTATTCAAACAATGATAAAAAATAAAAAGAAAAAAGAAAGAGGTTCTTCAAAAGTTCATAAACTTACATCTTACAACTTACATTTCAGAATTAAAAAATAATAATTCTAGACTTTTCTGGAAAGTTATAAAGCTGATAGGCATTTATCTGCATGGTGACATTTTGAGTTTCCAAGAAGGCTCTCCTATATCATGTTGTGCTCTGAAATGCATTTTTAAAATAATCTGATTTTCTGAGGCTTCTGGCCAAGATGGAGGCATAGGTAGACACACTGTGCCTCCTCGTACAACCAAAAAAAGGACAACAATTTAAAAACAAAAAAACAACTAGAACTGACAGAAAATCAAACTGCATGGAAGTCCAACAACCAAGGAGTTAAAGAAGAAACATTTGTCCAGACTAGTAATGTTACAGAACAACAAGGGGGCCCAAGGTCAATATACTATTACTGAAAGGAACCCCCCAGGTTTGTTATGTCCACTGCCTTATAGGAAAGACATGTCTCAATGCCAGAGATTCGTGAAAAGGAAAGGAAATGTTTATTTAATGCTGTACAAATTTAATGTAGTGACCTAATGTCTTCATCAAAATCTCAAAGTCCCTTAAAACACCCACAAACACATGCAGTCCTTCCTTCCCCTCTTTGCCCAGTCTGGAGTACCATATCTCAGGAAAAGAAATAGAAGTCCATTGCTCAGGCAGCCTCCAGTTCTTCCCAGTAATACATCTTGGCTGGTAGGCCTACCTCAGTTCCTGGCACCATCGGTTGTGTTGCCCAGATCTCTGCTAAGGTCCGGTGGTGGTCCCCCCTTCTAAGGTTTCAGGAATCCCCACTCTGGCAAAGTTGAGTGGTTCTCTCTCCACTGCCCCAGCCACGTGGTCCTCTCCACACAATGGCTATGGGAGTCTCCACTCTGCCAAAACTGCATGGTTCTCTCTCCACAATGGCCTTGGGAGTCCCCACTCTGGCAAATGTGGTTCTCCCTCCTCAATGGCTGCTGCATCTCAGTTTAAATCCTCACGCCAATCTTCCTCTGCAGCACCATTTCCGACTCCTCCCACAATCACCTACGCTTGCCAGAACTCCCATAACCTTCCAGCTTTACTGGGCTGCCATGTGAGTCTAGGCAGACGTGGCCCCATGGTGTGGAACCAATCATCTCCAAGCTCCCACGCAGGTGGTGTAAAGGGCACCTGTCCCAGGGCACCCACCCAGCAATTACCTCTTGGTGGGGAAGTTACTTCCATCCCCCTGGGTCAGAGCACCCACGACCACAGCTATTTAACATATCTATGTAATCAGTTAAAGGTTATAGATATGTTAATGACCATGCCAGAGGTTAACTGCAAAGCCGTTGCTGTGCAAAACAGCTCGCAATGGCCCTGCTCCATTTGTCCCTTCTCCCAAGTCACAACTGAAGGGGAAGGAGTGAGGACATCTTATATGTCTTTCTAATATTTCCTGGAAACTCTTGAGTTCTGGGCTCCATTCCAAATTCCTATTTGAGGCACCCCTCTTGGCTGCACCCTGTAACAGTAGGAGGGACGGAGACATGCAAGTGGGTGGCGAGGGCTTGCAGCAAGGTGGCAGCTGGCCAGCAATACAGTAGTGAGTGGAGCTAGTGGTCCCACATTTGTGTGCAGATAAACCAGGAGAAACAACTGGGGAGGAAAACAGACTCGCAACTCAGGGTTCCAGCTCAGGGAAATAAAGCCTCAAATCAGTCACTGAAAACACCTGTGGGGATTGAGGCAGAAGTGGGAGAAATTTTCAGCCTCACAGATGAGTTTGTTGGAGGAGACCCACAGGGTCCTAGAACATACACAAACCCATCCACATGGGAATCAGCACCAGAAGGGCCCAATTTGCTTGTGGGTAGCAGGGGAAGTGACTGAAAACTGGCAGAGAGCAGAGCAAGTGCCATTGTTCCATCTCGGACCCCTTCCCCACATATAATGCCAAAAGGCAGCAAGGAGGGATACCCTGCCTTAGAGAACATCTAAGGCTCCATCCCTAACTAACTACATAGCAGGCGTGCTGAGAAAAAAAAAAATGGTTCAAATGAAAGGACAGATCAAAGCCCCAGAAAAAGTAAAACTCTGGGATGAAGAGATAGCCAACCTATCAGGTGCATAGTTCAAAACACTGGTAATCAAGATGCCCACAGAATTGGTTGAATGTGGTCACAAATTAGATGAACAAATGCAGGCTATGATAAGAGAAATGAAGGGAAATGCACAGGGAATCAATAGTGATAAGGAAACTGTTACTCAAATCAATGGAGTGGACCAGAAGGAAGAAAGAAACATTTAACCAGAAAAGAATGAAGAATCAATAATTCAAAAAAATGAGGAGAGGCTTAGGAACCTCCAGGACATCTTTAAACGTTCCAACATCCAAATTACAGGGGTACTAGAAGGAGAAGAGGAAGAGCAAGAAATTGAAAACTTATTTGAAAAAATAATGAAGGTGAACTTCCCCAATCTGGTAAAGGAAATAGACTTCCAGGAAGTCCAGGAAGCTCAGAGTCCCAAAGAAGTTGGACCCAAGGAGGAACACACCAAGGCACATCATAATCACATTACCCAAGGTTAAAAATAAGGAGAAAATCTTGGAAGCATCAAGAGAAAGGGAGACAATTACCTACAAAGAGTTACCATCAAACTGTCAGCTGATTTCTCAAAAGAGACCTTACAGGCAAGAAGGGGCTGGAAAGAAGTATTCCAAGTCATGAAAGGCAAGGACCTACATCCAAGATTGCTCTATCCAGCAAAGTTTTCATCTACAATGGAAGGGCAGATAAAGTGCTTCCCAGATAAATTCAAGTTAAAGGAGTTCATCATCACCAAGGCCTTATTATACGAAATGTTAAAAGGATTTACCTAAGAGAAAGAAGGTAAAAATTATGAACAATAAAATGATAGCAAACTCACAGTTATTAACAACTGCACCTAAGACAAAAACTAAAACAAACAACCAGAACAGGAACAGAACCACAGAAATGGAGATCACATGGAGGGTTATCAACAGGGAAGTGGGAGGGGAATAGAGAGGAAAAAGGTACAGAGAATAAGTAGCATGAATGGTAGGTAGAACATAGACAAGGGGAGGTTAAGAATAGCATAGGAAAAGTAGAAGCCAAAGAACTTATACGTATGACCCATGAACATGAACTAAAGATGGGGGGAGTATGGATGGGAGGGAGTGTGCAGGGTGGAGGGAAATAAAGGGGGGGAAATGGAACAACTATAATAGCATAATCAATAAAATATATTTTAAAAGAGTCTGAGTTTCTGTAAGTGAGAATATTTATTTTATGTAACATCTGAAAAAATTTCCTTTAATTTGTAAAATATGTCTAAACCCAAGGGCTTCTCTTTCCAGAGCATTCATTAGCTTAGCCTTATTTTATTGAAGAGGTAGACTACTAAAGGAATTAGAAGAAATTCTTTTTCTTTTCATCTTCACTTGAAGACATTTCTTCAATACTTCTAGAGAGAATAAGTCAGAAAGGAAGGGAGAGAGAGAAACATTGATGTGAGTCAGAAACATAAATTGGTTGCCACCCATAGGTGCCCAGAACTGGACAACACTCCAGAAAACTTAGCCACACTGACTAGGGCTCAGAAGAAATTATAATACTAGAGTTTAATTGGGGTTGGTAGAAAAGCTGATAGCTAAGCATTTTTTTCATTCCCCTCATCTTTTAAAAATATATAGCATGTACATTTGTCTTTTTTCTGTATCTTCCTCGGTATGTTTAATTATTGGTGTGTGTGTGCGTGTGTGTTGGGGGGAGCAGACACACTAGCAGTGAAACTATTGGAGAAAATCTAGGTTTTACCACCCATGCTTCTATGAAATACCATAATATTATCATTCACTCTAGCCTTTCTGTTGCTTTCTCAGGATGAAACACTGACTGGTAATAGATTGACTAATTTGTGTAATCTCTGTGCATAATGTGATTCAGCCCTACATAGAGCAGTAAATCCATTACAATCACATTTGGCTTCACATGCAGACAGTAATTATACTCCTTGGTTAAATAGCAAGTAAGGGAAACTGAAGAGTGAGGAAGTCAAAAGTTGTTTCATCTCATTATAGTTTTTATTTGAATTTCACAAATAGCTGGTAAAGTTGAGCATCTATATCTATTCTTTATCTATATCTATATTCTATATTTATCTATATCTAAATATAGAATCTATATTCTATATTTATCTATATCTATATCTATTGAGCATCTATATCTATATTCTGTTCATATATCTATTGGACATTTGTATGTCCTCTTGGAAGAAAAATTTGTTCAAGTCCTAACCCGTCTTTTAATTGAATTGTTTTGACGTTATTATTGTTATTGTTGTTGTTGAATTGTGTGAGATCTTTATATATTATGGTTATTAACCTCTTATCAGAGGTATTGTTTGCAAATATCTTCTTTCATTTGATTAGTTGCTTTATTGCTTTATTTATGATTTCATTTATTGTGTAGAAGATTTTTAGTTTGATATAGTTCCATTCATTTACTTTTGCTTCCCTCACCTCTAGTGATATTCATAAAATCCTCTCTAAGACCAAGGTCCATAAGCTTACTACTTACGTTTTCTTCTACATAATTTATTGTTTCAGGTCTTACATTTACATTCTTTATTCATTTTGAGTTAATTTCTGTATATGGTGAAAATACCAGTCTAGTTTCACTCTCTGGCCTGTGGCTTTACAATTTTTCCAGCACCACTTATTGAGGATTCATTCTTTTTCTCCAGTATGTTGTTGGCTCCTTTATGAAAGATTATTTACCCATATATATGTGAGTTTATTTCTAGGTTCTCAACTTTGTTCCATTGGTTTGTGTATCTATTTTTCTGCCATCACCATGCTGTTTGATTATTGTTATTTTATAGTGTAATTTGAGGTCAGGGAATGTGATAACTCCAGCTTTTTTCTTTTCTCAAGGTTGATTTGGCTATTCAGAGTCTTTTGTGGTTCTGTACAAATATGATGACTATTTTTGTTCTGTCTTTTAAAAACATACTATTGAGATTTTGATAGGAATTGCATTAAATCTGTGTATTGCTTTGGGTAATATGGCCATTTTGACTATGTGATTTTTCCAGTCTACTGATATGAACATGGCCAAGAAGACATGGAAACAACTGAATTGCCCTTTCACAGATGATTAGATAAAGAAGATGTGGTATGTATATACAATGGAATATTATTCAGTCACAAGAAAAAATGAAATACTGCCATTTGCAACAACATGGATGGGTCTTAAGAATGTCATACTAAGCAAAATAAGTCAGACAGAAAAATAAAAAAATCATATAATTTTACTCATATATGGGCAATAAAACTGAACCCAACAAACAAACAAATAAGAATGACAAACAAACAAACAAAAAACCCTTATAGGCCCGCCCTGGCTGGTGTAGCTCAGTGGATTGAGTGCGGGCTGCGAACCAGGCATCGCAGGTTCAATTCCCAGTCAGGGCGCATGCCTAGGTTGCAGGCCATGTCTCCCAGCAACCGCACATTGATGTCTCTCTCTCTCTCTCTCTCTCTCTCTCTCTCTCTCTCCCTCCCTCCCTCCCTCCCTTCCCTCTCTAAAAAAAAATAAATAAAAACTTTAAAAAAAAAAGAAAAATGACATATTGAAAAAAAAAAAAAAACCCTTATAGGCCCAAACAGTATTGTGGTTACCAGTGGGGAAAGGTGGTGGGGAGATAGGAATGGGTAAATGGGTCAAATATATGGCAATGGAAGGAGATCTGACCTTGGGTGGTAAACAAACAGTGAAATGTAGAATACATCGTACATGATGTATTCTAGAATTATACACTTGAAACCTACATAATTTTTTTAACCAATGCTACCCCGATACATTTTAATAGATTTTATTTATTTATTTTTAGAGAGAGGGGAAGGAGAAAGAGAGGGAGAAAACAATGTGTGGCTGCCTCTCTCACGCCCCCTCTGAGGACCTGGCCTGCAATCCCTGGCACATGCCCTGACTGGGAATGGAACTGGCCACCCTTTGGTTCTCAGGCCTGTGCTCAATCCACCGAGCTACATGAGCCAGGGCCCCTGATATATTTTTTAAAAATCGTTTCATCAGAGATTTCCTTGTGCATAAAAAAATCAGGAAATTGTCAGATACCTGGATAAAGAGATTTGACACACTGGGAGTTTATTAATGAAAATAATTTTGTGGTTTATAGTCAGAATTCTTGCCCTGAGGCATTCATGGCAAAGAATTAGTAGATGAAAAAATAATCTATAATGTTTATACTTTATTGTACTATCAGAAAAGCATCTAAAAATAGACCTGGATCATTACTCAGATGCTCCAAAATTGGATGGCAAGAAATTAATGTTAGATTATTTATTATTTTTGAGTTAAAATTCTAAGTAATAGGACAGCCATTGCATCTATATTTTATATGAGGCACATTTTATATGACCTATTTAAAATTATAGAAATTACATTTTCACTACATTACTTCCTGATACTTTTTACAAGTACAAGATATTAATTAGAAATACATTATTTTCCCATTTGATATATATACTAATTTCAGTGTGCCAGGGAAACACATGAAAAAACAAGTCATTTTAAAGTTCATTTGGACGACCAGCACAGACAGTGATGAAGTGAATCAAAAGTGCTTCTAGCCCAGAAATTGGTAAAATTTTAGCTAAAGTAAAATTACATTAATATTTCATTAAAGGCTCCAATGCCTGTATCTGTACAGGATTTAATTATTTATAAAATGTATTTGCAGCCAAATATTTGTTTTAATTATATTCTTTTCTTTGGGTGGTGTGTTTAATCTCCCATTTTATCAAAGAACCTTCTTCTATGGCAGTCTCTTTTCCTTCAGGTTTTGAACTTCAAAGCCCTACACTCTTAAAACTGTAAGGCATCTTTTAATTAGACAACTGTCTTTGTTCTCTATTGGTTAAATGTTTTTTAATGAATCTTTATGTGATGTTGAAATTAATAATGCATGGCTTGGGATCAGCTATTAATTTGTTTTCTGTACAATAGTTTGCTTTTTACAGAATTTGAAAAAGTGAAATTTTATTATCTGTACTCTTTACCATTTAGTTCCTTTCATTCATAATCATTATTTTATTTTTTTATTAATTTACTGTTTTTTAGAAGCTTTGTACCTTTTATTTTTTATTTTTATTTTTTAGATTTTTATTTATTTATTTTTAGAGAGGGAAGGGAGGGAGAAAGAGAGAGAGATAGAAACATCAATGTGTGGTTGCTGGGGGACATGGCCTGCAACCTAGGCATGTGCCGAGACTGGGAATCGAACCTGCGATGCCTGGTTCGCAGCCTGCGCTCAATCCACTGAGCTACACCAGCCAGGGCTCATAATCATTATTTAAAAATTAATATATGTTGATGCATGTATCATAGTTCATTTTTTTGTATTGCTGAGCAGTGTTCCATACTATAGGTTGTTTATCCATCTGCCTGTTGATGGTGATTGGGAATATCTGAAGTTTGGGGGTGTTACAAAGAAAGATGCTATGAACACTCCTGCACAACCCTTTGTATGTATATATACTTCATCTTGAGCAAAAATCTAGGAGTGTAATGGCTGAAACATAAAAAACTGCCATTTTAGAAGATGGAGATGTAGGCAGAAACACTTTGCTTCTGTGCACAACCAGAAGAAGGATAGCAACCAATTTAAAAACAAACAACCAGAACTATCAGAACATTCGCACAGAAGTCCAACCAAGGCATTAAAGAAGCATTCATCCAGAAAGTGTGCCAAGACAAAGAAATATGGCCCAAATGAAAGAACAGATAAAAACTCCAGAAAGAGAATTAAGTGATAAGAAGACAGATAACCTGTCTGATGCAGAGTTCAAAACTGATAATCAAGATGTTCACAGAATTGATTGAGCTCAGTCACAAAATGAAGAAGAAATGAAGGCTACACAAAGTGAAATAAAGGAAAATATACAGGGAACCAACAGTGAAGGGAAGGAAACTGGGACTCAAATTAATGATTTGGAACAAAAGGAAGAAATAAGCATGCAACTAGAACATTATGAAGAAACAAGAATGCAAAAAAATGAAGAGAGGCTTAGGAACCTCTGGGACAACTTTAAACTTGATTCCAACATCTGAATCATGGGGGTGCCAGCAGGAAAAAAGGAAGAACAAGATATCAAAAACTTATTTGAACAAATAATGAAGGAAAGCCTCCCCAGTCTGGTGAAAGAAATAGACTTCCAGGAAGCCCATAGAGTTCCAAAGAAATTGGAGCCAAGGAGGAGTATGCCAACACACACCATAATTAGGTTACACAACATTAAAGATAAGGAGAGAATCTTAAAAGCAGCAAGAGGAAAGGAGACAGTTACCTACAAAGGAGTTCCCATAAGACTATCGGCTAATTTCTCAAAAGAAAAATGATAACAAACTCACAACTATCAACAACTGAACCTAAAATAACAAAAACAAAACTAAACTAAGCAAACAACTAGCATAAGAACAGATCCACAGAAGTAGAGATCACATGGAGGGTTATCAGTGGGGAGCAGGTTGGGGAAGAATGGGGGAAAACATAAAGTAATAAGAGGCATAATTTGTAGGCATAAAACAGACAGGGGGAGGTTAAGAATAGTATGGGAAATGGGGAAGACAAAGAACTTACATGCACGACCCATGCACATGAACTGTGTAGGGGGGGATGGTGGAGGGTGAGGGGGTCAGTTCAGGAAGGAGGGAGATAGAGGGGAGAAAAAAATTGGGACAACCATAATAATATAATCAATAAAATATACTTTAAAAAACTGTCATTTTGAGCTCTGCATTACTTTGTGGAGATAAATATTTCTTTCTGGCATCATTTCTTTCTGCCAAAATGCTATTCTTAAATTTTTGTATGATGATGGTATGTTTTTGATAAATTCTTTCAGATTTTATGTCTTAACATATCTGTATTTCATCTTAATTTTTGAAAGATATTGAAAATGGTACATATTTTATGTTGTCATTTTTTCTTCTCCACTTTTTAGAGATGCTGCTCTACTGCGTTCTCACTTCCATGTTCATGGCACCTCACTAAAATCATTCTCGCCAAGATCATCAAGGACTTTTTACTCCTATGTTCATTACATTGTTTATCATGATATACATGCCTTGCCCTCTGAAGCATTTCTTGAAAAACATAGAGCTTTGTCCTCTCTGATATCCCATGCTCCTAATTTTTTCTTGACTCCTGTAGCTAACCCTACCCAATCTCTTTTGTGCATGATTCGGCTTTCCCTTTCCTCCTTTACAGAGTGGTACTCTTTATACCTAGTTAACTTTACCTTCTTGCTCTGATTACTTCTGATCTCCATTGTCTTCTCTTTCTTCAATTGCCATTTAGATACTGATGGTCATCTAATATCTGAGCTGAACTACAGATACATATTAGGTTATTTATTAGGCATTTCCACTTGGATGTTTTGTAACATCCTTCTCAAACTTTGTAACCCTCTCAAAATTCTGCCCTCTCCTCTTCAAATTCTGCCAGTGTCACATAAAACACACAACCATCATACTAATTTTGCTAATTCTTAAAACTTTTTTTCTGAGTGCTTTACTCAGCACTCAAAAGAAAAATGATAACAAACTCACAACTATCAACAGCATATGTAATTACCTTATGTCCTTAATTATTTTTTTCTGGGCTTGTCCACTGAACTATGTATTTAATTTAATGTATCTTCAAAACTTGTTTATATCTGGCCTACTTCCCAGCTGCAGTTTCTGTTGGCTAATATTCTTATGTCACCATCCATAGTCTCAAGTGAGCATGAATAACCTCTATGTTGCTACGTTTTTTCAAATTTATCATGCTCATAAGAATAAAGGCTTTTAAAAAATTATAACCTCAGATTTGGAAAATATGTTAAAATTTTAATAATTATTTATAGATAGTATAATTTACAGACTACACATACAGTTACACATGGCTTAAAGTTTTCAAAATATATATTTCAACAAACTAGCAAAATATTGTGTATTTCTTTTAAAAATTCCTAGCATTTATGTCATTCCTCATTTATTTATCTTTTAGCTGGACTTTGCTGTTTTATTTTTAGACAAAAAGTTATCATTCCATTTAAGATGATTAATCCTACATTAACTTATATGTCATTGCTTGACTTTCAAATCTGATTAATTTAATCTTGTTCAAAAGAACATTTTATGACATTTAAAGGACATTAAAATTATGCATAAATCCTCTATGCATAATTATATTTATATTGCAACAAATAGACTTGACGTAATTAGTATTCCAAATTGAGTACTAATGGATTTCAACGTTTTCATATCACTCTTGAAGGCTTTCTGTCATATCTCTGGTGGTGTACAAAAATGTGTGTTCTTCACGGTTAAGTAATTGTCTAGAATAAGTTAATATCTTCTTTCATTTACTATTTTTTACTATTTTACAAGAAATAATAAGTTCCTCCTCTATATTTCTACTATACCAATATTTAAGAAGCCTTAAAAATATAGTAAGAACTATGTTCTATTATAATAGTAGCATAATATTAATATGAGGGGGATCCAGAAAACTGGAATTTATTTTTAAAAATGTGTATTTATTCTTACATGTTTAAACTCAGTCACCTTCAAAGTACTCTCCACTTGATGAATGCACCTACTGAGACATTTTTCCACTGCTCAGAACAGTTTTTGAACTTGTCAGTGTTGATGCTTTTTAGTGCTTCTGCCATTTTTTGTTTTACCTCTTCCACATTGGTAAAATGTTTTCCTTGAAGGAATTTATTTCACCTGAGGAAACAACAAAAAAAATGTCTTGGGGCAAGATCCGGTAAATAGGGAGGGTGGGGCACGGGGTCATGCCATTTTTGGTCAAAAACTGCCAAACACTCAGCGCAGTGGGGGCAGGTGTGCTCCTAAATGACTCATCATGAAATGAGCAAACACACTGAAAGGGTTTTCCAGAAAAATTTACCAAAGCCGAATACAGCCTCTAACAACAACAGCTGGGACACTGATACAGATTGATTCCTAGAACACTCACCTAACAAAGGAAGACAGTACTACAAGGCCTCTACCCTCCAGAAGATAATTCACTATTTTTTGAGTCACCCCCTAGTATAACTATGTTAAGTAATGGAAGCATACTTTAATACCCATTTGTCGAGAGCATTATGAACATTAAGGACTCACTTACTCTACATTGATTCAGTAGATGTACATGGACTTTGAAGATTCTTCATAGCAACAAAATATTGAAACAAAATTCATAAATACCTTCAAATAATTTATAATCTAGAATTTATGTAGGATGAGAGAAGAAACAAATAATGAAATCTACAATATATGTTACATTGTGGTTAACTTGGACTTGTGAATGTAACACATATATTAAAAATAAATAATATAAAATTAAAAAGCCTGTGATAGGTTATCAATATACTATAGCAGAAATAACATACTCTGTGATAAGGGCTATATAAACAGTTAAAAATCTAAGTGACAGAAATAAAACCCAGGGTGAATAACATTCAGTCAGATTCACCACAGAAGAATCTTCTGGAAAATATTTAAGATAAATCTTAATTAGGATAATGTTAGATAATAGCTGGAGGTTAGAGACAGGAACATGTTTGTATAAATGGAGATGTGAACATAAGTACAATTCAAGAGAGCCATATATTAAAATATGTAGATTTAGAGTTACTGAATAAATTGAAATAAAGCAAGAAGAGCAATTTTAGGGATATTGAGATTGACAATTCAAATGATACTTAAAATTTGTTGGGAAATAGAGAATCAACAACTTAGTATTTCTGAATTTGTGAAATGAAGACAATTGAAGTGGCAAATATGTTCTCCCATATAATCAGTTCCTATTTTCACCTTGATGATGGTTTCTTCAGCCATGAAGAAGCTTTTTTTAATTTGATGCAGTCCCATTTGTTTATTTTTTCCTTTATTTCCTTTCTTTTAGGAGATATATTGTTGAAAATATTGCTACATGAGATATCCAAATTTTGCTGCCTGTGTATTCCTCTAGGATTTTTATGTTATCACAACATATTTAAGTCTTTTATTCATTTTGAGTTTATTCTGGTGTATGGTGTAAGATGGTAGTTCAAATATATAAAGAACTTGCCCTGGCTGGTGTGGCTCAGTGGTTGAGTGCTGGTCTACAAATCGAGTAGCTGCTGGTTTGATTCCCAGTCCAGGGCACATGCCTGGGCTTCAGGCCAGGTCCCCCCAGTGGGGATCATGTGAGAGGCAACCACACATTGCTGTTTCTCTCTCTTTCTCCTTCCCTTGCTCTCTTCTAAAAATGAATAAATAAAATCTTTTTTTAGAAAAAGAACTTATACAACTCAAAACCAGGAAGAAAAATAGTCCATTTTAAAAAATGGGCAAAGGACCTGAATAGACCTTTCTCCAAGGAGGACATACAGATGGTCAATAGAGAGATGATAAAACGCCTAACATCACTAGCATCAAAGAAATGCAAATTAAAACACAATGAGATATCAACTCACACCTGCCCAAAGGCCATCATTAATAAATTAACAAACAACTGCTGGCAAGGATGTGGAGAAAAGGGAACCCTAGTGCACTGTTGGTGGGAATGCAGACTGGTACAGCCACTGTGGACGGCAATATGGAATTTCCTCAAAAAACTAAAAATGGAACTGCCTTTTGATCCAGCAATTCCACTGCTGGGATTATATCCTAAGAACCCTGAAACATCAATTCAAAAGAACCTTTGCACCCCAATGTTCATAGCAGCACTATATACAATAATGAAGTGTGGAAACAGCGTAAGTGCCTATCAGTAAATAAGTGGATAAAAAATTGTAGTACATTTACATAATGGAATACTATGCAGCAGAAAGAAAGAAGAAACTCTTACCTTTGTGGCAGCATGGGTGGAACTGGAGACTAATATGCTAAGTGAAATAAACTGGTAAGTGAAAGAAAAAATACCATATGATCTCACTTATAAGAGGAATATAATGAACAAAATAATCTAATGAGAAAAAGAGAACCAGAGGAATAGAATCATGGAACAGACTAACAGTTGTAAGAGGGGAGAGTGAAGATGTGGACCCACTGAAGGAAGGTAAAGGGATTAGTCAAAGAATATATATGAAGGACCCATTGACATGGACAATAGTGAGGGGACTGAATATGGAAGTGGGTAGTGGGTTGGGAGGAGGGGTGAAGGGGGACAATGAGGGACAATTGTAATAGTACAAACAATAAAATTTTTTTAAAAGTGAAGTGGTACTTCTGGAGAGTCTAACTAGCTAACATTGGGCAAAGTTCACCGAAGCATGTGAGAGCAAAAACTAAAATCTCAATGAGAGTATCATAATAGTCAATACACTAATTATAGACATGACCTTCCAAAAAATGAATGTCCACCAACAAAAGGTGTGGGTGTGGGTGCCATGAATTGAAATTCATATGGCATTGAATAAATATCCTTCTAGGCATCAGCTGATACCTGAGCTATCCCCAAATATCTTCTTTTTAGTAATATATGAGTATGTATTTTCTAATTCTTTATTTGTTGAAAGGATTAAGATTTATGGCACCATAACATTAATTAAGGACATATTTAGTTATGTATATTACACCAACAGAAAAAAAAAAAGTCTGTCAATTTTGTCAATAAATATTAGAAAGTACTTTTTAAAAAAGATAAAAACACAATTGAGTAAGCTAACTGAAATGTATGCTACATGACTAGGCAACACAAATCTTTATCTCTGAGGAAACTGAGCTTTGATTGCCTTGTCTCTGTAAGTTGGTGGTTACTACATTTTTCATTCACTATTATTACAGCTATGGAATAACCAAAGAATCTCTATTGAATTCTCCAAGTTTCAGAAATAATCTTCCCTGCCCTTACTATGTAGCAGCAACTTTACCCCCTCATAATCATGGGAATCCAATACTCCCACCAGTGTAACTCTCTCTTCCCCTAGTGATCTAAAAGAGTTATTAGAAACATTCAAAACCTCAGGTTCAAACTTGTGTTCGCTGACAATAACATTGCTGTGCTGGGAACCAAGAGTCCTAACCAGCAAAGTTCAGTGTGTAGAGAAACAGAACATAATTTCTACAAGTCAATCACTAAGAATGATAGATAAAGAAGCCAATCTTAATGCCATCATTTGGTTTTCACGCCATGTCTTGTAAATATAGAGTATATAGCACAATATATTGGATATTGCCTTAATGAATGTGGAACACCTTAGAGGACAGCATCCATAGGGTCAACCCCTAAGTTAATGCCCTAGTTGAATGTCTGTTTTAGCCAAGGTATTTATTGGTATTTTAATATGTGGTAGAGAGAATGGATCATTTAGGCCTGTTTCCATTACTGCACATACTTTTCTACAAAGTTACTCCTTTGGCCTGAAGCTGACTTAGTTTGGATTCCATGTCAATATATCTGCCATTTTCTAAGTTCTTGAATAGTGGTCACTGCAAAAACACTTGGAGTAGAGGAAGAAATTCATGTTTGGAGTGATGCATTATTTCTAACAAGGAAATTTGCTACCATGTCAGACTGGAAGGGACCTAACATGTTCAACTTTCCACTAAATGATTAGCTGTTCTCCTTCAGACTCTTTGCTGATGAAACGTCCAATATAACAGTAGTGACATCAGCAGTGATGAAAGGAAGCACTCACTATAGGCAATACATATGGTCTCCATCTCTACAAATGTGGCCACTTCATTAACTTATGAATTCATTTTATAATCAGTGGTGTAGTGGGGCATAGAGCACGACCAGTATCCACTGGATATGTCATATGTCCACCATGTTGTCAAATGACCTTTTGCATTTGTATCATCTCTACCAAGTCCATCACATGTCTCTGCTCCAGAATGTCTTTCCCTTGATCTTTGAGTTTTGCTCCTCTGTGACCTGAACAACCAGGCATTTGCACTACCTTGTGGTGTAGTCCATGTGTATTCTTATAAGAGGCCATATCTCCTCTCTGTAAATCAAGTTTGGGTTTTGTCCCATGAGGTTATAGATTTCAATTTTGAAAGAAAGATCATTGCAGCAGAAATAATGCAGCTCTGAACCCACTGTGCACGTAATATTCTGGATCCTCTGTAAGTGCTTGAATCTAATTCTAACAGCAAGATTTTCATCATACAATGGATTGTTTATACTCCTGCCCAAAATGATTACCTGATGGATCTTATAATAGCTGCTTTTCAATGAGTAGCCCTGATCACATGGTGACTTAATGTTAAATGGTCAGGGTTTCAGTCCCAATTTGTGCTTAGTAGCATGCCTGAAAGTAGTTTTCAAATAGTGAGTAGTTTTCTCTTGAAGAAGCCATAGCCTTTTTCTAGAACTTAGAAGATCTGTGTTGTGAATCTCCAGTTTTCTCAGAGAATACTTATTCAACATGGATATTTCCTGTAAGATTGAATGTGATCTTACACCACAGCTTAGACCTCACTGAATAAGCTTCCCTTGACTGAAGTAACAGCCTAAATTGTCAAGCTTTCAATTCACTTGAAATATGCTTTGAAAATCCATAAATGTTCATGTACTCCTATGCCTTTTAATAGTTAATATTTCAAGATGCAATAATTTGACCTTAATTTTAGTGAGTATTTTTATAAGAACTCCTTGTAGGTTTAGAATAAGAGCTATTATTGTAGAAAATATCAAGTGGAAATCTCTGTAACTGCCCTTTGCAGCTAAGATATTAAATCAAATGTTAGATAAATATTGCAAAAAAATATTTTCAAAAGGGTCATCATTGTGCCTACATTTTAAGGGATCATACAATAAATATCAGTACCAAGTCCAGGTTCCTTGCTAGAACATTACTTTCTTAAATCTTGAGTAGAGAATCTTATTGATGTACACTATTAATCATAACTAGACTTTTGGTACTATTTCAGAAACTATATAAAATAACATACAACCAAAAAAGTATTAAAAAGAAATATAAGCAAATATCTATGATGTAATGTATTCATTAATTCATGTCAACATTTTATATAATATAAAAAATATTTAAGTTTTGGGTTAAAGTTAAAGAACATATGTCAGAAAGATATTTAGGATGGTGGTGTATGATGATCCTGAGATCATCTCATCTTAAGACACAAGAAATTTACAACTACATGTAGATTAATTTTCTCCAAAAAGAACCTGGAAACTGAATGAACAGAGCCTCCCCCAAAAGGGACAGCATTCTAAGGGTAGCAGAGACAAAGATGTGATTCTTCTAAGAGAAATAGCCACACTTCAGTTATGGCATTTTACTGTCAAGAGGTATCTCATGGGTATGGAAATTTCCTCTGAGCAATGAGATTCAAGCTCTACAAAAGTCCCTGGGAACCTGCATGGGAGAGGTAATCCACTCAAAACACCTGCCTTTGAAAACCAAAGTAGAATATGTTCATGAAAACTATAGAACTACAGAGCTCACACACTGATTCACTAGACTTGAAAAAATAGGATACTTATTTAAATAAAGCAAATATTGACACACATAAAATAAAGAAATTGACAGTTTAATAATACAGCAAAGGACTTTAGTGCCCCACTTACATCAATGGATTATCTGAAAGAATATCCATAAATAGACATTAAAACAAATGTACTTAATAGATGTATATAGAACATGTCATCTAAAACAGCAGAGTACACATTTTTTCAAGTGTACATGCAGGATTCTCTAAGATAGATCACATATTAGATCACAAAATAAACTTCAATAAATTTAAGATTGAAATCATATCAAGCATCATTTCTGACCACAGTTGTATAAAACTAGAAATCAATTATATAAAAAAAACTGGAAGAAATACAAACACATGTAGGTTAAACAACATGCTATTAAACAGCCAATGGGTAAATGGAGAAATCAAAGAGGAAAACAAAAACACCTCGAGACAAATGAAAATGGAAACACAATGATCCAAGATCTAAGGGATGCAATAAAACCAGTTCTCAGAAAAAAGTTTAGATCAATACAGGCCTATCTTGAGAAATAAGAAAAACCTCAAAATAACCTTTCCTAACACATAAAGGAATTAGGAAAATATAAAACATGCGATAACCACAATTATAAGAAAGAAAATAACAAAGATCATAGTGAAAATAACAAATATCATAATAAAAATAAGTGAAATAGAGACTAAAAACAAAGGAAATGATCAATGAAACTATCACTCATTCTTGGAAAAGATAAAATTGATAAACTGTTAGTAAGAGTCATCAAGAAACAAAAGCAAGCAATTCAATAAATGAAGTCAGAAATGAAAGAAATGTTACAACCAAAACCACAGAAATACAAAGAATAATTGGAGAATACTATGAACAATTATTTGTCAACAGACTGAACAACAAAAAAATAAATTCCTAGAAACATACAATCTTCCAAGACTAAGCCAGGAAAAAGTAGAAAATATACTAGAAGCAGAAAAATATAGAGCCAAAAAGTGGTGAAGTAGGTGCCCTGCCCTAGTAAATACTTAAGGCTCTGTCCCTTACAATGTAACAAGGGTGCCAAGCATGGAATCAAAGCAGCTCGACCTAATCCACATATACACAGGGAGGTTGCAAAATTATACAGGGATATATGGCCCAAATGAAGGAATGTATCAAAACTTCAGGAAACGAAGTAAGTGACACAGAGATAGCCAACCTATCAGATGCAGAGTTAAAGGCACTGGTCATCAGAATGCTCAGAGAAATGGCTGAGTGCAGTCACAGAATAAAGGAAGAAGTGAAGTCTATATAAAGTGAAATAAAGGAAAATATACAGGGAACCAAAAATGAAGGGAAGAAAGCTGTGATTCAAATCAATGATTTGGAACAAAAGGAAGAAATAAACAGTCAACTACAATAGAAAGAAGAAACAAGAATTGAAAAAAAAAATGAGGAGAGGCTTAGGAACCACTGGGGCAACTTTAAGTGTCCCTACATCTGAATCATAGGGGCACCAGAAGGAGAAAAGGAAGAGCAAGAATTTGAAAACTTATTTGTAATAATAATGAAAGAAAACTTCCCCAGTGTGGTGAAGGAGAGAGACATAAAAGTCTTAGAAGCACAGAGAGTCCCAGACAAGTTGGACCCAAAGGGAGCCACGCAAACACATATCATCATTAAAATGCCAAAGGTTAAAGATAAAGAGAAAATCTTAAAAGCAGCAAGAGAAAAGAAGAGAGTTACCTACAAAGGAGTTCCCATAAGACTGTCAGCTGATTTCTCCAAAGAAACCTTGCAGGCAAGAAGGGACTAGCAAGAAGTATTCAAAGAGATGAAAAGCAAGGACCTACATCCAAGATTACTCTATACAGCAAAGCTATCATTTAGAATGGAAAGGCAGATTAAATGCTTCCCGGATAAGGTAAAGCTAAAGGAGTTCATTATCACCAAGCCCTCATTATATGGAATGTTGAAAGGTTTATATAAGAAAAAGAAGATCAAAACCATGAACAGTAAAGTGACAACAAACTCGCAACTACCAACAATGGAATCTAAACAAAACAAAACAAAAACAAATGGGGCAAACAGCTAGAACAAGAGCAGAGTCATAGAGATGAAGATCACATGGAGGGTTGTCAGTAGTAGGGAGTGGTGGGAGAATGGGGGTAAAAGGTACAGGAAATAAGAAGCATAGTTGGAGGGTAGAGAATAGACAGGGGGGTATTGGGAATAGTATGGGAAGTGGAAAAAACAAAGAACTTATATGAACAGCACATGGACATGAACTAAGGGAGGGATGAGTGTAGTGGGCATAGGGGGCCAAGGGGAGAAGTGGGACAACTGTAATAGCATAATCAATAAAATATACTTAATAAAAAAAGAAAATATAAACAACCAACTTTTAGAAATAAAATTGAGTCAGTAATATAAAACCTACCAAAAAACAAAAGTCCAGGAAGAGATAACGTCACAGGTGAATTATACCAAACATTTAAAGAAGAGTCAGTATTTATCCTTTTCAAACTAGCCAAAATTGAAAAGAAATAAATGCTTTCAAACTTATCTAGGTGGTCACTATTACCCTGATACCAAAACCAGACAAGACTACATAAAAAAAAAATTGGTTAAAAAAATATCCTGATAAACGTGGATGCATACATCCTCAGCAAAATACTAGCAAGCTAAATTCAACAATATATTTAAAAGATTATGTACCATAATCAGGTGGTATTTATTCCAGAGATGCAAGGATGGTTCAATATCCACAAATTGATCAACATGATACAACATATAACCAAAGCAAAAGTAAAACTTATAGGATCATCTCTATACATGCAGAGATGACACCATTTAACAAAATTCAACACTGATTTATGATAAAAACTCTCAATAAAATGTTTATAGAGGAAACATACCTCAACATAATGAAGGATGTATATGACAAATGCAAAGCTAACATCATACTCAACAATACAAAGTTGAAAGCTTTTTCTCTAAGATCAGGAACAAGACAAATATGCCCATTCTGACCACTTTGATTCAACTTAGTATAGAAATTCTAGTCACAGAAATCAGACAGGAAACTAACAAAAAGATACTCAAGTTGGAAAGGAAGATGTAAAACTGTCACCACTTGCAGATAACATTACTAGATATAGAAAACCCTAAAGACTCCACCAAAAACAATTAAAAATGATGAATCTCAGTAAAGTTACAGGACAAAAATGTAGTATATAAAGACATGTTGCATTTCTGTACACCTAATAAAGAACTAGTAGAAAGAGAAATCAGAGGTGAGGGGGATAACGGGGGAAAGAAGGGGAAGGGACAAGCCATGGAACACAAACAGAGACTAATAGGCACAGACAATGGGTGGGAGGGATTGACTATGAGATGGAGGGGGACGAGACAGGGGAGAGCAATGGGGAAAAGGCAAGAAAACTGTAACTGGACAACAACAAAATTAAAAATATATAAAAGTGATGATAGAAAAAGAGAAAAAATGCCATTTACAGCTGCATCAAAAAATACCATTTTCAACTGCATCAAAAAAATAAAATAAATAGAAATAAATTTATCCAAACAGGAGAAAGATGTGATACATATACACATGGAATATTATGCAGCCATAAAATAGTGAAATCTTGACATTTGCAACAACATGGATGGACCTAGAGGATACAGTGCTAAATAAAATAAATCAAACAAAGACAAATACCATATGATTTCACTTATATGCAGAATTAAAAAAATAAACAAAGAAGAAATAAACTCATAGCTACAAAGCACATTTGATAGTCATCAGATTGGGAACAAGTTTGGGGGGATAGGTGAAAAGAGGGAAGGGATTAAAGACGTACAAATTTCCCATTATAAAATCAGTCACAGGATGTAAAGTACAACATAGGCCGGTAATATTGTAATAACTATGTATGGTGTCAGATGGCAGCTAGATTTATCAGGCTGATCCCTTTATAAGTTATATAAATATCTAATCACTATGCTGTACACCTGAAACTAATATAAATATTGTATGTCAACTATAATTGAAAAATGAAAAAAGTATTTTTAAAAAAGTACAAAAGTAAGTCCAGTTATAAAATAATAAATCACTGGGATGTAATGTACAGCATAAAGAATATAGTACTAATATTGTAATGACTTTGTATGGTAATACATGGCTTTTTGACTTACAAAGATTATAATTCATTAGAAACATGAATTTCAAATGACTGTTGTACACCTAAGAATAATATAATGTTATGTCAACTATGCTTCACAAGAAAAAGGGAATATAGAATTAGAGCTAGGAGAAACAAGCATGACAGTGGTTATGAATGGAGGTGGGGGCATCTGATGAACAGTTTTGAAGCCCAACTTCACTACTCAGCATGTGTTGATCACTGAACTAGCTCCTTAACCTTGCCAATGTTGTATGCTCATCAGGTTTACATAAAGGAAGTGTCTTTTGTATTATTTTTAGCTCAATGTTACAAGAAGAAAAAAAGTGCTAATCATGTAGGACAATTGAAAAAGTATAATAAAAGCCCTGGCTGATGTAGCTCAGTGGATTGAGCACAGGCTGAAAACCAAAGGGTCACAGGTTCAATTCCCAGTCAGGGCACATGCCTGGGTTGCAGGCTAGGTGCCCAGTGGAGACCATGCAGAGGCAACCACACATTGATGTTTCTCTCTCCCTCCCTTTCCCTCTCTAAAACTAAATAAATAAAATCTTAAAAAAAAGTATAATACATATGCAGCCTAAAATAATTCCACTGCTGGGATTATGCCCTGAGAATCCTGAAACACTAATTCAAAAGAACCTATGTATCCAATGTTAATAGCAACAATGGAATACTACACAGCAGAAAGAAAGAAGGAGCTCCTACCCTTTGTGACTGCATGGATGGAACTGGAGATCATTATGCTGAGTGAAATAAGCCAGGCTGTGAAAGACAAATACCATATAATCTCACCTCTAAGTGGAACCTCATCAACAAAACAAACAAGCAAGCAAAATATAACCAAAGACATTGAAATAAAGAACAAACTGACAGTAACCACAGGGGAGAGGGATAACAGAGAAAAATAAGGGAAGGGTCATCAATGAACACATATAAAAGACACATGGACAAAGCTAATGGGGGCAGGATCAAGACTGGGATGCTGGGATGGGCGGGACAGGGTGAAGTAGTGGGGAGAAAATAGAGACAACTGTGCTTGAACAACAATAAAAATAAATTTAAAAATATGGTGCTATTTTTGGATATTTTAGGTCATCATTTTATCCTGGTCATAAAGTCTTTTTAGAAAAAAAATAAGTTATTTTAATAATATATAAACTGCAAACTGTTACTCAAGTACAATATATGTGCTTTAAGAAATCAAGCCTAAAATATTTTTGATAAAATATATTATATGCAAAAATTGTCCAAAGTGTATCCTAAATCATTTTGAGTTTAATAGGATGTATTAACACACAAATGAAGAGACCAAATCTAAATTTTTTTTAATTACAAAAATTCAAAAAAGGATTCAGTGTGTGATTTCCATACAACCTGATTTATATCGTTTTCATTCATTAATTTTCTTTATGTTTGCTGACCTTAACATGTTCTTTCAGATACCCTTTGATGGAAAATTTCAGCTATTAAGTAATCTAAGGCCGTGTGCCTAAAGAAATACAACTCAACCAGAAGAAACTGTAGATGGCACAGTACTATTTATTTTTTAAAGCTTTCAATAAAAATTCAATAGAGCATTAAGTTTATCAGTGATTGAATTAAATGTTAAAAACTTAAAGATAATGAACTCATTATCTTTAGAAGAGTTCAGCATAAGACACTTTTAGATTATCCACCCTGCAAAGAAGACAACCAACTCCCAGCATTTCCCTAGTAATGTAGAGAAGCAATTACTCCCAAGCTCTAATTAAGGTTAGATTTTACTACTTTCAATATGCGTATTGAGGGAATTTGCTCTCCTGACAATCCTCTCAGTTACATTAGGTATGTGACAGTAATTTGAAAAGACAAAGTGAGTATTTTATTAAATTTAACATAGTGCTGTAACTGTTAAATTGGCTTTATAAAGTGGCCAGATGGCAGAATTTTCTTAGAGTGGGAGGTAAGTAACTGAAATAATGGTTAAAATGAATGGAATTGATGCTATGTATGATAAAAGGAGTCAGACTGATTATGAAGATTCAAGGTCATACGTGCTGTTCTATACCAAAGATACAGTCACGTTTGATGAAGACCATAGCGAGATGACTAAAAGCGTAGGTGAAAAATAGGCTACATTCAAGGTTTTAGGAGACTCTGATCAAAATGTAGCAATGGTCTATAATAAGTTTCCTGGGTGAATGTCACTGTGACATTTCCCAGGTCACAGCAAATACTAAAAGCACTATAAAAATAAATCAGAGAAGGTAGGCTCCTTTGGTAACGGAATTATCTCCATTTACCCAAAAAATCCTCCTGGGTGTTTGCATTTGTCAAAAGTAGTTCACTCTTGGAAAATGCTGAAGTTTGTTTACACATTGCATGGGCCTCTAGATGACTTCCACAGTTAAGGGGTTGAAAGCTGGTCATGAGACCATGTCATCCTGAAATCTGCTCAGTCACAGCCTCCCTTGCCTACGATCTGGACTTGGCTCCTTCTGGCCCAGTGAGTTATAAACTAAATATTTATCACATCCAGTGATATGGGATGGTGGTGAAGAAAAAGGATAACTACCAAAAGAGAACAGCAAAATAAAACCACAAATAAAAACAAAACAAAACTTTTCTTCTTTAGAAAAGAGAAGGCTTTCAAATGGTTGTCATTGTCTGAGAACATACAGAGCAGAATCATGAGGACCTTATTCTGTGGCCATGGAGACAAGTTCCTCTTTGAGACCTGAGTTCTGCTTTCGGGGAGAGACCTTTTTATTCATTGCCCTTTGTAACGCTAGACTTTCTATCTGGGTACTCCTTCCTTTTCTGTGTTTCACACATCACATATGTCTTGGATATTATACAACATGACCTTCTTTGCCACATTACAAGTTTCAGACATTGTTTTTGTGGGCTTGGGGCCTGAGGTTATTTTAGATGTAGAAACCATTAGACATTACATGCCAAATTTCTGGTGTGGTTGGCAATATAATTCTTCCAAAAACTCAGAAATTTTATAATCTATCTTGTTTTCAATCAGTTCTTAGTAATGTAACCATAGCTCAAGATTTATTTGCACACAGATTTTATGCCAACATTGTCACCATCAATGTCTTCAGTGCTAGCATCACTAAGCACTCAGTTAAAAAAACATATTTTGCGGCTTACAGGTGCCTAAGTTCCAGTCTTCAGAATATCTATGAGGTGACATGTATCAAATGGGAAAATTGTCCTCAGAAGTACTGAATGTTTTCTCATCTGGTTCTATCCTCTTCCTCCTGGATATGAGATGGAATTGGACCTGCCCTCTTGGGTCCAGATACAAAAGCCATGATTATAGGCATGCTTACTTCCTGCTGGTTACATGTGAGAGAAATAAATGCCTTTCGGTTAGGCTATTGAAATTTTAGGTCTATTTTTACAGCCACCTAACCTCTACCTTAACAATAGAGACATAGTGCATTTAGAGGTTGCTATTGCTATTTTATGATTTCTCAACCAACCAATTGTTTCATAATGTGTTCACTTAATATAAATAGAGCCTTAAACTGTATTAGTAATAATCCAGGGGTATAACTGCCAAGGGCATAATGTCAGAAATACAGAGAAAACTAGTTCGCTCCATTTGCTTATAATGTTTATAGCATAAACATTAATGTGCTTCTATTTCAAATGGCATTTTTATAGGTAGCACTCTGATTTTTCAACAAAATTCTTCTGAAAGTACTGTAATAATCCAGGAGTTTATGAAAATATAAGCAATTCAATCCTCCTCTTTAAAATTTTAGAAGGACACATCTATTTACTTCTAATATTCATACTGAAGCCACAAACCACATGCAAACACAGCATGGAAGAATTCTATGCTCAGGTTGTGTGTATCTGAACATTATCTATTAAATCACATCTTACTGATATTCTAATATTTACAACAAATTTTGCTGATTTCCTGTGTGCCATATTTGGTAATAAATAATTAGAAAATAATTTAGAAGGAAATGGGACTAACCTCAAGTTCACACAGCTAGAAAGAGGTAGAATTGAGATTTAAATTTTTAACATTTAAGCTATGAAAAGACAGCCACAACACAGAAGTATTTTCATCTTAAAATAATTTCTCAACATTAGTGACTTCTTCATTCAGATTACAAACTCATTAATACAGCTGATCTAGTTTGAAGGATTATTTTTTCCCACTTGGATTCAGTTTTTCAGCTTGTTTGGGTATCTAATTTTAGTTAATAATAAGTTTTTATTAAGATTTGTGTATATTTAAGATAGTATCTTTCTTTTTTCTAATTATTTTCTTATAATCTTTAGACTCAAATTGTTGTATATGAGATCCTGTATTGATTAAAGAAGCAGTCAATAATGCCATTTTTCTGTGCTCTGAGTCCTATTTCCTTTTGTGGACCAGTGAATTACATTATATTTGTCCAAAGAATATTCTTTAAAAACACCAAGTAATGGGTCTAAGTGTGGCAGCGAGCATGAGTTAAAAGTACACAGATGTCAGTTTGTATAACATTAGCGTGAGAAGGAAACAGAGTTAACTTTAAAAATACAAGTGTAATCAATGATAAATCAATGGGTAAGCTCCCTGCTATGTGAGACCTGCTGTTTCAAAATTGTCACATACCACACACACTTGCCTAGTTGCCAGGAAAATTGGAAATGAAAGCACATATCTAGGAAACTGAAAGGAGGAATTATTTACTTAGATTTAGAATTAAAATTAAGAAATTTTACCATGCCGCAATAAATGATCTGTGTCTCATTCATACTCTTCTTTGTCTCTGAATTTTTCACCTTAGATGCAGAATTTTGGACAGTTGTGAGAAATTGGGAAATTAAAAATATATTCTTTGACTTAAAGCCAAAGAAGTGAGGTCCATTCCATACGTGTCCCAAGCTGAGTGAAGAGAAAGGCTGTCTCTTTTCTTGAATTTTGGAGGAGTCTTAACTCTTGAGAGTATAAAATTGATTTTTAAATAACATTTCCAAATGTATTCTGATGAATCCTGCTTTCACACTAGGAAAGCACCAAGATATCTTGGTTCCACTACAAAATGTCTCTCACTTTGTGTTAGTGAAACAACCTCATTCCAGTAGCTATTTGGTTATTTTCATATAAAGATTTGGTTGTTTTTATTTTTAAAACTTTATTCTCAACTCAGTTCAAAGTTTGATCTTTTCTCCTACCTGAGGGTAGGTACTTCCCTGGCTGTGGCTCTCAATGACAGAGAAGACTCTAGTCTGGTCTCAAGTCACTTCCTCCTTCTCGCTTTTCCATGCAGGGCCTCCAGCACAGGGCTCAAGGAGCAGGGAGAACAGCTAGGCTAAGTCATGGGTTTCTGACATGCCAGTGAAGGCCTCTCTGATTTCATCTGTTCTTATTAATCTTTAGCACTCTACCTACATAGTGGTCTTCACATGGAGATGCCCTTGGTATACGCCAACAAGTTGTGTATGCCTTTACGTAGCTCAGTAGCTGCCTGCAGCTCCTCCCCTCTGGTAAGCCCACTGCTTGTAGTTAAGAAATTCATAAGGAGAGTTTTTGTTCACTCCCACCTTGGGCCCCAGATATCTTACCTAGATGCTGGGGGTCAACAGGTTCTGAGGCTTGGTAAGCCTCAAGCTGGAGAACAAGATTGCCAATGTCATTTTTTGCAAGAACACTTGGCCTTTACAAGTGAATTGTGGGAGGAAGGTCACTTGGATTTAGGACTCTTATCCATGGACTCTGTACTCCCTATGAGGCTGATAACATTCTTGGCATCTTATGTTAGCTTGAGGGTGGAGCTAGAGGCAAGATGTTGAGTTGTTAATCCTTTCAATTAACCCTGAAGAAAACTGGCTGATCTCACATGCTCAGGGAATTTTCACTTCAGACTGTGGGGTACGCAGTAATTTTGTTCTCAGCTTTGGGATATGGCATCAGTTCTAGTCCAACAGGAAAAAAAAAAGTCAGTTGGTATTGTAGGAGATATCATTAGTCACTTTGAGATAGAATCCTGACATGACTCACTCATTCTACTAGCTAGTACAGATGGCCAGGGGAAATAGATATTTGGCCCCTGTGAGGGCCAAATCTTCTTGTTCTCCTACAGAGCATGCAGAGCTCCTTTTGATTAGGAGGGAGAATAGACCTCAGCTCTTCAAATGTAACAGACAGAAGAGGAGGGTATCAATACAAATCACTTTAATGAGTATAAAAGGAAAATGCAATTCTTTTGAAAGCTGAGTGAGACTGAATCCTTAAAATCATGTTATCAAATGTCCACACTGGAAGGGACTTTAGGGATCATACAAGTCAAGTCTGATTTTGCACTGGAGAAACCAAAATCCAGACTGGGGAAGGGATGGGCAGGTGGTTCCTCAACTTTTTTGAAAGATAAAGATTAGAAACCAGACTGCATGACAATGAATGATTTCCACAGAAATTTCGAAGTTGTTTTGTCAATCTGTTTGAACACAGAGAGATAGGATCACACACACTTCACTGGACTAGCACACCTGTTATTACTAATGCATATGCTGGCAGCAGTACTGAATTCCATGCAGTTAGGAGAATCCCTTTCAGTGTCTCAGCCAGGAGGAAACAAGCGACAGGGTCCTGCATCTGCCAGGCCTCCCAGGGTGACTGATGGGCCCTCAGAATCACTCAGAGGTAGGTGTCATGTATGTTCCAGATGGAAAACAATATGTGATTTTCATTTCCTGAGTATATGTGCCCAATATTACTTATCTCCACTAAGTACTAATAGTCAAAGATATTTTTTTAAAAATTGCAGTGAGAGAAAACAGCTGCCTAATGTGAAGGAAAACTTCAAGTTATATAGATAAGGTAAGAGAACTTACAATCTCTGTAAAATGAAGCATATATTATTTTTTCTTACAGTAGGAATTTCAAATCATCCTATTAAACACTTTGGCATAACTTACATTTACTTTGTCTTTCTATCCTTCACATTGTTGCCATCAGGAATAAACCTCATCCAGAATTAATATCAATGTGTATTTAAGGACTTGGAAACAGTAATTTAGTCATACATCCTGTCATGAAAAATGGCTAATTTCATGATGGCACCTTTTATATTAGCTGTAGTCTGCTTCAAATAATAAAAACTGTGTTCTAATGAGCTGACATTTCCATCACCCTGAAGAGATTCTGTAATTAGGCATCTGAAAACAGTGGTGCAGTTATGCAGTTGTAGTTATTTTTAATTGCTTTATTCTTAATGAGGCAACATTTTGGATTAACTTGCTACATTCAGAGTGGGTGAAAAAACATCTTGATAAAAATAATGTTCTGAAATATTTGCCTCTATCTCCAAATAAGTAGAAGGACATTTTTTTTTTCTTCCTTTTATTTTGTTAATCAGAGGTAGACTGCCGCCTTCCCTTGGCTACTCTATAAAATTATGTATCTAAAAGTGGAAACTGCTCAATCTTTTTCACAGTGTGGTTAAGATCACTGGGAGCATTTTGGATGAGTGCTTCGCTGACAGAGAAAGGGCAGGAAGCCACACAGATTTTGAGTGAAATAGGATAAGCAGTTAGTCACCCAAGTTCAATAATATTTTGTGTAACTTATGTACAAAACAGTACACTTGAGTCCCACTTATATTTATAGTCTAAACATAAAAAAATTACTAAAAATTCACATAGATTCAGGTCTATGTGAATGGCTTCCAGTTATTATAGATTCCTGAATTTGTATCTCAGTAACAAATCCACTTAAATATTTCTTACCAGGCCTTCTATTTAAGCTATCAGGTATCTAGTGTTCCTTCCACTGTTCTGTGTTAGAATGCCCACTTGAATGCCAAGAAACAAGTCTCTCAATTCCTTCCAGACCACCACTAGCATGAGTGCCAAGGTGGTGGTAAGTTTTGCACAAATGTAGGAGAATGAGTCCCTCCTCAATTTTGGGATGATGTCACTTGACATCCAGAGGAAGCTCTCTTGTACGAGGAGTTCTGTATTAGTCAGTATTCTCCAGAGGAACATAACCAATAGAAGATGTGGATGTATGCATGTGTGTGTGTATCTGTAAAGAGATTTATTATAAAGCACTAGCTTACATAATCATAGAAGTCGAGAAGTCCCCAAGCTTGTCCTCTTAAGCCTGGGATCCAGGAGAGATGATAGTGTAAATTCTAATTGAAGTCTGAAGGCAGAAGACTGGTGTCCCAGCTTGCAAACTGTCAATGGATTGGATGGGCCCACTCACACTGGAGAAGGCAACCTGCTTTAGTCAGTTTACAGATTCCAATACCAATCTCATCTAGAAAAATCCTCACAGACTTATCCAGAATAATGTTTATCCAAAAATCTGGGCACTTTTTGCTCAGTCACAGAATTAATCACAGCTCTTTCCTTGAGTTGCTGGCCTGTTGCTTCTTGTATCATGTCAGCAACTTCTTGGACCTCAACTTTTTACACCACCATCAGAACAAAAAACTTCTTTCTCTTTTCTAGGCGTAGAGAAACTTCATGCTGTAAAATTATTTTCTTTCCTCAAGAAGCATTCACTAAAAGATTGAATTATATTCCAAAATTGTAACTACGTGACCACATCCTACAGAAGTACCTCGAGTCCAGAAGAATTGCGCCTAAAGCTGCGATAAGACCACATCTCTCTGAAGTATGTTTGAAGTGGAAGTCCTTGCTTCTTGGTGACTACCCCCTTTTGGACCCAGAATTCAGAAACTAAGCCACAAGACTTCACATAAATGGTTTCTTCAAGAAGAAAGTACACACATGGTATTTGTTAGAAATGGAAATTTAGACCAGAAACAAGAGGAAGGGAAAATGTATTTCCTTAAAACAAACAAACAAACCTGATGCAGAAGGGTTCATGATATTATCCTACTAAGTTATATCTTAAGATTATGACTTCCATACACATGCCATTTTATTTTGAATTCCATGGTGTCCTGAAATGCATACATGACATTTAAAAATAAAATAAAATAATTAATGAAATGAAGCATAGTAGGAGTTGCTTACTCCTTGTAATATTTGTTGTCTTTGCTAATCAACTCCAGAAACAAAGCAGGAATCAGTGCTTATATTTCTAAGCAGACAATTTCTTAGATAATTTTAGTGTTGAATTGTTTTTTTCTTATGGCTTCAATTTTAAGTTAAGGTGTGTTTCCTTAGATGGTTTTCTTGAAGAATTTTTATATGATCAGAGATATTCATAAAGCTAGATCAATGATGATTAAATTGTAACAAATTCATAATGGTATTTGAAAAATTGTTATACTTGTCAAACTACTTCCTTAAAGTTTAGAAAGATATATACAAGAAAAAACCCTAGCAAATCATTTACTTTATTTTTTTCAACTTTTTAAAATTGTTGTTCAAGTAGAGTTGTCTCCATTTTCTCCCCATCACTGCTCCCCACCCCAGACATCCCCATCTCCCAACTCTGATCCCACCCCACCTTGGTTTTGTCCATGTGTCCTTTATAGATATTCCTGAAAACCCTTCCCCTTCCCCCCCATTATCTCTTCCCACCTCTCCTCTGGTTACTGTCAGTTTGATCTTAATTTCAATGTTTCTGGTTATATTTTGCTTCCTCATTTGTTTTGTTGATGAAGTTCCACTTATAGGTGAGATTATATGGTGTTTGTCTTTCACCACCTGGCTTATTTCACTTAACACAATGCTCTCCAAGTTAGAAAACTGTAACACAAGGAGGCTGAGACAGGCCCAAGACACCAAGAGATTGGAGAACTGTAGCCAAACCCCAAGAGTTCTGACTCACTGTACATTGTTTTCTCACAAACTATCATGTCTGAGTCTCTAGAGCTTATGAAACTTACTGAGATAAGAGTGTTACAGTTAAATAAGTATGATATAGATATTACAAAAGATGAAATCATTTCTTTCATTGATTTCTTTAAAAATATGTAAAAAATTAAGCTCTAGCTCATTTTAAATACAAACAATTTAATTTAAATATTTCTTAAGCACTACTGAAATATTTCTAAAACACAATTTCTATCAATGTGACATGTACTACCAGAGAGTAAACTCTAGCATTTACTGTAAATGTGTTGATATAAATCCATTCTTATTTGTAAAATAACTGATAAGTTTGAAAAAGAAAAGAAGTAAAATGGATTATTCAATGACAAATGTTTAGATTTCTATTAAAAATTTCAATCTCTCAATTACATATCAGTTTCATTAGCTGCAATTAACTGTAAATTCAGACACAGAGAAAGGAATGTGCTTTTGGAAATAAGGAATGGCACCCTAGTTTATTTTTAATCCCTGGTCAATTGACAAATGGAACTGCTTCCCATCTACCTTGTCTCTCTGTAAAAAAAAAAGTGAATAAAATAAATCTGTTTGTAGTAAAAGAATGAGAAGGTATTGCACTAATGGAATGAGATGTTCAACCAATTTATGGAAAACAGCAAGTTGATGGGAGCTAGCTAATAGACAAAATGAAGGAAGAATTACCCTAGGCTACATTATAGCAGGAAAAGACCGCAGACGTTGGCACCAGTTTGCCAAACAGAACCCCAAGGGTTGAGCACATCCACATGGACGCACAACCATACTTCCTCACGCTCACACATTTGCACATGCCACATTTCAAAGAATGTTACTTTTCTAAGATTGTAAGCCTACTCCTAATTTCTTATGTTTTACATTTTCATTCTTTGTGCCTGGTCTATTGTTAATTATTACTTGCCAATGCTAACTTTTCTACTTCAATTCATTTCTTTCTGAAATCTAATAACATGTAAGGAATCAAATATTTTATTTAGAAGTAAACATAATTAGTTTTCTGAATACTTGAAGATCTGAAAACACCTTTTTGTTTGTTCACCCATAAACTACAGCATGGCTTCCACACCACCTCAATCTTTCTAAATTTAGAAATTTTTCATTGTCTTTTGGCTTTTAAGGTCATAATGTAGTCTTCAATCAGTTTGACTTTTATACTTTTCTAAGTAAGATTTGTTTGGTATCTTTGCATGTTAATTTCCTGTGCTTGGAGAATTACTGAATCATTTCTTTGTTTTTGAAAGTGGAACATGTATGTACGTATGAACTTTTTTTTGTTCCGTTTTTTTAAAATATATTTCATTGATTATGCTATTAGAGTTGTCCCATTTCCCCCCTTCACTCCCCTCCACCCTGTACACACTCTCCCACCCACATTCCCCACTTTAGTTCATGTGTTACATAAGTTCTTTAGCTTCTACATTTCCCATACTATTCTTGCCCTCCCGCTGTCTATTTTCTACCTACCATCTATGCTACTTATTCTCTGTACCTTTTCCCCCTCTCTCCTCCTCCCACTCCCCTGCTGCTATCCCTCCATGTGATCTCCATTTCTGTGGTTCTGTTCCTATTCTAGTTGTTTGCTTAGTTTCTTTTGGTTTTGTTTTAGGTGTGATTGTTAATAATTGTGAGTTTGCTGTCATTTTACTATACATGTTTTTTTATCTTCTTTTTCTTAGATAAGTCCCTTTAACATTTCATATAATAAGGGCTTGGTGATGATGATGTCCTTGAATTTGACCTTATCTGAGAAGCGCTGTATCTGCCCTTCCATTCTAAATGAAAGCTTTGCTGGATAGAGCAATCTTGGATGGAGGTCCTTGTCTTTCATGACTTGGATTACTTCTTTCCAGTCCCTTCTTGCCTGTAAAGTCTCTTTTGAGAAATCAGCTGACAGTCTGATGGGAACTCCTTTGTAAGTTACTGTCCCCTTATCTCTTGCTGCTTCTAGAATTCTCTCCTTCATTTTTACCTTGACTAATGTAATTACGATGTGCCTTGGTGTGTTCCTTCTTGGGTCCAATTTCTTTGGGACTCTCTGAGCTTCCTGGACTTCCTGGAAGTCTATTTCCTTTTCCAGAATGGGGAAGTTCTACTTCATTATGTTTTCAAATAAGATTTCAATATCTTGCTCTTCTTCTTCCCCTTCTGGTAAACCTATACTTCGTATGTTGGAATGTTTAAAGATGTCCTGGAGGTTCCTAAGCTTCTCCTCATTTTTTTTCAATTCTTATTTCTCCATTCTTTCCTGTTTGGTTGTTTCTTTCTTCCTTCTGGTCCACTCTATTGTTTTGAGTCCCAGTTTCCTTCCCATCACTATTGATTCCCTGTGCATTTCCCTTCATTTCTCTTATCATAGCCTGCATTTGTTCATCTAATTTGTGACCAGAATCAACCAATTCTGTGAGCTTCCTGATCACCAGTGTTTTGAACTGTGCATCTGATAGGTTGGCTATTTCTCAGTCACTTAAAAGGATGGGTTCTGGGGCTTTGATTTGTTCTTCTGTTTGAGCCATCTCTCTCTCTCTCTCTTTCTTTTCTTTTCTTTTCTTTTTTTTTTTTGGTCTGGTTGTGCCTGTTACAGTAGGGGGCAGAGCCTTAGGTATTCACCAGGGCGGGGCACCCCAGTCGCTGGGTTGTGACCTGTATGTGGGGGCAGGGTCAAGAGGGAATAATGGTGGTTGCTCTGTTCTCCGTGGGACCTCAGTCCTCTCTCCTGCTTCCCCCAAGCAAACTTGGCCCCTCTGGTGCCAATTCCCGTGTGGGTGAGCTTGTGCACACTGTGGGACCCTCCAAGGACCTCTCCTGTGAGGCTGGGTGTCTCTCCCTGTGTCTCAGCTTCCACAGGCATCCGCAATCAGTGTCCCAAGAATCTATTTCCCAGTGCTGGGATCCTGAGTTGCACACACTGCCTTGCTTTACAATCCCCACCTCACTGGGTCTGCCGGGTGCCACCCCTCTGCCAGGGCCTGCCAGCTGCCGCAAGCGCACTCAGGGTCCACCCGCTGCGGTCTTGCACTCCACAGATGCCTTATGCACCCTCAGATGCCTTATGCGCCCGGTCCCAACTCTGCTCTCCACGGTGCAACCTGCACCCAGCTGCCCTACTCCACCCCTCCTACTGGTCTGGATGAACAGGTCTATTTCAAGTTCTTGGTTGTCCGACTTCCATTTAAATCAATTTTCTGTCAGTTCTGGATGTTATTCTATTTCTAAATTGTTGTTGTTCCTATCTTGGTTGTGCGTGGAGGTACGGTGCATCCACCTATGCCTCCATCTTGGCCGGGAGTCCAAGTATGAACTTTTTAAATAAAATTGTGTATTAGTTTTAAACATGTTTTAGATAAGGAAAGCTTTGTTATAGCGTGTCTTAAATTGTTTCATTTGTTTGATTCCCTCTTCCATCAAATACTCTGTTTTAAAATAATTTATTCTCATATATTACCTCTTTTTCCCCATACATGCCACCATTTCAATCTTTTTTCTTCTTTTCAGAGAGTGTTTATCAAGTCTATCATCTGCTTACCTATTTTGCTTTCTGCTATGTCAGTATTATATTTATTTTACTACAACATAGTTTATATAAGTCTTAACATTTCATATACTTGTGGTATATTTCCTTTTTTTTTGTAAAAAATACCATTCTTGTCTCTGACATTTGATTAGAACTAGAGGTTATGACTTCTCACTATCATTGTTTCTTAGCCATCCCTGGTATCAGTATAGAAGAAAAGGAAGGAAAGCTTGTTCTTCAAAAATATGTTGAAAATTATCAAAAAAGAGGAAACATTCTCCTAATGTTTTCTTCTTTATGTGATGAGAGCCATCACATAAAGGCCCAAGTAGACAGTTAAGGAGTTGGGTCTAAGGGAGAGGGAGGACACAGTGGGCGAAGAAAAAGTGGTAGATACAAAGTTCTAGCTTCCTGTTTTGTGTCTTAATCCCATGATAGTCAACTTCCATGTACAGAGACAAAAAGAAATGCATGTGATGAGCATTCATTAGGGTTCAAAGTCACCCAACTCCATTCCCTCCTGATTGACACACTTACTTTCTAAGTTGTAGAACTTTATTATTTCCAATTTAGAAGACTTAAATTTTAGCTTAGGGTTCTTCTGAACCCTTTCTTTAATTTTGCAGTTTTCTTTCCCAGCATAGGGAATGTATATAAATTCTGGTAGAACATTATGAAAAAATGTCCTAAGTACTTTTTATCATGAGACCTGCTTATGTAGAATGTGATTCTTTTATAACAATGATGAACTACTTTTGGGGGGGTGGGAAACATTGCACAAAAACTGTGCTAGCATCTCAAGTTTAGGTGACTCAAAATGTTATAGTGCAATCTACATGAGTACAGCAAAGTTTGTGTTAATCTTTCTTTATAGTCATGCTGTTTATTATCATCACTGTATGAACACAATGAGCAATCAGCTTCTGTGATGGTGGGCTGCTTATGAGATGACTCATTTGTAAATACTGCAAGTAATTGCTGGCAAAGTCACATCAGCCCATCTTGCCAGTCAAGTCTATAAATATCTCTGGCATTCTGGAGAATGAGTTTCCTGAACATAGCATCATGGAATGTTGACAGAAAACCCAGATTGCTACCCAAACTGTACAGAATACAAATGAAGGATTTCCTATTTGGTTGTGCTGGAAAGAAAAAGAGTGTGTTGCATAATGCATATCAATGAATCAAAAGGCTGAAAACATAAAACAATTTGAACTAGTTTAGTGCCGAATCAGATTGTAGGAACACAAAATACAGTGAGACAAGCATGCTTAATTAGAAAATTAATGTCATGAATTTGAGGCTGGAGGCAACAAACATGTTTCTCAAGAATTCTTGGGTTCCACTGCTGATATGTGGGTGGCCTGGCAATTCATACTAATATGGGCATAGGAATTTATATTCTCAATATTTACTTCTGTCACTGATTATTTCCAATTTAATTTCTATTTAAATATGTATTTGGTGGAAATTAGTGCTTTTCAATTTGTAAAGATATACTATAAATATACTACTTTTGATATATAATTAGTTTATATATAATAATTCATTGGTGTAGCTTTGAGAGTTTTCTACTATTTCTGGTGTTGTTAAGGCATTACACATTCAGAGTTCAGCAGTTATGCTTTAATAACTATATTCATCAGGGGTCTCTTGAAAAATAGAACCAATACTATAGAGATTTATTATGAGGGATTGACTCACATGAGTGTGGAGGCTAAGAAGTTGTATGATCTCCTGGAGGCCCAGAGAAGCTGGGGGTGATATACTTCCAGGCTAAACCTACAGGCCTGAAAACTAAGGAGGCAATGGTACCAAAGCTGGTCTGAGTTTAAAGATCTGAGAATCAAGAACATCACTGTCCAGGGGCAGGAGAAGATGGATGTCCCACTCAAGTAGAGAGAACTAATTCATCTTTCTCCGCCTTTTTGCTCCACTCTTCACTCAATGGATTGAATAATCACCACCCATATTGATGAATTGTTATCTTTAAAGTCTACCAATTCAAATGCTAACTCTTCCAAAAACAGCCTCACAGACACACTCAAGTAATATGTTAATCAACTATCTGGGCATCCTTTAGCTAAGTCAAATTGACACATAAAATAAACAACTGAGGAGTTAAGAAAGTGTGTCGCTTTGTTATTACTCATACTCAAACACATTGTTTCATCTTTTTCCTTGTCATTTTTAACTATCTTTCTCTCATCTAGCAGTGCAGGGGAAAGAGAGAGGAAATGAAGAAAAAGCAAGCATGGCAGTAGAAATCATACTAATATGATCTTACATTTAATTGTTCGCTTATTAAATGTCAGAGCATATGTTGAATATTATATATTGACTGCCTTCTTTAGTTTGAAAAATATCATATTATTTTTAGAAAACATGAGTGAAGTTTAGAGACATCAATCAGCCCTAAATCCAAAGTTTTGTTTCAAATCACTTCACTGTCCTAATGAATAGAATTTCCACAGTGGCTCACTTAAATGCTAAACCGTATCTACTGCCCAATGTTAAATTACTGTGTCCCTTTACTTAATACATGTTTATTAAGTTCCATGCATGTGTCACACCTGTGTTAGATCTGATGGACACAGTGAACTAGACAAAATATTATCAAGATGTAATGGCTTACAGGCCATTACATTTAATTTAAAATTATTAATTAATTTGTTTATCCTCTTTTTGATATATTAATTTATTTTAAAAATATATTATTAAACATCTATTATGTTTCCATTACCATGCTAGAGAAATAAAATATAAGGCAAAGTCCCTTTTCCTCAAGGATTTCAAAAATCCACTGAGCAGATTGACAAATAAATGCAATTCTAAAAAAAATGCAGTGTGTGCTATGATAAGGGGATGAATGGATATATGGTTCAGAGAAGGTTACATAAAAGGAAAGATAAGAGGGCTGAAGTTGTAACCAAGCAAACCGGGATTCATCACATGGCACCTGGATGCATGATTCAACAACTAGTGTTGAAGGAACCGGCTTTTATTTATAGGACTCCAACCTTGAGCAGGGTGCTGAGACCACTTCTGCTCAGAGCTCTGTTCTCCCAGGAGACTAGGACTTGCCTTACTCCTTTCCAGCCCGTAAACCAAAACCATACCCAGAAATCCCCCATATCCTTATCTGTTCTTAAGCCAGCTGTGCCAAGATGTTCCATCCCTTTGAAAGGTGTTCTTGTGGTTTTCAGAGTTGCTATCCTCTTGCAGCAGCTCTCTCCTTCAGCATCTTGGGTATGCTATTCTCAGTCTCCATGTAATGGTTCTGGGAAACATGTGCAGTGTTACACTGGATCATGGTAGAATCCAGGGAGACACACATCCCCGGAGAGTGACTTCTCCATAAGTCCTTTATAGAAACAGAAGTCTGCAGCTCAAGTCTCAGTTCAGCTCCAAGCACCTGCCACAAATCTGTGCTTGGTTAGGCAGGTCCCTACACACCACCAACAGTTCTCTCCTTACTCCCTTTCCTCCAGCCTGCATGGTTGCTATCTCACTACAGACCACATAGTAGCTTCCTCCTTACTACCCCAGGCTGCATGGTAGAAAAACACCTTCTCTTTCAAGCTGTCCTTATTTTAAACGCTCTGCCTGGAGCTTCCTATGTGACCTTATATCCAACCCCTCCTATTATGTGCTACTTTTTCCAGTTCTTCTGTATCTTTTACCTTTTTCAGTTGCCATATTTAATCAGGGCAAGAGTTCCCCATGACACAGGGCTATCTGCCTCCTCTGGCTATGTCACAAGTCACTAGAGGCTCTTGAAATGACATACACCTTTACCTTGGGATACAGCAGTGCTATTAACTTGTCATTGTTATGCAATGTATCTTAAACGCTATATCATCCACTCCTCTCTTCCCTGAAATTAAAGTTTGTGGGGAATATGTTTCTATTTTCAGGGACCCTCACTCTACATCCTGTTACAAGTTTTCAATGATGATTAGGAATTAGTTACACAAATATGGAAGAGGTAAGAATTTGTAGGATGACTCAGGCAGAATAAATAATATGTGGAGATATATAGAGACAAAGCAAAGAATGGTAATTAGAATAATGTAAGTAAGGTGTGTGAGGGAAAGAGGTTTAAGTCTTGAAAAAATTTCGCACCACAATAAGGAACTTGTCCTTGGAATGACAGGGACAATTGATTTATATTACTAAAGGGACAGATATGATCAGCTCTTTGTCACTAAAGTCACTGAGGAGATTGGATTATGTTCAAGGAATAAGGTGTGTGTTGGGAGAAGACTGGAGTTCTAGAGGTGGGAAGAGATCTATTGCAATTAGACCAAGTGAAACAAGACAAGGTTTTAAAGACACTGCAATTAGTTTATCATTCATGCCATTTCACTGTGCCTGGAACAGACATGGATAAACAGACTGACATGTGAGTAAATCAAACAAAAGCTAAAATTGCATCTGGTGATGATGCTGATTGTATTTATCAAGTTAAATATATTTCTGTACAATATCATCATATTGTTTTTGCTTTAAAAAACAAAACCATTATATCAGCCATTTATTTTATTAAACATCTTTAATACAATAAATAGTACTTTACCAATTTCTTTTGGAGTTGGGGGGAAACAAAACTTTTTAAAAAATGGTTCTAAATTAAGTTAGATAAATTTATAATAGCTAAAGCTTTGTGCTGAGTTAAAACAGCAGAGGATAATTTGTAGACTAATTTAAAATATGTTGAGCCCTGGCTGGTATGGCTTAGTGGATTGAGCACCAGACTGCGAAGCAAAAGATTGTCAGTTCAATTACCAGTCAGGACACATGCCTACATTGTAAGCCAGGTTCCCTGTAGGGGGCATGTGAGAGGCAACCACACATTGATGTTTCCCTCCCTTTCTTTCTCCCTCCTTTCCCCTATCTATAAAAATAAGTAAGTAAAATCTTTTTTAAAAAGATAAAATATGTTGAAATATCACATCTTATTTGAAAAGATTTCTTGAAAATCTCATATTCACCATAGCTTTATGAAATCATTCCATTATACTGTTGTATTTAACAATTTGATTTCTATAGATTAAAGCCTAAGTGTTCTAGCAAGCATCAGATATGTACATGATCAAATTTCTGCCTCACCATTAATTGATAGTTCACTCTGTTACAACCCTGGGTGAACAAAAAGGCAGAGTTTCCTCCTCAGGGAACTCACATATGAAGCTGAAAGTGCAAGGAAGCAGACAATAAACAAACAAAAAAAAAAATCTCAGGCAGGGGCAAGTGTTATTTAGAAAATAAAACATGTTTATATTTAGTGAGTGACCAGTTATGGGGTTTTTAGATAGGGCATACAGGAAGCCTTCCTGGAGAAAGTGTGTTGAAGTTAGAAAGTGAATGACAGGGAGGCAACCATGCCTGCATCTGAAGAAGAATATTCCAGGTGGAGATAATGGCTGTGGCCCATTTGAAGAAAATATGTCAATGTGATCAGAGTGGAGAAAACAGGTAGGAAAGTGTGTGGCAGGAGAGAGAGGAAAGAGTGGATATTGGAGAGAGAACAAGACCCTGTAAGACCTTTAGGGCTGATTTTACTCTAATTGTAATGGGAAACCATTAGTAAGGAAAAAAAATGATCAAATGTGGCTCATATCTATATCTATTTCTCTTGGATCTCTGTACTAGTCTTACAATGCCAGCCTCCAGATTCACCTTATAGGAAGTAGTGAATGAATTCCAGAAGAGCTAAATCACTGTTTTTAGAATGAGAAGAAGAAGAAGAGGAAGAAGAGAGAGAGAGAGGGAGAGAGAGAGAGAAATATCCCATATGCACCTGGACAGGGGATGGAACCCACTACCCATATATGTGCCCTGACCAGGAATTGAACTCAAATGTTTTGGTGTACAGGATGATGCTCCAACTCACTAAGCCATGTGGTCAGGGCTTCAAGTTATTTTTAATATGATGATTTTTATTGTTAATTGTTTTATCCCTAAAACAACTCTCAAACTCTATTACTCAAATAAATTTTAATTTATCTCATCAAAATCTCAGGATACTACAAAAGATCTCCTTAGGTGGAAAGGGGAAGTAAATTCTCTGTTTCCCTCTCCATTTCTTACTTGCATCTACGCTTGCCATCTGTCAAAGGACATTGCTGTTTTCCTTTTTTACAGTTGGAGGAGCTCACATGAAAAATGGGTCTCACAAATATCATTCAGGTTTTCTCCATGCTTAGTCTGGCCCTTGTTCCTACTCCCTGGACACCCTCTTATGCAGTTTTAGATTTGCCTTGCCCTCCCCTGATTACAGTTGTCAGAGGCAGGGGAGCAGCAGCACCAGGAAGGAAGCTTCAATGTCCATTTTCTGCTTGTGTTAGCAAACTCACTTTCTCATGTACAAAATAGGAGATTGCACACTGGCCTGACCGCATATGAGTCTCTCTGTTAAAAAAAGGTCGAAGGGTCTTGAGGGCTTTCTGACTGAGAAAGGTTATCATATCCTTCACTGTCAGCTCAATCAGAAAATGACTAGAATCATCAAATTAAACATATCCTAATTACTTTTGTTATTATAAGGTGATAGTTTAACATTTATTCTTGTGACTCTAAGCTGAGTAGCAAGTGATCCACTTTCCATATTCTTAATTCAGCAACTCTAAAAATGCTGAAGAAACTACCCTAAAAAATGAGTAATGTAAACAGGTTTTACATATCACTTTTCCCCATATTTGTGAAATAGAAAATGCAGGTATTTTATTATTATTACTATTATCAATATTTTTCATTTGAAATATAAAATATTTTAATTTATAAAGTATATAAATGTAAAGTATATTAAGTGTATAAAGTATAAAGAGATTATATTAGTCTTTAGTTATGGATGAAATTGTTAACTGAAGGAATTTCAAAAGTCCTACTGACTTAATTGTTCTTAGTGCTAATAAGTCAAAAGTTCCAAAGCCACATTGCTTCACTTCCTCCAGTGCCAGTATGTCTAGCAGATATGTATCATCAAATGTGTGAAATAGAATTTTAGTAACAAGAGTGGCGTGCACCTTGTTTTAGCTCCCTACCTCTGACTGTGGTCAGAGGAGGTGGAGCCCATCCAGGGGGAGTAGATCCAGGGGTCAGTAAGTTGAACCTCAGAGCTGTTATCACAAGAAAACTAAGAACACACTCATGTAAATTATTAAAGTTGTTGAGCAATGAAGAACACTTATAAAAGGGAAATTGAAAGCTGTTTAATGTGCTGCTACATTTTTACGTCTATAGAATAATTAGAAATCCTTATTTTTGTTTCAGGAACACAATGATGTTTCACCATAAGTGTTTGAGAGAAAATGCATCACTAGGCCTCACACTCACGGTGAGATGTCTTCTTGATGATAACACTCATTATTTAAATTGTCATGGTGTACCTTGCTGTTGATAGGATGTTAAAAGAAGAATCAAGAAAATGATTTGCCTTGGGTCACACACATCATTAGAAATTATGAGGGTATTCCTATGTTCTGCTCCTCAGTATTCAATTAGAACCATGAAGAATGTTCTCTCCCAAATCATTTTTGCTTGGCTGTAATAAATATATTCTTTACTTCCTACACAAGCTAAATTCTTGATGAGGTCAATATTCTCCACTACATTAAATCCCCTGTAAATGATCTGAAATTATTGCTCCCTGATGGCAGTTCAGTAGTTTATGCCAGTGATCACAGTCCAGTTCCTAGTATTAATGTGTCCACATCATCAAATCTGTCAGGAAAATCGATATTAATGAGAGCCCTTGCTGGAAAACTCAGGACAAAGACCAAATGTAAAATTCTATGGACAGGGAACACTGTCTTAATGTCCATCAGCTACGTATGTCTTCCTATCAGAATTAAAATGCACCTGCACAAATATTTCAGCATGAACACATATCATACAGTTGGAAAACCAGAAGACCTAAATCTATAGTGCCAGAGGTATTTATCTCTCACGGTACATGCTTCATTCAACACAGACGTTCATCTGTATACGCTTGGTCAAAATATCTAAACTTCAATATTTATGAGAACAAAGAGCAATTCTCAGAACATTTTGAAACACAGGAAGTTTGTGATGGAGGCACATGACCTTATGTACCTCACAGACATGCACAGTATACAACTCCAAAGAGTACATACCATATTATATTACCATATTATATTATTCCTATTCATGCATTAAATTTGCCTGCTGTTATACGGATATTAAGTAAACAGTTTACAGGCAGAGAAATTTTATATATATAAAATAGGAATATTACATACAAAATATATAAATACAAACATATAAATAGTAAAATATATAAATATAAATATTTATATAAATGCAAATGCTTGTGCTTATATTTATAGATTTATATTACAGTTAATATTTAAATATATTTATTTATAAGTATCATTTATATAGAAATATTATAAATATTATTATATAACATATTTATATGATGTATAAACATAAACACAATGTATTATGCAACATATAACATATCATATATGATACACCACATATATTGTATATATCACACAACACAAAACATATTTCATATTATATAATACAAAATATACAACATAATTTACCATGTTATATTACATAGTATATATGATATATGATATAT
>PVIA01001768.1:0-250733 GCA_004024845.1 Tonatia bakeri
AGAAAGAAAGAAAGAAAGAAAGAAAGAAAGAAAGAAAGAAAGAAAGAAAGAAAGAAAGAAAGAAAGAAAGAGAAATTCACCCAGACTGGGGATAGGGCTACCTCCACACACAAGGGATTCTGACAGGTGACCAGTTTGGAAGCCACTGCACCTCAAGACACTGCCTTCCTAGGATGAGTAAACACTGAGGTTGCCTTTCAAGTGACAATGATGTCCAATGTCCTAGAGAGACATCATTTCAAGACTCATCCCTGGCTCCCTAGAAAGTAACAAGCGTATACCAACCGCTGACTTTGTTGGAGAGAGGTAATTACAGCCACATCCCTATGGCTTCTTAGACATGTCTATATCACCTATCAGGGACAGAGGGTCTTAACACCCATGAGAGAAGCAGCAGCCATTTTCCTTGGTACCTTTTACAGGAATGTGGCCACACTTTTATTTTCTTCCCCTGTTCACTGAAATAATATTAGATGTGAGTATAAAGTCATATGTTTAATTTTAAAATTAAAACACCAAAAGAATAGCAAAAGGGCACAAAGAAACTTTTAGAGGTGATAAATATGTTTATTACTTTGATTGTGGTGAGGGTAACAGAGGGTAACAAAGGTCCAAATTCACCAAATTGTATGTATTACTTATGTGTGGTTTTTAAAATACCAATTATACCTCAATAGAGCTGGAAATGTTTTAAAACTAGAATTTATACATCTAAATGAAATTTGGTGCCTTCCCAAGGAGTCCTTAGGGGAGCCAGGCACTTAATTTAATGGCACTATTGAAGCTGGAGCACTGTTTGAATTCCCCAGGCGAAATGCCTGCAGAGTGGTAGCACTTTCTTTTGAATGCCTGCTGGGAGAAATCCCAGATCTTTACATGATGGATTTCATTTTTGGAAGCAACAAAATTGTATTTGGAGACAAGTGCCATAGTCAAGGTAAGTGACCGCCCCAGGGAAGTTCACTTTGGGAGCAAAACCGGGAAGACCATGGGCTCACAGCAATGCCTTCGCCACCAGCCTCACGGAAACTTGTTTCAAGATCAATCGCAACATAGATATTTTCCAGCTCGTATTTTAGCAATAATAGCACAGTATATTATGTTCATAAATTAAAGTGAGAATTTGCGGGATGAGATATATTTGAAAGCTTAAGTTAGGATATTTTTTGGAACTTTTTATTGGTGTTCAGTTACAGTTGTCCCACTTCTGTCCCCATTGCTCTCCACTGCCCTGCCCCCCCCACTCCCACAGTCCATCCCCCATAGTGTCTGACTTTTTTTTAGTTGCTTTCAAGGTTGTCTTTGTATACTTGGATTTTTATTTGAAATAAGATCCACTTCAGATGATGTCAGGCAATTTCATGCTGCCAGGTCAAGGATTGGTGGAACAAAACAGTTTCTTTTCTCTTCATTTAAAAAAATATTTTTCAATTACAGTTGACAATCAATATTACATTAGTTTCAGGAATACAGCATAGTGGTTAGATAGATATTTATATAACCTACAAAATGAACCCCCCAGTAAGTGTTGTACCTACCTGACACCACATGAAGTTATTACAATATTATGGACTATACTCTCTAATCTGTACTTTACACGCCCGTGGCTATTTTGTAACTGCCAACTTGTAATTTTTAGTCCCTTCACATTTTCCACTCAGTCTCCCAGTCCTCTCCCATCTGGCAATGACCAGTTTGTTCTCTGCACCTACGAGTCTGTTTCTTTTATTTTAAATTTTTTATTTTGCTTTTTTAGGTTCTACATGTAAGTCAAATCACGAGGTATTTGTTTTTCTCTGTTTGACTTATTTCACCTAGCATGATACCCTCTAGGTCCATTCATGTTGTTGCAAACCAGAAGATTTTATTCTTTTTTATGGTCAAGTAGTATTCCATTGTTATATATATGTACCATTTCTTTGTCAACTTATCTTTTGATTGGAGCATTAACTTCATTCACACTGAAAGTAATTATTGATATGCACTTACTGCCATTTTATTGATTGTTTTCTGGTCGTTATTGTAGTTCTTTGTTTCTTATTCTCTTGCTCTCTTCTCTTGTATGTTGGTGACTTTCTATAGTGGTGTGTTTGGATTCCTTTCACTTCATTTCTTGTATATCTTTCATAGATTTTTGGGTTTTGGTTATCATGTGCTTCATATATACCAAGCCATTTTTTAGCAGTTTATTTTAAGTTTATGGTTGTTTACATTCAAACACATTCTAAAATCACTACTATTTTCACTCACACTTATGTTTTTGGCATGGTTTTTCACTTCTTTTGTGTGTGTGTGTACCCCTTAACTTGCTGCTGCAAACATGATCTCCCCACTTGTGCCTTATGCTTTTATTATGAGTTTGCTTTTGTCAGTGAGAATTTTCTCTTCACGATATTTTCTTATTCATATTTTTTTATTTTCTTCTTCTTTTTAAAGAAGTCCCTTTAACATTTCTTCCTTTTATTTATTCTTTTGTAACAGTGGAAACCAAACAGTTCCAAAGGTTACTTTGGATTGCACCATCCTCTTCCAAGTTTTATAAAACACAACCTGCACATTTACTTCATTTATTCTACTAAATGTCTCCAGATATTGTAGCAACAAATTATGCATAGTAAGGAAATAATGGGGCAAAATATGAATAATAATTTTGGTTATTCATTTTTATTATAATTAGGAGAAAAAAGGGAGGGGAAGTAAAATGCAGTCACTTAAAAACACAGGAAATAATGGGCATCTTTGCCTTTTTTGTGAAAGACATGCTAAGCCAGCACTGTGATTCGCCCTCGTTAACTCTGGCAGTGCGGCTGCCACCGTATTCACTCCTGGCTGAGCTGCAGATCTGTTCGGATTCTGTGTGTCTGCTGAACTCCAGGTTTCATACAACCCTTGTCCACGAAGCATCTTCTGACCCCTGAGTCACAAGTTGTCATTGTCCTGAAAGTCTTATAAGAGTCTCGGACACTAGCACAAGGCTATTATTTCTCTTAGCACTTTTCTGTCTTCTTGGGTGTAGTATTATTTACAGCCAACTTTAGAAAAATAGCACTTCGTATCACAACAACTTTGCATGCTTCCATTGCACCTGCTTCTGCGCTGTAAATGACTGCAATTTAGACTTTCGGAAAATGTGCATGTCAACCAGCTCTCTGGGCACACGTGCGCTTACTGAGTGCTTCATTTCTCAGCTTCCAACTAGAAAAACATGTTTATAGTGAAAATCTTTTTCTGACTTTTTCTTTAAGTCAACAAGAATTAAGTCTCTTTGATATTGGCTGTATAGATGACTCTTCCAACTTTAGCTTCAAAGAAGCATAGCCAATCCCATTAAAATCCTATTTCCAAAGAGCCTTTGATAAAGTCCCTTGCTGTCTCACTATCCCCAGATTTGACAGATGTCTTTTGGATGTACTTAACGCTCCTGTTTATTTCTTTCAGGGTCTAATTTCATCACTCAGCTTCTGTGATCTAATCGGGACAAACTGAATAAATTATGTCTTAACTAGTTCATTATTTAAAAAAAAGCCCAAATTGATCTTAAAATAGTTTTGACTATTTCAGAAAGAAAAAAGAGAGAATGAAAATCAAATAGAAGCACGATAAGAATGTACTAAGCTAATTTGTTCTGAAAGCAACAGTGGCACAACTGAACAAGGGTATCCTCATATTGTTTCTAAAAACTTCTGACATTTCAATAGGACACAGGCTCATAGAGGGCAGAGATATCATGCCTTGTGGCTCTTGGTGTGCCTAGCACATAGCACTCATCTTGCAGGTGAGGTATTGACAAAGAGAGAGAGAGAGGGAGAAGTTTCAATAAATATCTGTTGAATATAATTTAGTATAAGCTCTTCTAAAGAGAAAAAAGTGGTTTGAAGTTCAGGGCAAAGAATCTGATGACTAGACTTTCCAAGTACATATGCGCTTCGCACATTCAGCGTTTCATGTCACAGAAAATGTTTGACTAGGACCTGGAGAACTGGATTAGTGTTATAAAGTAGGGGGGGTTGTGTATGACATAAGAAGTAGGATTATATTATGTCTACATTCCAAACTGAAATGAATCAGTCTTTGAAAATATATCTGTCTGGTATCTCTTGAGACTTTTCTCGCTGGTGGGATAATGACCAGGTTGATGTATGCCATGTTGTTAACAGGCAATGACAACCAAATGTGCTGGCTTTTCTAGGTAACACATTTAACTAGAACCTGGATGCTTTAATTCAAAGGTATGACTCACTCTAATGCTGTGAATTATGGCAATTTTAGGGTAAAATATCATGGCCCCAAGCAATGAGCACAGAAGAAACTTCTCACTGGGGACCTGGGAATGAAGTGAGAGGGGCAATAATTGGACATTTCTAGTCATTTTGCAAATTTAAGGTAGGGAGGTAAACTTCAGCTAATTCTGGGCTAGAGCAAACAGGCGAGGGGTTTAAACACAGGAAGTAGCACACATGTAGCAGTAGAACTTGGATGTGCATCACATGTCAGCATCAGCAGGGCAAGGAGGAGGGGAATCTGAGATGATGTGACCGGCACTGACATCAAATCCAGTTCTGGTGGGGGAAAAAAAGGATTGCAGGAATTAGGTAAGGAGGTCAGGACTTTCAGGGAAGGAGATTGGAAACCAGATGCCAGTGGAGGGCTAGTAAGCATGCTGACCACATACTGAAAACAGAGGGCTCAGTGTGATGCTCATGAAGGTACTCCAGGGCTGAGTTCCTCCAGTGAGCCTCTGGCCCTCAGGCCCCAGGCATGGGCTTGGCCAGCTCTTTTCAGTTTCTACTCAGGAGCAGAAAAAAGACCTGGAAATACCACTGGGCCATTTGAAACAGGAGAGCTCTTCCATAACTGCAACACTTGCCTCCTAGGAGGCGCCCTCTTCCTTTCACACCAGGGGTAGCCCTCTGGGCAGGATTTGTGTCAGGTAAAGGGGAACATTGAATAAGCTATCATTGTAAAAATCAGTGTCCACTCTGCACCCAAAATTGGAATTTGGGTTTAGAACTTAAAAATACAGGGTTTGCATCAATGGATAGACTCTTTTTTTTTTTTTTGCTTTCATAATTTTATATTCCTTTAGCTCCTTAAGGTTGTTAAGCCCTCATCACATAGTCAACAAGTATCTGGTGACTAAATATAGCATTTGCTTCAGAGATGATACATATGATGTGCCCTTATGAAAAAAAGGCTGTTTCATAAAGTTAGAAAACACAGAGGTGAGGTATTGACAAAGATTCTTCTCTTGACCAATTTCTATTCATGTTCCCCTGAAATTTTCAAGTAGGCCTTTAATTTGAACTTCCATACCTCTGCATTGTCCAATAGTTGAGCAAAAATTCTTCTAAGCTGGTTTAGCCAGAATCCCCCATCTGCCACACTGATCACTCTCTGTATCTAACTGGGTCACTCATCCTCTACCGTCCCGCAGGTGATATCCGATCATGTTGGCCTGTCTTTAGCAAAAAGCCTATTAGGTTGGTTTGGCAACATCCCCTCTTCCCTCTGATTTTTTATCTTTGTAATTTTCCATACACTGATCACGACCCTGCTCCTTGGCTGTAAATTCCCATTTACCCCTGCTGTGTTCAGACTTGAGCCCAATCTTTCTGCACTGCAAACTCCCATTGCAGGGGTCCCTCAATCTATCATTAGGTCCCCCTAGAACAAACCTACCTTGTTGTGCTCTAACAAGTGTCATTGAATAACTGAGTGCTTCTTTAACAGTTAGAATTTACTTATTCTTTAACAGTCTCTGTGAGAATGCATCTTAGTAGACTTTGAAATACAAAGAGGTAGGTGACTAAGGGTCATAGTTGCTATCCTGTTTTGCATATTTGCACCAAGGACACACACCCAGACTCTTTCAGCCAATGACTGAGCTTGTAGGGGATACTGGGGCAGGCTATTCCTGGGAGAGATGGGGCCCCTCTCACAGCTAACTTTGGTTTCAGGACTCTGCCAAGGATTGTTGAACCTTACACTTCACAGCTGACTCAAAGACTTCTTCCAGTTTTCCTCCCCTGTCTCTTTCACTTGGAGTCTGAGTTGAGTTGTGTCATTGTTTGATGGCTCCCCCAGCTGTTCTCTCTATTTTCTTTTACAGGCATTTCTCTTAATACAATTCTTGCACATTTAATGTTGTCTTGAGATTGGCCTCATTGAAAACCTGTACTAACACGGGAGGTGTTAACTAGAACTATGACAGAGATATTTAAAACTGAATTTGTTCATAGGACTTTAGAGTATAGTGAATTCTGAATTCTGACAGTATTGAGTTGAATTTATGAATTCTTAACTATATTAACTTGTGGTTGCCATGACAAAGTACTACTAACTAGGTGACTTAAACAAAGAATTGTACTCGCTCATAGTTCTGGAGGCTAGAAGTCCCAAATACGGTGTTATCAGGGTTGGCTTCTTCTGATTCCTCTCTGTTCGGCTTGTAGATGGCTGTATTCTTGTGTCTTTATTATATCTTTTTCCCTTTCTCTGTGTCTGTGTCCTAATCTCTGTTGCTTATAAGGATGCCAACCATATTGAATTAAGAATAATTTTAATTGAGCCAGTTCTTTAAAGGTACTACCACCAAATAAAGTCACGTTTTGAGACACTGAGATTTAAGGCTTCAACGTATGAATTTTGGGGGGGTCATAATTTGTCCCATAACACCAGCCAAAAACTTCGAGACATACATTAACTTCTCTGAGCCTCAGGCTGTGAAATAGGAGATGATAATATCTAGCATACAGTTTTGTTGAAATTAAATACAAAAATATATATATAATGTCACTGGTACATACAAAGCAACCATTATAGGTTTTTCTTAATACAACCACTCCCTCTCCCCACAACTTACTAGAATCATTGTCCATTACTTTATTTAATATTAATTTGCTTGGGGGCTATATCACCAGAGGTGTGTCCTACAGTCACATGAAGTAAAATTACTGGATAACTCAAAAGGAGAGGGAAAGAAATGTGAAAGTCAGATTGCGTAGCTTCCTGTTTGTGGTCTGACAGTTCTGTAGTTCTGAGACTGGCATATTTACTCAAGCAATGCCCGAGTTCAGAAACCGATCGCTAAGAGGCAAACATGGCCTGTAGATGTGCATTGTTTTCTTGGAGTGCTTTTAGAAACCAAAATAATTAGATTACGTCTCTGCAGTTTTCCACAAGACTACTCATACCCCCAGCACATGGTTGCACCACACACATACAATACTTATCCCTTAAAGGCTTTTGAGTTGGAAAACACTGAACTCAGCCCATGGGCTCAACCAGAAGCTGCTGCTTCTTCCTAGGTTATTCTCAGAAAAACATATTGTCTGTCATATGCTCTAAGTTAGCAGCAAGCGGTATGTTGTCCTCTGGCAGTCCTCACATTCACCCAATATCCGTGATTCTTTCCATCATTATCTAAGGCTGCTCCTCATGCCACCCATAAGTATTAATTAACAAAGTGAGTAATACAGCCACGTGCCTGGCCTTGTGATCAACACGCATACTCGATCCGAAACACAGCATGTTCGAGTGGTAGTCCCTCTTCTGTCTGCGACAGGTAAATGCCCCTGCACCTCAGATCTGTCAAACTGTTAATGGCTGACCCACCCAAAGAGACCATGACCTTCAGACTGCAGAGAAGTTTTTTCCTAGATGCTTGATTTTATTGCTATTCCATCATCCTTCAGATATATGAGCTTGCTTTTTAAAGATTACTCCAGTAATCTGGTATCCAAGAAAATGAAGCACTTTTCAAACTTTGAGTGCATTATTTTCATTACCAAGGCTAAATGGTAACTGAAAATTGAAAACTATTATCATGATTCATCCCTCCAGATGGTTATGGAAAGATGACTTGAATGCAGTCAATTAAAAATGAATAAAATGACTCGTATAATGGTGTAGCAAAGCCAAAGAGGATCTGGAAGAAAGAATCACAACTTGTCTAAGAACTGAGTTATTGGAGTCCATCAAGAATGGGGAATCACTACAGAAAAGACCTGCTAAGCCTTTTAAATATATTGAAGCTGCTGAATATAACTGGGTGTTTTTATTTTTGTCAGTCATTCCACATTTCCTCAGGGCACCTCCAACCACCGGAGAATGGAACATAATCTCATACTTGGTAGGATGGAATCATGCATGGACCTAGACTAGCACATTCAACCTGTACAAGCCTCTAAGAAATAAACAAACTCGAAACCAATTTTCATTTTATATAGGCCATAGGCAAATCCAACTACTTCATTTGATGCTATTAAAATAATTTGTCGGTTCATCGATATAGAGAACAAAATGATGACTGACAGAAGGGCGGGGAGTTAGGGAGATGGGCAGGAAAGGTGAAGTGATTAAGAAGTAGAAATTGCCAGTCACAAAAACAATCACAGGGATGTAAGTGACAACGTGGGGAATATGGTTGATAGTGTGGTAATAACTATATACAGTGCCAGATGGGTACTAGACATACCAGGTGATTAGCTTGTAAGTTATATAAATGTCTAATCACTATGTTGTACACCTGCAACTAATATTGTACGTCAATTGGAATTGAAAAGCAAAGGAACAAAACAAAACAAAAACCAGCAAACACAAATAATCTGTTGACTCAGAAAAACAAAGCCATATGCAGTTGAGGAGGGAGAGAAGGGGTTAATACTTAAAGTATTTTCAAGATAATTTTTCAAGATACAAAAAGTTGTCCCTTTGCATTGACTTTAGCATCCCCATTATGAGATAAAAATTCAGGAAAAAATAAAACCTATGGAAGAAAATTTGGATTTTTGATGCATATTAGAAATAACACATTTACAATACTATGATAAAAAAATTCAAAAGGTATTTCTCTAATTCCTATTAAAGTCACAACAACTGAGCTCTAGAAGTTCTTTTTTTTTCTTAAAACAGTCACAAATCACTGCATCCAAATGACCCCTACCACCATTTAATGTCTTATCTTGTTGTCCCATGATTTTTTTGTCATATATTTACCCCATAAAATGTGAATAAAAAATGCATTCCTCAGGAAAGAAAAATATGAAAACAATTGGTTAAGACATTAACTAGGGGTCATTATAAAAATATTTGGCCCTGCTGATGTAGCTCAGTAGATTGAGTGTGGGCCTGTGAAGCGAAGGGTCACTGGTTTGATTCCTGATCAGGGTACATGGCTGGGTTGCATGTCTGGACCCCAGTAGGAGGTGCACAAGAGGCAACCACACATTGATGTTTCTATCCCTCTCTTTCTCCTCCCTTCCCCTTTCTCTAAAAATAAATAAATAAAATCTTCAAAAAGTATGTAAAGATCTAAAGGAAATCATGCTTATAGAAGTAAAGGAAGCTATGATGAGAGTGTCTCATCATATAAAGAACATCAATCTAGAAATTACTCTTTAAGCACTGAATAGAAATGCTTGAGTTGAAACGTACTATAACCAAAATGAAAAAGTCACTAGTAGAAAATGAAGGGGCAACCCATAGAATGGGAGAAAAATTTTGTAAGTCATATATCTGATAAGGGACTTGTATCTAAAGTAAAAATTTATACAATTCAATAATCAAAAGATAAATAACCCAATTTAAAAATGAGGAATGGATCTGAATAGAAAGGATCTTCAAAGAAGATATACCAATGGCCCATAAGCACATGAAAAGATGGTTATCATTTTAAGCCATTGGTGAAATGCACATCAAAATCACAAGGAGGCCTGCTTTCACCCAGCAAGATGGCTCTAATCAGACAGATAAGAACAAGTGTGGGGAGGATGTGGAGAGACTGGAACCCTCACACTGCTGGAAAGTGAAATGGTGCAGCCTTTTTGGAAAGCAGCATGACAATTCCATCAATAAACATAGTGGCCTGATAATCCAGCAAGTGTGTGTGATTTTTATATCATGGTTTCTATTATCCACTCTTAATTCATTTATTTTACTGATAAAATCAGACATATTTTTTCAGTTTAATATGGTTTAGAAACAAATACATTAATGCTTTTTCTTTTGCAACATCATTAGGTGATACAATGAGTCTTTAAATACCAATCAGTATTAACCATCACTTTTATCAACAGTCTTCTCTAAGAGATTGCCTGGCTCAGCTCTGGTTCAAGGTGACTAATGCTGATAAAGCAGACTTAGGAATTCAGCTTGATTAGGGGTTCCTTTTTAACCAGCATTGAAACACTAAATTTTATATATATATATATGTGTGTGTGTGTGTGTGTGTGTGTGTGTGTATGATTTTATTTATGTATTTTTAGAGAGAGGGGAAGGGAAGGAGAAAGAGAAGGAGAGAAACATCAATGTGTGGTTGTTTCTCATGTGCCCCCTACTATGGACCTGGCCGGCAACCCAGGCATGTGCTCTGACTGGGAATCGAACCAGTGACCCTTTGGTTCACAGGCCGGCACTCAGTCCACTGAGCTACACCAGCTGGGGCTGGAACAGTAAATTATATTTAATACCATGTTTTGTTAAGTCACCTTGTTCTTGGAAAATTGGCAAACCTTGAATACTATTTATAGTCAGTTTCCAACAACTAAAATTCCCAGTTAAGCCTGTTAGACAGTACAGTTTACAGCAGGATTTCTAAAGCTTACATATTTATGTGCATATATTTCTAAATAAATTCTTATATATTAACACCTTTTCTAAAATTGTCACTAAACACCAAGCAATAAATCTATTATTAGCTGCACTAATTGGCTATATTTAGACTAAGTAGAAACTTTTCCTTAATGGTCTCTTCAAAATTTCAACCTTATCTGCTGGCATTTGGTGAATGTCAAAATACTTAATTCAGAGCTGTACTTTCTGTTTTGTGCAATAAGATTATATTATTATTGACTTTATCCTGATAAAAAAAATTCTATCTCTAATCTTAGAAAATGTATTTTTGGGTCAAGTAAGTATGGTTTTTCTTAAAGTGCCCAATACTTCATAGGGCTTTTTAATTAAAAAATGTCTATGAATTTGAAAAGGAAAAAGAAAAATGACAACTTCTTTGCACGAGAAATATTTGTTTAAATATGCAGAACTCTTTGAATCACCCTGAAATTGAATGAGGATGGCAGAGAAGATCAAGTAGAGGCCAAGAGGACAGCTACTAAAAGAGCTTTTATGTGGAGTTCAGATTATAAACAATTACCTAAGGAAATAAAGGTATGAGAATTTAGGATGTTAAGGCCATGTAGTCACCACAATTAATCTGCTGCCAATTGTCATAATTTGTCCTTTGTCATATAGGGTTAGGCTGATCCCCAGACTGGTGAAGCAGGAGAGGGAAAAGGGAGGAGGAAGTTCAGCCTCGGGAGCTTGCTTTAATGGCCTGAACTCCAGAGGCAAACTAGAAGTGAGTGTCTGGAGGAGTTAGAAATATTGTCCAAGGATGGACCAACTATCAAAGCTGATGGAGTCAAATTCTGTTTTCAAGTCCAACTGTTTAGCAAGGTGCTTAGAAACAAAGAGGAAAAACTGCTGCAGTACGGTGAACAGGGTGAGAGCCACTAAGGCAGAGAATAAACTGAGAAAAGTCATTGATTGATTGATTGATTTTTTCTTTCCTTCAAATATTTAATAACTATGTATTAAAGACCCTCAATTTGCCAGGCCTAGGGTAGAATTTGGTGAGACAATTGTAAATAAAAGCGGCACAATTTTTGACAGTGTGTGGTGTGGATTCTAAGAGAAAGAGATAGATATTAATCTTAAAGGTCCTGCAAATAAAAAGCAATTACAACCCTGAAGAGTGTTTATAAAGGACAAAGTTGTTATAAGAACATGTAAAGAGGGGAACTGACTCCCACAGGCTGCTTCTCTCAGGATCTCTTGCCTTTTGACTTCTGGTGGGTTCGACCAGTGGGAGCCAACAGCTCTACAACAGTGGGAGGAGAGGGGTCTGCATATTTCTTCCTCTGTGCCTTGCCAGCTTCTGATTCTAGTTCTCAGAGTGGCTATGTGTGTCATCACCAACTCCCAACATGGTTCCTGCCGTGTGGTCCCTCCCCTATGGTTCTCCCCCTTGCCGTTTTTCATCCTGAGTGCCTCAGCACGCCTGCTGGGTCCATGGCAACCCCGCACACATTTCACTCTGAATCCCAGTGTAGCATGCCTTGTTCCTGCAAAGACAATGACCGAGAGTCAGTTAGGTCAAGCCTGGGGAAAGGCAGCCTAAGCAGAGGAAAGTGCACATGCAAATGCCCTATGGTGGGAGGAAGCACGGCTAGTTGTAGGTCAGTGTGTCTGGGGCACCAGTCACAGCAAACCTGGCAGTGGCAGGAGACTCACATAGGGCTAGATGATAGAAGCCTTAGGGGGTCACACTGAGGATTTTGTCTTATGATCACGGCGGTTCTGAAGGGCGTGAGGCAGGGTCTGGCATGAACAGATTTGTATTTTAAAAAATTATTCTGACTGTCCTGAGAAGAGTATGTTGGGGAATTTCAAAAGTGAATGTGGCGAGACCAGATTCTTTCAATAGTTTGAGAGAGAGAGAGGGAGATGGATGAGGATGAGGATGAGGATGAGGATGAGGATGATCGACTAAATGAAGGTGTGGGCAATGGGGCTAGACCCAAGGAAACTCGCTTTAAAGGTTAAATCAGAGGTCAACCAAGTATGGCCTATGGGTTGGCTGTCTGTTACTATGAATAAGTTTTAGTAGAACATGACATACCTATTTATTATGTATTGTCTATGGCTGCAGCAGCAGAGCTGAGCAGTTGGGACAGAGATTGCGTGGTGCACAAAGCCTAAAATATTTATTATCTGGTGCTTTAGGAAAAAGTTTGCCATCCTCTGGGTTGCGTCGATAGAATCTGCCATTCGATTATTATGGGAGTGAGGGAAGGATGGGTCTTAAGTATGGTACCTCGGTTTCTGGCCTATGCAAATACACTGTGTTGAATTTATTTACTAACACAGGAAATCGGTGAGAGCCTTACAGTAGAGAAAGACCAGATTTAGGACCAAACTCATGAATTTAACACTGGATGTATTGTACTGGCGGAGCCTTTTAGAACTCTAAAGTGGCACAAAATAAATAGACATTTAAATATATGGCTTTGGTTCTCAGAATAGAGTTATAATTGGAAGCTATAAATTTAGAAGTTGTTCCGGGCAGAATAATGCTGCCCCATAAATGTCTATATCTTGAATGCAAAATCCTCTACGTTACCTTACACAGCAAAGGAGGTTTTGCAGCTGACTATGTCTGGAGACAAGGTCTTTAAAGAGGTAAGGAAGCTTAACTGCGGTCATGTGGGAGATAATATATTATAGTAACAATACCAAGTTAATACGGGACTCACTGGCTTGTGGACCATAACAGGCACCAGAATAGTGTCCAGTAATGAGGATAGAACATGGCAAAGGCCTATTTTATTGGGATAGTGTTGGGCTCCAGGGTAGACTTTCACCAATGCTCATGTTTGATGCGGTCACATTCGTTTGAAGGTGGCTGGGCAGTTTGCTTCTCTGTCACATGGGATCCTTTTCAGGCAGGTCTCTGTCATCTCTGAGAGTGATATTGTTTTAGGTGCACTGTTCTGCGCTACCATCTTCATGAATTCGTCACCAAATCATTTCAGCGCTACTTCTGCTGATCTTTTGTTTTAATTGTGTCTGTTTTAATTGTGTGTAAAAATGAAAAAATAAAAAGCCCCAGCTTTTCCTTTGAAGAAAAAAGTGGAAACAACTTGAATTCAGGAGGAAATGGACCACTATTCTAATTTTGTTGGGGTGCCGCAGAGCTCAGTACTCCTATTTATGCGTACTTACTCCTTTCTGACATTATCCAACCTCGTGGTTTTAAATAATTTGTGTATCTCAGCAACTCACAATTGATATTTCTAGCCTGAACCTCTCAAACTTCAGATACGTAATTGCCGACCCTGCATCCCCACTTTGAGGTCTACTGGAAACCTCACAATCAGCATGTGCTAAGCTGAGTTCCTGACCTCCCCCAACCAGCTCTACCCTCATATTTCTCATTGCTGTTAACAAAAGCACCATTCTCCAGTCTTGCCAGGTTACCAGCACTGGAATTCCCCATCAGGAACCCTGATGCCTCCACGTTCAGCATATACCCGGAGTCCCACTGCTTCTCACCACCACCTTTGTTCCAGCAGATCGGAGATGCTGTCTCCTCTGCCCAGATCCCTGCAACAGCTTCCTAACAGTCTGCCTGCTCCCACCCTTGCTCCCCAACACTCTATTCTCAAAGCAGCAGAGTGAGCCCTTTAGAATGGCAGTCATATCAAGACCCTGCAATAGTCTTTCATTCACTCAGCCAAGGTGTGGTGTAATCTGGCCTCCACTTATCCCTTAGACTTCCAAATACTACCTTTACTCCATTGGAGCCATAAGAGCCTCCTTGAGAGAACATGTCCCTACTCCAGGTATAATCGAGTAGGGAAAAGTAAATATGCTTTTCAGAGGGGGAGGCGTGAGGTGGCTGGAGATTCCTTCCTTCCTTCCTTCCTTCCTTCCTTCCTTCCTTCCTTCCTTCCTTCCTTCCTTCCTTCTTTCCTTCCTTCCTTCCTTCCTTCCTGGCATAATTCATTTGGAAAACACTTAGTACCTTCTAGTATGTATCGTGTAACTGCTAGATGCCAGAGATAAGGAACTCAATAAAACACAGAGGCTCACAAATCAGTGGGGAATACTGATATGTAAACCAACCACCGCAAGAACAATGTCACTAACACAGACATAGAAGGATGGGATGTCGCAAAAGAACACTGTGTCAGAGTTGGGAACTGAGGCCTTACACCACGTGAGGCCCTGGGTGCTCTACATTATCTAGCGACCTGCAGGTGGCTCTACATAGTAAACATATTTCTGCAGCAACCGCACCTGTGAGCTACAGTGGGGCGTGAGTTATCCACTAAATTATGTCCCTCTGACACAGCTCCAGAACACTATATATCCCTTTTCATTATCTTTTTCTTTCCATGGGCAAGTGAAGATGATGGTTCCAGGGAACATTGTCATCTTGAAATGATGCTGAGTCAGGAAGTTTGGGAACACTTGTCCTAATCAACACCTGTCTGGAATGATTTTCAGTGGAAAAGATAACTTGAGAACCCAACTGTAATCAAAGCCTGGTGTGTTTCTCTAATAAAACAAAGTGCCCAGGGAAAGAGAAAACCAATCTATTCCTTTCACTTCAATGTAAGATTTTTTTTTTTAACCCTTGGTGTCCATGATGAAACAGTGTTACACATTCTCTCTTTCTGGGAGATCTATGTCTATAATTTTGTAGCAGAAGAATCTGAAGATTTTGTAAATCTCTTCTAAAACAGGCTTCAAACAAATTCTATGGATCTGCAGGTATATTTTAAAGAATATCTTCAAATGCTCTTTACAACAAAATTTACAGCCTTACATCTACTCCAGAGTGTTAATTAAGGATTTGGTCATGCAGACACACAAACACAATAAAGTAGATGTTTTTATCATTATTATCACCTGGAATGACATTCAAAATAAGTTATAAGACTGATGTGACAGCCTCTTCAGAAGCCCAATAAAGTGTATAGTTAATAACGGCTTCTAGATTGAAATGTCCGTTGATGAGAACTTGTGGAACTGAGACAAAAGAGACTACCGTATTGTCTGTTTGTTGTAGCAGACACAGTGGATGTCCCAGCCACATTCCCTTGACCTTCCTGGAACTCATCTGAGATAGTCCCATTTGTACCATGGCTGCCCACGTCTCTACCTCAGGGTGTTCCTGAACCCAGGGAAATGCCTACCAGGGAGGTAATGACATATGAGTGATCCTGGCCCAACAAGAGCCATGAATTGTCCCACTGTGATGATTTGAAGGCAGGTTCCACGCGGTCTCTAACAGGATCTCCATGGGATTGTGTGCATACTCCTTTGTGAACTTTCACCTCTTCTCGTCCCCTGTTCCCACTCCTTCAAACGGCCCCCTGGGTCAAAGACTCCTTCACCTGCGTGCTTGCCCTGGCATATGGTTTCACCAGTTGTGGGTTGGGGGAAGCTGAACCAAGATATTTCTTTGCTAATTCTTTACTGAGACTTATTTAATTCTCACTCTGTACCACACATCTGTAATTCTTTATGTCTGAATTCACAGAAACAGTAGTTTCTATTATTATAATGTGCATTTTATAGATGGTTAGTTGATGTTTAGAGAGATGAAAATAATTTATAAGTTATAGTGGATGACAAAACCTGAAATTAATTTCTATTCCTCTATTACTGCTAGTTTGCCTTTGTTCTATGAATTCTGGTCAATAAAATGAGCATAAGATGAATGCTATTATATAGTTATAGTCTCTAAATTCAAATTTGTGCATGTGTTTTGATATAAAGCATACAAAGGTGGGTCTTTGTGCTGTGACATGTGCAAAAATGTTCCTTTTTACTGGACAATTTCCCACTGGCTCTGCCACTCACCTGCTCCCTGCTCTTAGCTTACAGTTTCCTCAAATGGAAACTAAAAAACCTTGACCCACATGTTGAGGATCCACTGAAGAGCAAATGCCATACAAACCCAAGTTACTTTGCCTAGTCCCTCCAGCCAGTTCTATGTCGCTGGCCCTTTGTCTTCTGCTGAACCCTCTTTACATTGTACCAGCAAGCACAGGCCATTTTGTTCATTAGGTTCCACCTATGAGTGACATCATATGGTGCCTCTCTTTCAAGCAAAATAGAGACAGGCTAAGACAGAGAGCAGGCTGACAGTGGTTGGAGGAGAGGAGGTTGGGGGGCTGGGTGGAGAGGGTGGAAAGATTGAGCAAAAAAGAAAAAAAAAGAGGAAAAAACTCATGGACCTGGCCCACAGTGTGGTGATGTCCGTGGGTTGTGAAGGGGAGGGCGGAGGCAGGATAGGGGGTAGTGGGAGTACACAGCAATGGACAGAGACTCGACCTGGGGTGGTGAGCACAGCATACAGAGTCCAGCAAACTGTAGCTGTAAAGCATCAGGCAGGAAATATTTTAGGCACCGTGGTCTGTGCGGTGTGTGCTGCATCGCTGAGTTCTGCCACGGCACTCCAAAAGCTGTGAAAGACAATACCTAGATGGGTGGGTGTGGCTGAGTTCCAATAAAACTGTTTTCAAAACCGGGTGGCAGAGCCGCCAAACATTCTCAGCACGACAGACAGAAAACAATTCTGCCAGGCGCTTGTGTCAAGACACAGCAGATGAAAGATGGCAGGGACGTTCCACATACTGCTTTTATTTTGTGTCACTGGCCTTCTGAAAACTTTGGAGACCTTTGTCACACAGCTCCTCAAATAAACAAAGAAACAAGAAAGCTTCTGTGCCTTTCTCATCCAAGCCCATGCAGTGGCTTTGGTCTGACAGGGAGTGTTTTGTGTTTGTGTTTGTGTTTGTGCTGGGCGTACAGGGCAGGTGAGTCAGTGCTCAGGGGCGCTGTCACCCTGAGAGCCAGAGAACATATAAATATTGCATCTGGGATGAACTTCCCTTTCCAATGAAGTTTCTGAACAGGTTTGCTTGCTGAGCGTCTGTAATTGGCATTTTCATTATAACCCCTCAAACACCAAGCTTTCTCAAAGGACTTATGACTCAGAACAAACATTTTCTTGAGGTTGGATCTTGCATAGTTGATTTTATGCAAGGGATACATTTCTTTGTAGACTCCATGGAAAAGTCACTAAGCCTGTTCAGGGAACCCAAAAGATTTTTAAAAAGAAATTATTACCAGAGGGGAGCAGGGAAGGGATAATGGTGGGGAAAGGGGAAAGGGTTTTTAGGAGCAACTATAAAGCACACATGGACAAAACCAAAGGGGTGGGATGGGACCAGGGGCAGGATCTGGGGATGACTGGGTTCGGCGGGAGTGGTGGCAGTAAAATGGAGACCACTGTCTTTGATCAACAATTAAATTTAAAAAGAAAAAAAGAAACTTTTGCCTCATGCTAAAACCTTTAGTGGGTTTTCTGAGCTGACAACGAAGAAGCACAGGGTCCCATTACTTCTGATCCCATTTGTATTGAAAATCTTTCCTGCACTGGTGATTTGTAATGAGTGATAATGCAGGAAACCTATATGCATGTCTTAGAGCGGTGGAAAGATGAAAGAGCTACCTTGTGAAGCACGGAGTTCCTTGTCATGAAATATGAGCAAGCAGAAGTTGAATAACAAGTCACCAGCGACATGGCTTAGAGATGGTGCTTTAGGGGAGGGTTTGATCAAGTAGTCTCAGGTGAGTCCCACCTGTTAGTGCGGGATGGAAACAAGCTATCTGGACTCCTCCTTGAATTGGAGAAGCTATGTGTTTCACCTGTTTTATATGTTGGGTCTTTAGAATGCTTTCCTTTGAAGAAAGTTTTCTGCTACTAGTAGTTTTTTTTTAAATAAAGAAAATAAAGTTTAAACTTCTGAGCAACAGGGATTTCAATTTCTTCTAACTCTTAGATTGAAAATTTTCTACAAGTAGGCTTTGACACATTCTACAGGAGAATTCTTCCCTTTCCAGCTCCCTCCCAGTTATCTGCCAATTTCCACTTCCCAAGCAGGAAGTCTGTTAATTCTCAGTCAATTTTACAGCTGACTTTCAACAGAGGAGTCAAAAATTCCCCACAGGTTTTCAAACCACCAGGAACAGGCATCGGGTTTAGGGTATTGACCATCATTAATAAATAAACTCTTCAAAAGTCCAGCAGAGCTGTGTTTATTGAGAACTCGGCCCTTTGGGAACAAGGGAAACCTTTGGCGAATGTCCACAGGTTCATTGTATCTCAGCCCTAGGGCCATGTTCCCTGTGCCTTCCCTCGTGTGACTTTCAGACTTTCCCCATCTTTACAGCTGAGATCCTCTCACATAAGGACAGAGTCAGAGAAGGGCTGACCTAAGGATACAAGCATTAAATACTTACCAAGTGTGTAGGTAGTCATTAAAAATGTCCTGAATGAATAAATGACTGAAATCATTATTTTAGACATTCTAGATTGAATTCTTCTATAAAAGGAAACATTTTGAAGCCTACACCTTCTGATTTAAATAGTAGGTCAATATGGATTTCTACAGTAATTTGGAAAAACTATCTCGTGGCAAATTTTAAAGCAAGTAGGCAGGTACTCGACGTGGAAACTGCTAGCAGTAGAAAACAATTGATTTGTACTTTTTGGGCTCTGAAGGGAACTACACACGGTTTCTCTTGTAAAAGCTAGTGAATTTATGTCACAATAAAAAGAAATTTGCTTTGTACAGCAAGTGTCATAAACCCATAATTACATGATAAACAAATATAATTGTGTTTGGTTTTCCCAGTAATTACTATTTTAAATATTTGCAGACAAGGCTGCAGTGAGAAAAGAAATTTATGTTTTCCGTGGAAGAGAAAACCAGTTGGCAGGTGAGACAGGGGAGAGGAACCTCCCATCCTGTCACTAGGATTCAGTCCACACCAGTGAAAGCGTCCCTTTCCCGAGCCCTGGGGCTCTGGCATGGAACAGAAGCAATCCGAATTCCACACTGCTCCAGAAGCTTCACCGCTGGTGTTTGTTTACCTATCAGTATTAAAAACAAATCAGCCTGGAGGCTTCCGCTGTCCCCAAGGATGCAGTTTGCCTCTTTAATAACACAAACTGTGCTGAGGCTGTTCTCTCTGGGCTCCATATGCTGTTACTGTTTTGTTTTCACTTTCAAATGCAGAGGCAAGAACGTCAGAAAGGACTTGAACCTCGCCAAGATCGCCAATGCCTTCAGATCAAGAGACAGGCAGCCCTGTCTTTTCCCCGGTGTTCCTAAACAGGGTGGCCCGTGAGGTTTCCCAAAGTTCTGGGTGGCTAGGGACGACCTGAGAAATATTTTGTCACAGTGGTGGTTTCCCTCTGTCAGTCACCAGTGGAGGGCCACATTAATTTTCAAGGCACAGTGTTTGCGCCATCTGTTATCCTAAGCGCTTGTGGAGATTATATGCCAGACAAAAGAGTTACTGAATGCTTTCAAAGTAAATGTCACTTCTGGAAACTCAGCTCAGTAAACACAGCTTGGGGAAACATTTCCTTTGGCCTCAGTTACAGCTATCGGAGTTAGGCAACGTGGTACTTTCAGACCCGGTTCACGTTTGCAGCCTCACAGCTGTCCTGCCCCACCCTGACCCCCCAGGGTGGGGATCAGCAATCAGTTCCTTCTCACCATCCATTTGCAGACCCTGAAGGGGGGCGCCTATGGGAGATTCACAAACAGCGTGTTACCATCCAGCGTGATCTACAGGACAGCACGGTAATGGCCCGAAGCAATTCCCTTCTCTCATCTTTGGCTCTTGATTACATTTGCTTTTTAAAAAAGTTTCATTGATTACATTCGCTTTTAATGGACATGAGTCTGGCTGGCAGCTGTTGAAATTTTCTCAGTTGCAGTGTTTTGTGTGAGCGCACTGAGCTGTATTTCTTAAGTTGCTAATTGGTTCTTGTTCTCATATTGAATACGTAGAAGAACAGTTGCCTCTCTGATGAATTCTTCAGAACTGATAGCTTCCAACACCCTGAATCCTTCACCTTGCCTGCAATTGCCAAAGCTAATTTTAATATGTATCAGAAAAATTTTCAGATTAGAATATGACCTCTCACTAATCACTCAAAGAAAGCAAGCACAGTGGTTGAAATTGCTGTGTGCTCTGTAGTAACTACCAACAAGTAATAACAATCTTTGTCTACCATCCCCGTGTGGCCCTTGAGATTTACAGCAAACCAGAAATGCATGAGGCTCTTAGTTTCACAAGTCATGACTCATGTTCATCTTCCCGTGTGCCCAGCAAATTTTCTTTCATGGCCATGTGCAGCCATTGAAAGGGCCAAAAGTATACAACCTCTGACCTCAAGATTTCACTAAGTAAGAGGCACTATGAATGATGGAAATAGTGACTGCTTAGGAAAAGAAAGGGAACTTACATTTATTGAGACTATCATGTATTATTGTAGTGAACACCTTCGGTGGTCTGCCTGGATCCCCATAGGTCCCTGTTACTGGCTTCTAGTGTCCCTCAGTGCCTCTGTAAGCTTTTGCTTCACCTAATGACCTGTATTTGTGACTTAGTTTGGGACGGTGGCCCTCAGGTCGCTGGAGCCCCTGCCTCCACAGAGCCAGAGAGCGGCAAGGGCCTGAGAGCTTATAGTTCTACTGTATCCTGTAGCCAAACCGATTGGTGAGGGAGGAAGGAGGTCCTGCTCTCTCACTTTAAGTCTTGGCAAACTCCGAAGCACAGTTTGCACAACACAGCTGCTCTCTACAGAAGCAGGCTGAGGCTGGGACACACTGTGCTGTGCCTTTTGCCTCTACTCCATGACATATACTACTCCTGTTGCATATATTATGTTATATGTGCTATACCTTTTACATGGGCTGCATTACATGTGATATACCTTTCATCTACACTGTATCATTAATCTGTATAACCATTCTAGGAAGGAATCGAGGATCAGAGACTTTAATGAAACTGCCCAGCATCTCAGAGCTATTAGTTGGCAGAGGGATGAACCCTAGCCATATACTTTTATTATATTTTATACACAGCCTAGGCAAGGGGTATGAAAGGCACAAATGCTACTTTGGAAATAAGTGCATTTGAAGATACATGGCTTCTAGAAACCGGGTCTGATGCAAATGCTAATTTCTTACCAAGAAGACATCATTTGAGAATTAAAAGATAAGCACAGGTTTGCAGTCTATGTTTGCTGAAAAATGCACATCCCTTAGTAGCAGAAACCAGTCCTAAAAACTGCCCCATGAATCACTTTATATCTATTTTAAAAAATAAAATGCTTTCGTTAGACGTTGCTTGATTCACTATGACACAGTCTTTGTTAGAGACAAATCACTGCAAACACTGGATCGATAAAGTCCCCCTTGCTGTCCACCAGGGGGGTTAAAAAGCTTGGCAGAAAATGATGAAGGTCCAGCAAGCCTTCAGCTTGGATTGTTTACAGCAAATTAGTTCAAATTAATGGCTCTGGACGGTTAGAATTATAGTTGCATTTAGTTTGATCTTTCTCATTAATAACTTCCACAGTGTTTCTGCCACAATTTAGTTTCATAAAGCAGCCCTGAAAGCAAGCAAAAGAAATGCTGTCCACAACAAAACATTCCTTTTCGATTGTCACTAAAGTTACCCCAAAGATTTCATTATCTGTTGCTTTTTTCTTTATTGCCTTCAGTGAGTGGGGAACTCAGAGATGCCACAGCTTCAGGGCTGTTTATGACTCGTACAAGAAGCACTGACAGCCGTCTCATGAGGGTACGACTTCTAGACAGACAGGCCTCCTTCTCCCACTCTCCCGAAGCTTCCAGGTCAGACACACAAATACTGCCCACGTTACCTTCGGTGGAAAGGCTTCAACTCCCTCAACCCAACATCAGACGGCAGCAATGTCGGGGGTGGGGGTGGTCCTAAAGGCGCAATCCTACCGAGGCTTATAAGGAACACAACTCGCAGAAACAGGAAAACAGGATGCAAATCTCTAAACATTACTTGCACGTATTCAGATTCAATGCATGCACATTCTGTGCTAAGCATTTTACAAGCACCGACTTGGTGAGGAGAGTACTGCTAACCCCCCACTTTACAGATGAGTCTGGGAGTCAGAGAGATTGACAACTTGCTCACTTCACTAAGAGAGTGGGCTGAGGTTCAAAGTCACGCATCTCTAGGTGGCACTCAGTGTCCCAGCTCATTTATGATGTACCCTCGGGCTCTGGGGTCCAAAATGGGACAGACCACAACACGGGGAGGCCATGGCAAATTCTCCAGGTCATCGTCGCCATGTCTGCATTCAGTTTACACAACACAGTCACAATATAACCATCGCCTTTTTATTGCGATGCTACTCCAGGCAGGACAAGCATACAAGACCGAGAGAGAAGCTTGAAATGAGAATTGTAGGACAGATCCACCTGCATAAATAGGCTTCAAGAAAGAGTAGCGGAAAATATCTTGCAGCCCTAGAGAGACTTACTCACATAAGGACCCTGGAGTCCCCTGTACGGACCTAGCATCTCATGTACTGTACATGTACTGTATTTATTAAACTCATCCTTGCCAGGTACCCACTGCTCTGTGCCAGGTCCCTGCCCTCCACGCATTCACTTCCTAGGAGCAGAGGCAGATTGCCCTGGGCAGTTGCAGGTTGTTATAACTGCCATTAAGAAAATAAAATGATACGATGAAGAGTGACATTTCCTTTCTTTTATTTATTTACTTGTCTACTTTCTCTAACACACTGTGAGTTCCCAGGGAGACGGCTTTGTCCTCCGTGTCCTGGCACCAGCCCAGAAAAAAGTGCACCCTCGGGGGAAAGGAAAATGCTACTCTCCACAGTTAGTTTTTTTAAATGTGAAGTTACATTTTAAGTCTGAGACTGCCTGAGCAGCCTCTGTAGGAATATTTCACTGAGCAAGGAAATAGAGATAGCAAACATGGTGGCTGGTAATTCTAGCTAATAGGCCAGTTATTTATGAACTATACAGGCCCAATGAGAAGTCCAAAGAAACTATTCAATTTCACTGAGAGTCAACAATGTATCTAGAATGTGTCAGGTGTTCATACACATTCTTTGAAATCCTCCCTATGTCACAAACAATATCGATCTTTCATATCTGCAGGTATTCATCTACATTATTGGAAATGCTTTCTGCAAAACAGTGCTGGGGTTAAAGGTTAAAGAAAACAAGCTGAGAAAAGATTATAGAGTGTTGGCTGGTCTGGTTCTATAGGGTAATTTTTACGTTCTTCAAAATTAAGTTCCACTTCAAGTTAAAATGCATTTATCTTAACACATGAGGAAAGGGAACCAAAATACAGGTGAAAGGGGAAGTAATTCTTTTTCTACTTGAAAAAGAACTCCATGTTTCTGGACAAGGCCTCTAGTTGTTTCCATCCACACACACACACACACACACACACACACACACTCACGTGTCAGCCCGTGTGTCTGCAGGGACCTGTGATCTCATTCATTAGTCCTCACTAACTTGTAATATTGATTCAGCCAAGGCTAAACTGAAGTGCAGATCATTTGGTTTCTTTGTTTTTTAAGCAGGAAAAAGTCAAATTTTAATACGTGCCCACACAAGAAAAATGTCTTTCACATATATCCTACCTAAAGTAGCACTGCAATTAAGAAGAGTATTGTTACATTGTGAAGGTACTGCTTCGATTTAGGCCTGAGACAATTTACACGATGCTGTGGTAGTTAGAAGGTAAGATGCACTTTTAACACATGGCAACTTTCCTTTCTGCAGGAGGATCAGCTGCAGCACTGTGGTAGCGAATTTGCCTTCCAGACCCAACAAAGAAACCCAGATCCCCTAAGTCGTGAAGCCCTAAATCAATATTCCTTTTTTTAAACATCTTTAATCCTTTCTAGAAAACAGCCAGTTGCAACCCTGTTCTCTTAAGTGTCCAGGGAAAGGGGCCACCAGTGAACCATGGGGCAGAGCAAATAGTCTTCCCCCTGTTATAGGAACACCCAGCGTCTCAAAGAGAGAAAGCCTGTGAGCACTGGGCTCCAGCATCAATGAAGAGAAGAGGCCTTCCTCTGAGCCCTTCCTTCCTGCTGCCCTAGCAACCCTTCAGGGTACTCCACTGGCCGCTCAGGGCCTCAGCTTCCGCATCTGCGAGACGAGAAGAACCTCGACGGTGTTCTGCGTTTCCCCATGGTTCTAGAAGGAGGTTCAGAATGTGCCCCATAAGGCTACCTGTTTGTTTGGGATTTAAATTGAAAAAGGAAAAGGATAGTGATAAATATCCTGGCCCCAGAAAGGTGGGGGAGAGACTCTTCCTTCAGAGGTGAAATCAGTTCTAAATGATGTGATGCATTATAACAATAGAGAGTTCACTGTCGGCAAATTGATTCAGCTCCGGCCCAGGCTTTCTTAGGCTATCTGGAGGAGCACACAGTGTATTGCTCATTTCTGTTACACCGTGGAGATTATTTAGCAAGCAGTGACTGCAAGGTGTTTCTAAGTTCTAGGACAGAACCAAATTGTTATGGAAAAAAAGTTATTTTGGTCTGTGACAGGATTCTCATTATCTGCAGTACATTAGTTCTATGAAGTTGTTGCAAATACTGAATTAGTGAAGATTGAACCATCGCTCCTGAGGAAATACAGGGTTCAGTTCCTGAGTGCATCCAGCCACAAGATTTTTATCAACTAGTCACTACATAACCTTCTTGTGTGTCTATTTTTGTTTCAAGTCACTTCACTGAATGCATATTGCTGATGCATCAACATTGAGTTTACAGCCAAGAGTCTAACCTACCTGCACGAAGCATATCTTGTGCCTCTCCACCTTCTCTTAGGCACAGGAAAACTAAGCGGAACTTCAGCACTATGCATGGACACCAGCTTGAAGAGTGAAATCAAACAAAAAGATAGAAATGGGAAAAACATGGAACTAAACAGGTGGTGGAAAAGACGCTCGTTGACAGTGTGGAAACTGCACGGAAGAGGCGGAGCGTCCCCGTGTTCACCCTCCGTTGGGAACGGGCGCATCGGGTGACCGCACGTTTTTGCTGCTCTGCGGATGTCCGCAATGACCACAGAAATGCCCTGGATATTGATTCTGGAGTTGTAAATAAGTTTTAGTGAGTACCTGGATTTGGAAAGGAAACTTCTTTGAAGAATGAAGATCGACTGTATTTATAAGGGAGGAATGGAAGGGATTGGAAATTTTTAAGAAATGGAATCTTTGAAATTGTTATCATTGAATAGGCAGCATTTGAGAACTGGAAATAATAATGTTTAAACAGTTTAAGTCAGGCACAGCAGCTTCACTGTCTAAATTTCAAAAGCAGAGAAAGAAAATTCTGCTCTCAGAGATTACTGACAAAATTCTTCTTTCAATGTGATACAGGGAAAAAGTCAACAGTGAACCCAAACCTGTGTTTCCATCCTACTTCCACCACTTACAACCATAGGACATTCGGCAAGCCACAGAGCTGGGCTAAAGTTCCCCTAACTTTGTGTGAGGACTTTGTCCTTGAATGGTCCCTCATTGCACAGTACTTCCTTTCTCTGCTGAGGGTTTTGAAGTTCATGGTTGATGCTTGTATGTCCTAGCACAGTGGTTCTCAAATGTTAATGGGTACACAAATCCCTTGATTGATCTCTTTTTTTTTTAAAGATTTTTAAAATTTATTTTTAGAGAGAGGGTAAAGAAGGGAGAAAGAAAGGGAGAGAAACATCAATGTGTGGTTGCCTCTCCAGCACCCCCACTGGGGACCGGACCTGGAGTGCAACCCAGGCATATGCCCCACCCAGAACCGAACCAGCAACCCTTTGGTTCGCAGGCTGGTCACTCAATCCACTGAGCCACACCAGCCAGGGCCCATGAGTGATCTTGAATAAATGCAGGCTGAGTCAGTAGGTCTGGAGTGGGGCTTAAAATTCTGCATTTCCACCAAGCTCCCTGAGGATGGGGATGCTGCTGGTCCATGCACCACACTCAGGGTAACAAAACTCATAACATTTTAAATGACTCCTAATCTCCATGGTTTGCTTTGCCTCAAAATATTTCTTTTTTTCTGCTCTTCACCAGCTTTAACTTATTAATCAAAGCTCCAATTCCACAAGTATAACAAGTTCTCAAGCAACTGAAAATGTAACAGACAAAACTTAGTTTTCAACACTTGGTTTTCTATGTGACTCTACTCTTGATCCCACTGAGTGTAGATTATACAGAAGTTTAGATGAAGGGCACACATAAGACCTATTCTTAGATAGTGCAGCTGATACGAAGCCATAGCACTGAAGTATATATTTTAGTTATCAGGTAAATAGAATCATGGAAAAAATCAACAGAGAAACCTGAAGGGAAAAAATGTGAATAGAGAAGAATTAAGAACACAATTTGCCTTTCAAGTAGAAATAATATCTGCTAGTTATAAAGCACTTCCCATGTGCCAGGCACACCATTTAATGAATAATGAGACTCTAGAAATGAATGATTGTCTGAGTAATTTGATAAACTTAGACCGCTATTGCCTTTGTTGCTGGATCTGCCCCCCAATGACAGTGAAGTGGTAGGCATTTAAATAGAGAGAAGAATGAAACATTTTGATTTGATATGGTTGACTAGATGTTAGATGGGGCTGTCACAATGACAGAAAACGTTCCATGCATTTGTTAGGATTACCTGTGCTGTTGGAAAGTGAAAAGCAGTCAGAAAAGTCCTCTTTAAACTAGCCCATTTTGAGTGCAATGCAAATGAAAAGAGTGCTATCACACGGCGTTCTCATGATTTCTAGTAGGAAGACACTACTGCCCTTGCCCAGGAATGAGGGGAAGCGTGAACAGGAGGGGACTGGGCATGTTTCAAAGACCCAAAGTCAACCTAGTAGATCACAGGAACAAAGCCCTGCACTCCAGCAGGGAGGAGGGCCGAACCACCGGAATCTCCTGAGTCCTTGCTGTTTTGCTGAAACATATCATAAAATATGGATTCGTATTCCCTGCCCACTTTTCCTCCTGGCTGTGTGAAAAATGTTACTTCTTTATGCTTTGACATTTCTGTTTAGGCTTCAAATTCAGGGGGAGAGAAGAAGCAGGCAGGGCTTAGACTTCAAGTCAAATCAGGAAATCCTCTGCTTGAAAGGAAACGGTGTTCGAGGGAGACCCGTGCCGACTCATCGAGTGAAGCTCCCAGAGCCTGTGGTAAGATGAGGCCCACGGCGCCCTGCACTGTAAGAGCAGGGGCCCTAAAGGACAAACCTGACACAGAGGCACACTCTGAGGACTGTCACAGTATCTATTCGTAAAAGCACCCACACGCGCCCTCCCATACACGTCAGCTCATCCCCAGAGAACTTGGAATGCCTACCACAACGGGGATGCTACGTGAGAGCTGTTCTACGGTATTGTTTAGGAAATAAGGACAAGAGAAAAGTGTGCAGGCTCAGCGCAGACACGACCATGAAACGTTCAACTGCATAGTCCATGTCAGCAACAATGTAATGCTTTTTTCAAGTATTTTTGATCCCTCGTTGGTTGAATCCTTGGATGTGGAACCTGTAGATGTGGAGGGGTGACTGTGTTTTTTTCTTTGTTTGCTGTGTTCTGCACGACAAGTACGCTGACCATGTGACCCACTCCCCATGCCCATTCTCGGCGAGCCCTCATCATTCCTCACTCCTCTCTTCTACCCAAGGAAACAGTTTGAAATGCAAGCGAATCAGAGTGATGCTCTTAGAAGGATGCTTTTGAATCCATTCCCATGGATTGAAAACAATTAAAAAAGCTAATCATTCACATTAGCTAGTCAAAATTCACTTGAGAATTTTAAAAATTATTAGTTAAAATTCACTTGTGTGCACACTTTATTAATGAACTTCATTCATCTCAAGACTTATCTCTCCAGACCCACTGATATAGCATCCCGTGGAGAGAGTAGATGCTTTAATACATTTATTTGTTTAAAAGCATTTCTGTTCCTATTAGTTATACAACCCTTAAGGACAGGCACCCTGTGTGCTTTATCTCCAGGCTGTGGGTGCCCAGTTGAGGTAACCAGCAAATACTAACATATTTTGCATAAAAGTAAATAAATTGAAATTAATTGGCTATGTCATATAAAGCTGGACATAAATACTTGAGGGATGTCCTCTATCTTCTTAACTTTTGAAACCATTTGAGGCTACTGTACAACTATGAGATAACTATCCTGGTAATACAAAAGATTATGGGGGTACAGTTTGAGAATCTTTTTTAAATATTAAAAAATATTTGCAGCAGATAAATAAAATCAATCTAATTTAAATCCAAATGAAAAAGTGAGGAGAAAATTTTCTCCCCGTCCCAAAACGTCTCTGTGTACAAAGCAAAAAGAATGTAAACATGTTTCTAATATGTTAGAAACTAACATATTTCAGTAAAATTTGGGAATGTTAAATCAGAGTGAAGTCCTCAAAGGAAAGGACTGAAACAAAAAAAGATCAACCAAGGAAAAATCATGTACTTCCTATAATGTTCTCAGAAAAGATATTGTCTTACAAACTAAGTGAAACGTGCTTACTTGCACACTTTAATACCTTTGCAGAAACATGGCATTATGGCATTAAGAAAAATATGGCAGCTTATCCAAACAAGTAAACACTGATTAAGAACTAAAAGTGGTCATAACAATAACATGTTTTTCTTTGGTTGATCATTCAGATTCAAATATACCAAAATTATCTCAAGACATTCTAATTAGGCACAGCTACTGGGTAAATTGAACAGCTGGAGATCAGAAACATGCATCCAAGTAAGAATGTCTTAGACTGATTTTCTTTCACTGGCCTCTTCTAGTTTCTGTAGCCTAGTTCCCTTGCAGCACCCCAGTGAAAGAGTTGTGTGCAAACTCAATCCATTCTCCAAGACCTGCTCAAATGCCATCAGTTTTGAAAACATCTTCTGAGGTTCCTTTCTAGAATATCTCTTCCCCCACCCTAATGTGGGTTGCATCAGGGATTCTGCGTTCCCCTCTCCAAATGGTGATCATCCCCATGCATTTGCCCCTCTGTCAAACTAGAAGCTCCCTGTGGAGGACAGCCCATGTTTTATTCATGTATGTTCTTTTGTGGGGCATGGCCCTTGGACCTCACTTTTTATGAACACCCAAAGCAAAAAGTGTCATTTTTCTTTCACTTAATTTCACATCTATGTCCTTTTCTAGGATAGATTTTTTGCAAGTCATTTCATAGTTTTTAAGAGAATATGTTTTAAATTTTGATAGATAAGGTAGCTAAATACCAAGGTAAATGCCAAGTTCAATAGTAAATGGGAAAAGTTATTTTCTGCTGCAGTATCTGTTGTATCTTTCAGTTATTTGAATGTTGAGGGCCATTTGTTTTCCTGGTTGTCAGGCCTTTGTTGTCTTTACCTAAAAATAGTCATTAAGAATCTCTTAATTACATTACCGTGTACTTGTCACTAGAGGATGCAACAGAGAAATCAGATTATAGAAAGAGTGCATTGCTTTGAATAACAAATGATAAGTATAGATGTTGCTATCTATAATAATGCAAATATTTAGTTCCTTCTTTTATTTTATACATAATGGAAAATGTTTGACCATTCTCTGACTAGCAGTAAGAACAAAACAGCTCATCCTTGTGTTTAAAAATATTTGGAGCCCCAAACTTAATTTTTTAATTATATTTCATTGATTATGCTATTACAGTTGTCCTGATTTCCCCCCCTTGCTCCCCTCTGCCCAGCATCCTCCACTCCCTCAGGCAATCCCCCATCCTTGTTCATGTCAATGGGCCATGTGTATAAGTTCTTTGGCTGCTCCCTTTCCTATACTGTACTTCACATCCCCGTGGATATCCTGTAAGTACCTATTTGTACTTCTTAACCCCCTCACCTCTCACCCATTCTCCCACACCCCCTCCCATCTCTTTATCTTTAACCTTTGGCATTTTAATTATATATGTCTTGACATGGGCCCCATTGCATTCATCTTGTTTGGGACTCCCTGTACTTCCAGGGCTTACATGTCTATATACTTTACCAAATTAGGGAAGTTTCCTTTAATTACTTTTTCAAATAGATTTCTAATTTCTTGCTCTTTCTCTTCTCCTTCTGGCACCCCTATGAAGTGAATGTTGGATGGCTTACAGGTGTCTGATAAGCTGCTTACACTATCCTTGTTCTTTTTGGATTTTCCTTCCTTCTTGTTGTTCTGATTGGTTGTTTTTTTTTCTTATGTCCCAAATAATTGATTTGATTTTCAGCTTTATCCACTCTATTGTTTCCCTATAAATTGTTCTTTATTTCAATTAGTGTATTCTTCATTTCTGACTGCATCTTTTTTGTGCTGTTAAGGTCCTTGCTAAGCTCACTGAGCATCCTTAACCAGTGTTTTGAACCCTGCATAATCTTTAACTTATGAAATATTGAGCTTCTACTAAAACTTGAGAGTGTGCAGCATGTTGTAAAAAATTCATGGGAAATTCCGACTACATAATTTGGCTCTCAAAGCCTTGCAACTTGGTATTAATATCACTACTTCACAATAGGCAGTAGGATTTAGGCCATGAGAGAGTCAAGTTTCAAATAGAAATAGGGTCAGCCTGCAGGGAAGACTGACTCTGAAAAGCATTTGGGGCATTTAGATTGGCAGGGTAGAATTACTAGGACTTCAGATCTTGGATATCCCTGGATATAGCTACGACTTCAATACAGGAGAATTTAAAAATAGAGTGAATATCTTTCAGATTCTGTTTCCTCAGTATCTCCTATACCCATTTTCTCTGCTCTGTTTGCCCTGTTCCCATGCTAGTCATGCTATCTCCTCCCTTCCAATGATCCTTTCACTTTAAATAAATTTCACTGTTTTACAAGTGCTTGGAGTTAAATCTTGCTCATGCCCTTTGCTGACAATTCCAAATTCATTCAGGTTAACCTTTAGATCTTCTTTGACAATATTCATGAACAATTTTTTTTAATCTAGAATTTGTACATACAATCGAAGTGCCAATAAAGAGTCTTTCCAAGAATCCCCCCAAACTTCTGAAATTGTATATAAAATTTTTCTTGAATTAGGGTCCATGGCTATTGGAAAATGATCAAAGGAATCTCCTGCCCCACTAACTTTGAGGAATTCTGTTGCTTCCAGACCATTGAGAACATATATTTTTTTACATGTTGGGAAGTAGCTGCATTTAAATTTTCTGTGAAGTATGCAGAAAAAATTCTTGAAGGTAACTGATGACCAAAGAGAGATCACAGAATCCCTCCTTTTGTAAGGCAATCATTATTGGATAACTCCACATCCCTTGCTGGGATTTCAGCATTGAGTGAAAAGTATAAACTCTTCAAGTTGTTACATTGCCTTTACCTCTGCTCTCTCAGGCTTAACAGGGTCTTCTGTTGACTTGAATCAGTGTCATTCAGAGCTGTGATGACCATTGACCTCACATGGCCTCTTGTGAGTTGCTAGGGCAGCTGTAAACTTCTAGGGCTCATGATGATTGCACCATGGGCATGAGAGAGAGACCTCTGACCTCAAACTGCATCCTCATCAGACCTCTCAAACTACAAGGGCTGAGGTAGAGAACCCTAAACAAGTGAAATGTCCTTAGATGACAAAGAGAAACACAAATCTGGTGGGCTGCACAGTAAACAGGAGGAGGGCCATCTCAGCAGCTGTTTCCCTCATTCCCTCTGATTTGACTGGTTGGCACTGAGAGTAATGTTCAATCACAAAATTTTTATGCAAAGCGGAGAATTTGAATTTTTGTGTAAAATTTTCTGAGGTATATGCATTAACAACAAATTAAAAACATTTGAAGAGTATAGGACAAAAATAAAACATACTTTGGCTTATGTGGAGTTTAGAGGCCTAAGTTTGCAAGTTTTGGTATATGGTTTAATCTCTTCAATTATTTTATTCTGTAGGAGACTGTTCTGCATGGCGTGGGCCCAGCTCCCACTCCGAGATGCACAGGACCCACGCCCATGGATAAGTTCTTGTGTGGGGAATCAGGCCTGCGATGTGCCTAGGCCACTTTGAGTCTTGCCCTTGCTAAAAAACTCCCTCACCCTGAATTGAGGACATTTACTGCAAAGTAACTTCCTAAAATCCATGCTAAACCTTCTGAGGATGAGTGTAACCTGTTCAACCACTTTTGCCTTTTCATTTGCAAATATCCCTCTACTGTGATGTGATTAGCGGCACTGGCTCCTTTGTTTTCTGTAAAAGGTAACCACCTAAAGCGAACCTGTGCATAATAAGTGAGGACCATCATGTAATGGGCTGAGAAACCCAATAAAGGCTGGTCATGGCAAGGGCCAAGGCTTTTGCTCCCCTTGAGAGAAAGGCCATGCTGTCCCTTTTCCTCCACCAGACTCGGTAGTCCGTGTGAATGTCTCATTTCATCCATAATGACACAGACACTTCGGACCGGTGTCTGCATCATTTTTCCACCATTTTTGTAGTAAATTTGGACTGTTCAGTATCCCTAGCAAACACATTGAAATTTTCTGCTTATGTCTACAACCACACTACCCTGAATGTGCCCTATCTTGTCTGAAATTTCCTGCTTATTTCTTATTCTTATAAAATTTTCTCAGTAAATTCTTTCTCTTCACTATCCTATTTCTTTTCTCTATCAAGCCCAGGTTTACCTCCATGAAGAAGCCTTTTTCTTCTGGAATCATTAAATATATTGTCTCCACCATACACTTGCAAAGTGTCATGTTTTTGTACATAAGATATTCTTTTTGGTGTTGCTGTAACTTTTGAAAGTTTCATGTGTCAGACTCATCTCTCTTTATTACCTCCCCTTTTGCATGTATTCATCACTCTACAATACCTACTTCACACTCTGGATTATTGTACATGGCACCGAAGATGAAACCAGGGAATGTTCTTCCTCCTGCCCTTCCGAACTCACTGTAACTGTACATCTAATACACATCAGTTCATCAGAGGGGTGTTATAAACTGTTGAGAGAGAGCTGAATCCCTCAAAAGGCTTTCGTATGGACATAGTGTTATGAATTGAATGCTTGTGTCTCTCTCAAATTCCCATATTGAAGCCCTAATCCCCAACGTGATGGTGTTAGGATGTGGGGCCTTTGGGATGTAATTAGGTTCAGATGAGGGTGGGACCCTCATGATGGGATTAGTGCCCTTATAAGAAGAGATCACAGAGCTTCTCTCTCTCTCTCTCTCTGTCATAAAAATACAGCAAACTCTCTCTCTCTCTGTCATAAAAATACAGCAAAAATGCAGGTATCCGGAAGCAAGAGAAGGCCTCACATCAGAATGCAACCATATGAGCACCCTGATTTCTAAGTGTTTGCCCTTTAGAACTGTGAGAAATAAATTTCTGTGGTTTAAGCCAGCCAGTCTGTGGTATTTTGTTGTAGCAGTGCAGGTTAAAACACACAGTAACTAGAGAGTGGCTTATACATGGTAGATACTTAGAAATACTTATTGTTTTCACATGTAATGTAATTAGTTATAAATTAGTAAGGGTATATCCCTTCATTTCACAGTATGGGTGCTGCTGCCATTGGGTATCTGTGTGGGGAGCCTCTTCCAGACCAGCAATACTCTGTACAGTATTTGTCTGCATTGCCGTCCTCTACGTAGAATTCCCTGAGTGACTGAAAAGAAGCACGGTTCTGCTTTGAAGGGGATTTTCCGTCACTTTTTTGCATTTACTTGAAAAAGCATTTTCAATACCTTTCATAGTTCATCATTCATGAAGAAAGGCTTTGTTAGCTTAAAATGTAGCAGTGACAATTATTTTTCCAAAAAACCCTAACATAATACTTTTAAACCTTATTTGATTTCCTCATACTTTTTCTTAAAGAGTGAATATGGACTTAAATCCATTTTTCATAAAAAGGGTGAATCATTGTTTCTCTTAATCATACTCTGTGAGAGTTGAACAATAGTATCTTGACTTAAAAGAGACTTTTGCTTCAAGGTTGAAATGAACTTCAACTTTTTAAATGGTTCAAAAATGATTCATAGCATATTGGTTATCTTGGAAGTAAGAATTATCTGTTTTATTAGCTCTTTTGGGTAGTATTTAACAGCAAAATTCTCTTGACTTACTAACGTATTTTAATCCATTGTTTGGAAAGCACTGGATAAGAAGTGCAATGATAACAGCTAAAATATACAAAGACATCTGAAACTGAGGCTCTAATTATTGTAGCACGGTGGTGATCTGTATCTCACTCAACAGCATACTTTAAAAGTGTCACCTTAACTTCCAAACAAGAAAGAAAAAAATTAAAGAGTTTCAGGCACTGCATATTTAAACCTATTGTGATAATATTTCATATTCACAGACATTGAAAAGATAAGATAAATAATGGAAAAGAGATAAAAGTATGCATAGAGATTGTCAATATTTGGTAGGTATATAGCTTAGGGCACAATTCAATAACCTGAGGTTCTTTGTTTTTGCTTTTAAAGAAAACCTACCTAGATCCTCTGCCTTTATTCTTGCTAACTAATTAGGGCTTAGCAAAATCATCAAGAAAAAAGATGCAAACTCATAGTGGCCAATGGAAACAAATTTTGGGACACTATGTGATGAGTCTAAACATTGGTAGCTGAAAATAACAGAGGATGAAGAGGCCCAGGTGAAAAAGAAGGAAATGTATCATCATTGTCCCCAACTCCATCTCTTGCAAGTGATAGACACTAGGGCTGATACACCCATGCATGCTCAGAAAGTACATGGGCAGCACAGCTATGCCATTGGATCAAGCTCCAGAGTTGGACAAATGTGGGTTTCTAAGCCTGTTCTACCGGATATTATTTTTTTCCATGAGCATATAACTTACTCCTTCTAAATGTTAGTTTCTTCACTCATCTGTAAGTGGAAAAATGGAAAAGTAGTGGTGCCTGCCTCATGGCACTAGGGATGTTAAATGAGATCACTGAAGGGTTGAGCACAAAGCTTGGCATCTCCCAAGCCCTCACAGAGTCCAACCATATATGGCCTTTATCAATTGTTTGATAAGCTCAGTTAGCTAAACTTTTTTTTTCCATAATAAACTCTTTCCTAACACTGGGTATTTGAAGACATTTACCCTCACAGTTGCCAAGGAAACACTGTATCACATGATTGCTAATATCAGGCAGTTCACACTGGTAGGGCCAATGGGACTTCTTATGATGTGTGTTAGTTCTGATGGCTGGAGCCAGGAGGCAGCAGGTGTTCGGTATTTTGACTGTTACCCCGGAATATATTAAGGATTCATGGGTGTGTATGGTTGAACTGAGAATAGATGAATCAAGGGACTGATTTATTTTATTCTGTTTTTGATCTATGTGATGGACACAGAGTTCCTCTGTCCAGATCTTCCTTCCAGGAGGGAACTCGCACCCCAGCACTGTCCTAGGAGGGCCTCCGGCTGTTAGCACCGTCAGGGTTTGATTCAGCTGCAGAGAACTGCCTCGCCCAAGGGCCAGTTGTGGTGGGTATAAAGCCCCAACTGTCCTGGGTCAGTCTGGGATAAGTCTGACACCTTAGAACTAACTCCCTATGGGTTGGTTGAGACTTGGTGGTTCTGCAATAATTAGACTTCTTCCTCTGAGTGATTCTGCTTCTGCCCTCCCTCTTCCATAAGCACCAATTTCTAATACCTGTATAGCAAATACATGGAGAACCCAATCTCCTTGATATTATGATATTAAATATTAAATTATGATATTAAAAGTGCATTCCCAAGGACTGGAGAACTAACTGGAAAATAAAAACTTATTAAAGTATGTTTAGCTAGTAAAATGAATGCCAATTATTCATTTATGTGGGGTTTTACCCATTTTATTCATTTATACTTTTATTTATGCAATATCACTTAACTGAGAAATTATACAATACCTAGCCCTGTGCTAGGCACTGGGACAGCCGGTTTACTGGAACCTGGCCCTTGGGAGAAAAAACATCAAAAAGAACCCCCATAAACCCTTACATTTATGCCTCATTACCTTGTAATGCAAGATAAATAAATATAAATAAAGTATATATTTAGAATAAATATATTTTAATATATACACGCCATATCACTTTTTATGTCCTAATCAATTTTGTCTCATAGGGGCAATCTATAATTATAAAGATTAAAGATTTAAGATGAAGTCACCAAATACTATAAATATTTTATTCTTTATTTCTCAAAATTTCCAATTTCTGAGTATTCTGTTCAGTATTATAGGTATGTGCAAACATTTTTACACTGATGAAGGCTAACATTGGCTAAATTCATTTCCAGAGGCTTTGGATAACTACTGTAATAATTAGTTTACCCATGGATTTGAGCTGATTGATCACAGGCTTCAAACAGTTAGATGCATAATGCATGTTAAATGAATACTTAACTAAGAAAGATTTTTCAGTAGCAATATCTTGTGACTCAACTCAGAATTCTTTCTCTACACAAAACTAAGGACACAACTTACAGTTTTAGTTTTAGAGAAATCATGTGCGTCTGACTAGATACTAAGAGACAGCCTCAGCAAGACCAACGGAGTCACAGCATCACTCAGTTAGAGGAAAAGTCTGCCACAGAGATAATTAGGCTTCTACCAAACACCTGTACTCCCCTGTGTACTGCAGAGTGATGTGAGGTAGTGGCTGTCCAGCCAAGAAGCACATTACCTCTACCTCTTGCATATAAAAGGTCATGTGACAAGTTTCTGGACCCCTAATCTAATATGAGTGGTGTCCTTATAAAAAGAAGACATTTGGTCACAGAGTCAGGCAAGCATAGAGAGAATGTGTCTTGAAGAAGGAGGGAGAATACCAGGTATAAGCAATGCCTGAGGCTATCAGAAGCTGGGAGGGAAGCATGGACTGATTCTCCCTCCCAGCGCTCAGAAGGAACCAACCCTACTGACACCTTGATTCGGGACTTAGAGCCTCCAAAACTGCATGGCGATCAATATCTGTTGCTTAAGTCACCTGTTTGTGGAACTTTGGTATGGCAGCTTTAGCAAACAAATGCATTCCTTTCCACAGGAGAGGTTAAATGTTTTAAATTCTGGAATCCGTAAACGAGCCCTGCTCTCTGACATTGGGAGCCAGGGGAGCAGGCCATGTTGGTCTTATACTGTTTTCCTTTGCCTGCCATTCACTTCTGTGCCCCCTATTCTTTCAGCCAGCACACAGTGAGCTCCACCTGTGTCATTGACACTATGCTAGAGGGTTGTGATAAATGCCACCAAGCAGAAGACGCCAATCTCAGACTTTAATGTGTTGCAATTCTTAGGGAGACATGGAACGAGGACCTAAGACTGATTTATTTTCCCAGATTTAAGTTGCTTATAACCCATCAGGCAAAAGAGAATAAATTCTAAAGGTAATAGCACCTTTAAATACATAATGAGGAATGAGAAGACCAAAATTGCCCGATAGGTCACATTGACTTAAAACATGAAGTGAAGTAAATATCAGTGGGCCACGATGATTCTCAGAAAGGAAGATTTATAAGGAAAATTCAACTCCTGGTTGAGTATTGATAGACTTGTCAAATAAAGTACATGATGTTGTTCAGACTTACTCTTACTCCAAATCCAGAATTTTAAGCAAGAATTCCTGATTCTGGGAAATAAAGTCTAGGAATATTGAAAACAGGGGAAATAAGAAAGAGTTCAAGTACTTTGAAAGAACTTTTAAAATACATAACAGTTTTAAGGAAAGGAAGTCTAAAATCGCATTACTCATGTGTGATGCTCTTGATCAAATGGTTCTTGAGTCTACGGCAACGTGAAATACCTTTAATCTTCACACAAACTAAATGCCTGTATCCAATTGTCAATGTCAAGGCAACACAGTTGTGTTTCAATGTCTCCAAGTTTAAAGATTTACACTAACATCTCAGTGTTAGAAAACTGTGATGTATGGAAGCTTGGACATAACTGATCCTTAAGCTGTATAATTTTTCACATTCTGTTTCAAGCACTGTCACTAAAATAGTCATTGTTTTCTCCTCTTGCTCAACCAACGATTTCATGCTGACAGCCTGTCATCATGGGAATTTACTATCACATTACTGCTTTGCACACTTGAATACAAACACTTCCAACTTGCAATTAAATACAGTGACAGGAATTACAGCTTTTAGTTAATGATTTATGTCTCTGCTTTGAAAAAAAGAAATGTTCCTCTAAATACATTTCAATGACAAGTGGCTTCCAGACTTTTCATTGAAGAATTCAGAAGGAATGCTTTATGATCAACGATCAATAAAAACAGTGCTTTGTCATTTTTACATCCCTCCCCCACCAAAAAGTTGCCACAATAGTAGGTTACATTGATTAATTATAGCATGCATATTGGTAGACCAGGGTGTGTGTCTTAGGTTTTTCTGTTAACTAACAATCCCGTGGCTTAGGTAAGTAGTTTGCCTTATTACGCTGTGGCTGTCTCAGCTGTAAAATGGGATCGTCTGAGTATTTGCCCTGAAGGTGTTTGGAAAACAGAGTAATGCAATCCACGGGAAACTTAGGTTCAGGGAACATCAGATAAGTCCTCAATGATTTTCACTGGGCGTTGTTATAATCATTATTTGCTGGGCACTACTCAGGCACTGGCGTGAGGACCTGAAGATAAGGAAGGTCACCCCTCTGTCAGACCCACACAAGCTGTTGTGAGGCAAAAAGGAGGTGGCGTAGGTGAGAGCACTTTGAAAAATAAAAAAACCCCAAAAACTCAACATAAATACAAGAATGATTGGTTAAACAAGTAATCATCAATGCCCTCAGAAAGAATGTAATGTGAAAATGTGAGTCAGCATCATTCCTTAGAATGTTATGATGTTTTTAAAATTTTCTTTCTTTTTCTTATTTCATTTTTCCCATTACCATTTAGGCCCCTTATGCCCTCCCTGCCCCCCCCCCCATTGTCATCTATGTCCATGAATCCTTTCTCCTTTTTGCTCAACCCCTCCACCCCGACCTCCACCCGACTCAGTTGTCACATTGCTCTCTATCTATGAGTCTGTCTCTATTTTACTTGTTAGTTCAGTTTGTTCAACAACAGTGTGGATGGACTGGAGAACATTACGCTAAGTGAAATAAGCAACTTTTATTTAAAAATCATGCTGCCAATATTTTAATCCTAAATACATTGAGCACTTGTCCATTAATTGACCCCAAATATGCATTCGTTCATGCTCACAACAAACATTTACAAGTGTCCACACTGCCCTGGGCACTCACTTCCCAGACTTTTTAGCCAGCCAATATTTTGTTTTTGAAGCACATTGTTACACATAAATTATTAAGCTATTTATAAATATAAAATGTTGTCAGTTCCATTATTATTACTCAGTTCTGAGTATTCTCTTTCCCCAGCAAAATGGAAAGCTAAAAAAAATAATTTTAAGGAGAAAAATATTAGCAATCGAAGCTGTAGGCTATGCAAATATAATATTGTATATCTAATAAATCTACAAGATTATTTATTTGTAAGGCTGTGGCATTACATATATAGGTCATAAGAAAGCATTGCATGTAATTACATAAAGCAAGGAAATTAGTTATGAGATTATTTTTCTGGAAACTTTCAAACTTAGATTTATATCTATTGTTGTCTAGAGATGCAACATGAAGAAAGGAGAGAGTGAATTTTATGTCCCGTTTCATTCCGACACAGGACATCTATTCCTATCACGCCAGTCTCTTAAATAGAACCCACACCCGGTGTTCCCTTCATTCTCTCCTACACATTCTTCAGTTTCCTACCAATATTCTCACCTCCCCCATGGATTTTCTCTGATGATTTCAGCCCACTCGGCTCTCATCCTTTTGGAAACTTATTTCTCTTATAAGAGCCTGTGTCACAAAATTAGGCACTTAATTATATATTGCCTTGGATGGTTTTCTATTTGTGCCACGAGTGTCTTCTCTCCCGTCTATATTATAACTTCTCAGTGAGGAACCGGTTCTCATGCTTTTCTGTTTCACCTTCAGCATTTCCAGAATATGGGCCTGTGATAGGTACCCAAAGAATAATTTATTGACTGACTTTTCTAGGCTTATTATAAACCTTTAACTTCACAATGTTATAGAAGTGCAGTGAACAAGAAGACCAAAGATGCTTAAATGAATTATCCCAGTGATGAAGTCTTTCAATATAGTTGGGTTTTGGCAGCTACTGAGATATCTTAATGACAAGGTAAACAGTAATGGTGAGTTAAAAGGTCATCCTAAATAGCTCACATACATTTTGAGTTTCAGAAACAGTTATCACCACCTACAGAGTGAGTATTTGGGTTTCCTTACTATTTACATGGGTTGGAATCGACCCTTTGGCCTCCACTGGCTCAAAGTAAATCAAGGTGATCTGAAGGCTTAAATTTGTGATAAAGCTTTATCCTGTTTCACCCTTGGATTGGTTACAGACAGGGCTAAGATAAGAGGTTTTAATTAGAAAGTTTCTGATTCTTGGAAAATTCTATAAAGTTATTTTATCTCAATTTATGAAAAAGTAAATATCTTTGAGGAAGTTACCACTGGGACCTTGGAAACCATCTAGTGTAGCTTTCTTATCTATATGCCAGAGGCTCTGGAAGTTACCTAAAAAGTAGCTTACTATCACAAGAGTCTCTTTATCAGTTCATAAAATGTTTAAAGTACATGTTTTTTTTTTAGTACTAGTCCTTTATCTTCTAGCATTCAGATAAGTATCTCAAAACCAAAATTCACATGTTTTGTAATTGGAGTGTTCTAAATTTAAATTCCAGCTCTGTTACTTATTAGTTATGTTTACATATTTAAAATCAGATGGAGGAAATAACTATCTTGCCTTTAAAGATAGTTTTAGAGAGATTTAGAGACACTAATTTATTGAACACCTCTTTGGTAATTCATGAACTGCCCCGTTTTCATTTTTGCCAAGTCCAATTCCCTTTCCCTTAATAGATCCTTATCTTTCTTCCCACTGAACTTAAACACACGTTCTATGTGTTAGGCAGATAATAGATTTCTGAGGATGTACAGGTCTTAGATCATAAACCAGTTCAGTGTCACCTCTTCCATAAAAATAATTACTTTCTCCCCTCCCTCTCTGAATGGTAAGATTTCTGTTCTCTAAATCCACAAAGGATGTTTTCTTTATAATTTTTTACTGCACTTAGCACTTTAATATTTATTTAATCTCTTTCATCCATGTTAAATGGTCTTCTCCTAACATATAAGATCCTGTAAAATTATTAGTATGTGGTTTATTTATTTTACATTATTTTATTTATATCAATCTTGTCATTCCCATAGTTTCTGGGCCAGTGTTTTGTATACCATAGGTGCTCCATAAATATATTTTGAGCTGCCAATGATGTCTTCCACTTGTGTCAATTTCAGGAAACAAACTAAATCACCCACCATTCGACCAAGCAACGGCCTTAGAAAATATTAATCAAAGCCTAAAGAGTGTCACTAAATTCACAGAAAATATTCTCTGCAAGTATCAGTGGGATTCAGACTTTTTTTACACTTTCAACACCAATTTAAATTACCAGTCAGATCAAGTATTATTTTTTTTTAAATCATTAGTCCATAACATCTGTTTTATAGTCTAGTCTGAAGGTTATCAGACTAGACTGTATTAGATTAGAAAGCATGACACACTGAGGGGACTGATTTTGGTACTGTGCAACACCTTGACTGAAGTTCGCATGCCTAAATGTCTGAACTTCTAGGACCTCACCATTAAGACTGCAATGTGTGGTTATAAAGTTGACTTCGTGGTGTTTTCTGATGATAATGGTCAGCCCATTAGTGCTTCAGAAACCAAGTGGGAAAGCACAAATGTAATTACCACAGGAATCAATATTTTAAGTTCTAAAAATAATATCCTAGCTAATTATGCTCATTTTTTGCTATATCTACAATTAATCTCAAAACACTGATAATTGTTCTGGGGTTTTTATATCCTGGCGCAGCAGAAGAAAGGAAATCCAATTAAGGTCAACTGCCATTAACCTCAGTAGTATTTTTTGAAATTACTCTCCAAATAGTCCCGATTTTTGTTCAAACTGTGGAAGGAAAAGCTATTGACTGATAAAAAGGAACATTAAATCTTCTATAAAAATACAAACTTTATTTAGTGGCCCTCATAAGAATGCCGATTCACATGGTTCTGCTTTTTTTGTCATCACTTTGAAATTTCAGTTACAGTATTTGTAACTTAATTATATGAGACAAAAACAAGTCTTTACTGACATCACCCACATGCTATACTGAGAGAAGAGCAATTAACTCTCTTGAACAACTCTGACTTTTCAGAAGATAATTAGGGAATTTTTAAATGTAAAAACAGTAAAACTCAATGACTCATGCATTAAGATGTTGAGGAAAATAGCATACTTTAATGAAGGATTCATGTGTTCAGCTTGCAAACTGTTCAAAGCACTATGTCAAGTGCAGAGATAACTCTACCCTTCTGATGTCACTAATCTCACACTGAAAAAGTAATTCTCTTTGAAAAGGCAGATGGCAGATGCTTTCATGCATGAGCATCCTACTCTTTAGTGGTTGTGAATTGATCTGCTAATGCAGAAGCTGTTTTTCTCAGATTGGCTCCGTCTTTGGTGTGGGTGCATCTTACAAATTTCTCTCTCGCTGTGTTAGGAATAACAGTAGTGTTTTTTTTTCTCATGCTGATTTTTAAGTATTTAAAGGAAAACAGCAGTTGATAGCTCATCAAGGCCTGTGAGACTCCCCTAAGAGCTGACAACTCCCATTTTGAAAATGCATTAGCCAAAAAACACTTGCATTTCCCCTGGAGGGTGTCATTAGGGGCACTTAGGCCAGGAAAGCAACTAGGAGCTAAAACACTCCAGAGAATTTCTGGTTGGACTTTGATGTTCCCTTTGTGCCATATTTTACAATGATATATCCCTGAAAGGGCAACCCCATTAACAGATCATTCGGGTTATCATGAGTTATGACAAGCGCGAACCTCTGTAATAGTGTAACCCCGCCACTTGTTCCATGTCAGCACCAGCACAAACATCTGCCTTACAGAGCAGTCTCACTTTCTCTTTTCTTGGATTCCACTGGCGTTTACACTGTCTGGGGCAAAAGGCAGAAGTGATAAAGTCTTACAGGAAAACAATGTCCCAGAAGGTCATTATCAGAAATAAAGGCATGATGAGCAATGGGCTAATATTAGTAATATTGATTAGAACTTCAATTAGATGAATATTAGTAATTCAATTATTGCTGGGGAGGATGGCTTTGAACCTACTCTCCCCAGAACAAAAATATGCTTATAATTTTATATATAATGTTTTACATATAAAATGTCATGTAAGTACTAAAATAACTCTGCATTTTAGACATTATCATTGCCACATGAAAGGTACTTAAGTAGGATTTAAATGCAGGTCTCATTGGTTTCAGGATCTGTGGTTTTCATCTACATCATATTGGTCTTGCTTTTGTCCTCCTTTTGTTTCTTCCTTCTCTCTTTGTTTCTTTCTTAGACAAGGGTAGGCATTGACTGTAGGTGAAGACTCTTCTTAGCCCTATCAGACTTTACATGCTTAAGAAGGATTCGTATTCATATTCCCTGTCTCCGTGTCTCTCTTTCTCTCTCTTTTATTAACCCTCCAGAAGAACAGTTAGCCTTTACTCTTTTAGTAGATAAAGTATGGACCCCTAGAAGATGTGACCAGGTCCTAACCCAAGTAGCTGTGACTGTTCCCTTATTCAGAAAATGGGTCTTTGTCTGTGAGATTAAGTTAAGGATCTTGAGAGGAAATGGTTATTGTGAGGTATCCAGATGGGCCTTAAATGCAATCACATGCATTTCTTAAAACAGAGGGAGATATCTGTCCCCTCTGGGTTTCTCATTCCGGACAGAGACAGACACAAAAAAGAAGGAAGTAATAGAACCACAAAGGCAGAGCCAGAAGCTAGGTAGGAACAAGACGAGACATGCCTGGAGCCAGCAGAAGCTGAAAGAGGCAAGGAATGGATTGTCCCCTGGAGCCTCTGGAGGCAGTGTGGTCCCACTGTCACTTTGATTTTAGACTTCTGGCCTCTGTAACTGTGAGAGAATAAGCTTCTTTGTTTCAAGACAACAAGTTTGTAGTAATTTGTTATGACAGCATGAAAACTAATATAACTCCCCTCTTTTTAATTCTGAAATTGGTGGCAGGGGAAATTGTAATGTAAAATCACTGCTTGCTTACTTTTCACTCTGTGAAATAATAGGAAATATATTGGGTTGGACAAAAAGTCCATTTATTTAGGGTTTTTCCATAAAATAAAAGACACATTTTTTTTTATTTCCACCAATAACTTTATTGACTTGCACATTCTGAGTAGTTTGGCTATCTCCCATGTGGTAGAATGTTGCTTGTTCTCAGTTAGTATCTTGATTTGATCACCATCAACTTCAACTGGTCGACCCGACCTTGAAGCATCATCCACCGAGAGATCTCCAGCAGGAAACTTCACAAACCACTTTTGACATGTTCGATCTGTCACAGCACCTTCTCCACACACTGCACAAATCTTTTTTTGCATTTCAGTTGTTTTTACCTTTTGTGAAATAATGAAGCATGATGTGCCAAAAATGTAGTGTATTTTCTACCATCTTCAATATTAAAATGGCTACACAAAAATTCACCAATTTTGAAAGTTTTTTTTTTAAGTCCAATTTTTTTATATGTGACAGCTGTCACCATATAATCTAATAAAATTGTTTCAGATGGATTTAAAGACAACTAAGATCTACAAGAGCTATCTTAAAAAAAAAACAAATGAACTTTTTGGCCAACCCAATTGTATTATAAAATAAGATAGAATGAACTTTAGGAAACATAGGGACATTTTACCTGTGTGTAAGGCTATAAAACTTCTGATGGCCATACAGTCTGTCTTATTCTACCTTCTTGTGCCCCAAGATAATCTGATTACTGGACTATAGGCTGTGATTAATTGATATTTGTTGAGTAAATCAATCTGACTTTGCAGTGGCTTGAGTAGACCTGAAATATTTCAGGAAAAAGAAGTCATTTATCCTAAGAAAAGTATTAATTCTTGCCTGAATTCTCATTGACATGCTAATACCTGTTCTGACACTCGCTTTAGGTCTGTCAGCCTGTTAGAACTAGCCAGTGTTCGTGACTCACAGACCAGAACAGGTAGGTCAGAAATACAACAGTATTGTGGAGAGCTCACAGGGTACAGTGTCAATCATGACTTGGTCATCAAAGGTGAACTCATGCATTTTTAAATGTATTAAAATAGATTTGTCAAAAAATCCTTAAAATGTGAAAGAAATGGGAGTGACAATGCAACACATAAGCCTAAATGGCATTACACAAGGCTAGGATTCCATTCTCAGCGCCAGCTGGAAAGTCAGAAGTGTTTATAGATCTGGAAATAGTTGGGGTGGTTCTGGGAGTTAGTCCTTCTCACCCAGGCTGCTAATCAGCCAGCATGCTCCAGTTCTGTCATTCTGGGGCTTTTCCAGTCAATGTCCATTCTCGCTCATCTGTGCCCGGCAGGGCCTGCTGTCAAATATTTTGAGCATCATTTCAATTCATCCCTTTTCTCTAGAATATTGATTCCCTTCTTTCCATTGCCCGTGCTATGGCTCCAGTTTCTGCCCCTATTTGGATTCTAGTTTTCCATTTGGATGTCCAAAATAGCTTCTTCCAAGAGCCCTCTTCCTATAGAAATGTTCCCTGCAATTTATTCTGAACACAAACTTTCTGGAAACTTAATTCAAACATGACCTCCTCTAATAAAATGCATACGTGCATAAAGAACATCAAGACAAAATTCATCATTATTGGCTTCTTGGAAACCACATGGTTAAATATAGATTATATATAATTAAACATATTCCATCTATATTATATGATAACTATATTTTATAAATATATAATATCATCATTAAGTCTATATATTCTGTATATTAAGTTGAACCCCATCTGCTTCTGCAGCCTCTTCTGTCTCCCCGTGTAATAAAGTCTACTTTGTTGTCATACACATTTCTCATAGATTTTTGAAGTCACCTCACAATCTCCTGGCTCTGTGGTTTTACACAGAGCTGATGGTCAGTAGGGACACACAGATGAGGGTCATCCAGCAGATATCCATTCTGATGGACCAGGGTATGTGCTCAAAATTGATCAGTCAACTTTGGCTGCCCAAAAGGCAGAGTCTGAGATAAGGAACTGGATACAATTAGTTTGTTAAGGAGGTGATCTCAGGAAGCCGAAGTGAGATAGTGATACAGCAGTAGAGAAAAGCCAACATAAAAGTGCTTTGCCAAGGTGGCTGCTGAGGAATAAGAAGCTGAAATATGCTGGAACCTCTGAGATGTCTACAGAATACTCCCAGAATGATCCATATTTAAAGATAAAGCTTTTATCCTTCCAACATTGGTTAACTTTGTACTTGCAGTCATGCTGGGGGAGCTCCAACAACATTACCTTCAGGCAGAATCAGAAAGTCACACACTGAGCGATGAGGTAAAACCCTGGGACTGCCAGCTGCATCTTAGCTCATGCGGAATTGTCCCCCATCCCGCTGCTGCTATTAGAGATGGTCTGGGGGAGGGAGTATAGGCTCTGGAGGAGTCTACTCTAAAATCCTTGCCATAATGTTTGCCAATAATTTAAAATACTACCCTTGCTTTCATATACATTTGTCTCTTATTCCAGAAACCTCTTTCCCTAAAAACTCCTTATATCCTCAAAGATTTCAGTCAAAGTCACCACCTGTGACAGATGGTTGGTTTGCCCACAAGAGAGATTTTTTGCATCCCCCATGATACTAGAGAGTTGGTTGGACATATACAATTTGAGCCTAAACATGTTTGCCATCCAGATCATGCCCTCCACCCGCTCTGCTCCCTTCCTGTGCACTGGAACATGGATGTGTCAGGAGGGAGCCAGGCTCCATCTTGTAGATATAATGAAGCAACTGAAGTACAAACATCTAGATCACTGCATGACCTCATGGAACAGAGTCATCCTGTCCTTTCTACCTGTCTGACATAGAGGTGCATAACGATTGTATATTGTGAAGTCCAAGTTATTTCAGTCTTATTCTCATGGCTAAACCCATATCCCAATTCATCTGACTTTTAGGAAGTTGTTCCCTGCTCTCTACTTCCACCACACTCTAGTCCCACCTCCTGTCAGACGGTACTGCAGCTATCTGTTTAAACTCCAGCTTTCATCACTATACCACAAGTCCTTAATGGCAGTGACAGTGTCATCTCTACACTGTGAATGTCCAGCAGGCATTCAACTTACAATAAAGTTGTTTACACTTAATGTTATTGATAATATTAATAATTGCTCATATAGTCATGATAGATGCAGTTATGAATATATGACATATAGTAATTCACTGGGCTACTTATTATACTTTTTCTTTTGAAGAATAATTTAACATACGAATACTGACTGAAGTGCTTCCTGCATAGCACACCTTTTCATACAACATCACTCTGAGATGCATCCCTGCACCTTTCTTTTCTCCTTTTTCTTGGGTTACAGTTAGGAAGGAGGTCCTTCTCTCAGCTACAGAAATTCCTCTATCATTCTTTAGATCCTCTCTTCTTTCTTTCTTAAGACCCCATGTTCCCTCTTTCCAATTCCTTCGAGTTCTCTGCCTCTGTTGGTTCAAGTCCCTTTCAAACACAGAAAAGGTGCCCTACTCTCTTTTAGGTGACAGCCTCTCTATCTTTGTTATCATTAAAGGTTTCAAAACTTCTTCACGTGCTGTCTCCTCAGCCCTCAGTCACTTCACAACATAGTCTCAAACCCCCCAAGTTTATGTTTCAATCAATCTATAGGCATTACTCCTGCTAACATGTCTCAAATCCGACAAATGTCAGTTATCATCATGTATGTGTGTCAATACTGTTTAACACCATTCAGAGTTCCTTTGAAATGGCCACCATGTCTTGGTTTCTTTCTGTTCTTCCTCAACGTCTTTTTCTGGTTCTTTCATATCAGACATATAAACTTAAAACCACCAGGGCTCATATTTCTCTTCTTATTCAATATAATCTCACTGGTTTATTATTTTTTTTTTTTGAAATCATGGCCTCACTGGCCACTTAAATTCTCAAGTGTTAAATGTCTACCACTGCACCGATCTTGCTACTGAATTCCAGAATGCTTTGTTTAAATGTGCATCTCATTGTTTCACTGGCAACTCCAATCCACATGACATCGCCCCTCAAAAACTGGCCTCCTTCAGGGCTTCTATGAAGCAAATGGTATCATAATCTACCTCATTGTCCAAGGAAAACCCCTCCCTGCAAAACAACAACAAAAACCAATAACAAAATGGGAGTCTTATATCTCTTGTTCTCCCATCTAGGATGACCAAACACCATGATTTGCCTGGAACTGAAGGACTTCCTGGGATACAAAACTTTTTGTTTCTCTCAGTGCTAAAATCAGAATCAGCTTGGTCAAATCAGGATGACTGGTCATCCTTATATATGGCACAAAGCCCATAGGACTTTGTAGTCCCACAGGACTACATATCTCTTGCATCTGTCCATTACTTCCACTCTCAGGATTAATACGATCATCTCTCTGCCCTTCAGGCATCCATTCTCACCTTCCATTTACCCTCCAAATGCTTTCTGCCTACTGTGACCACAGACTTTCATGAAAACAAGGCCACTATATAAACATACTCTACCCTTCTCATTGTCCATGAGCTAAGACCCAGGGGTGGCAGGTCCTGCCCATCTCCCAGCCTCATCTTTCATCATTGTCTCATCCCTGCCCTGTTTTGTGTGACCTTACCATGACTCACATGCATCAGGAAATGGGCCTGGAATGACTTCTTTCTTCTCCTTCTCCATACTGACTCCTCATATTTCAGTTCTCAAATTTGATGTCACTTCTTTAAGACATTTTTCTTTTTCTATCAGACAAGGTCAGGCATGTATTTTTCTCGCTGCCACAGCAAGCTACACTTTTTCACAGAACTCAACAGCATCTATTACATATACAATGTCTATCTTCTTAGTCATGCTTGCAGCTCTAAGACATAGGTATTCTTGTTTTTGATTCTCTTACCATCCTGTCTCCAGGGACCTCTCAGTGCCTTGAATACAATAAATATTTATGAGATGAATAAATACTTGAAAACACCTGATTGTCCTAGTATGATGTCACATCCTATTGTCACTTTAGATACCTCAATTAAAAATAAACCTACATTAAGGATGGTAATTAAGGTCATAATCCTTTATAAAATGTTAGCATATTTTATTTATTATATTCCATTGAATCTAAGATGATATTAATTTAACATATGATATTAAAATACAGTACGACTAAAAAAGCAAATGAAAATAAACCATAAAATGCCATTTACTGAAGACACATTCAGTTTTGGGATGTCAAAAAGTGCACAAATGAGGAAGGCCACAAGGCAACATGGACCTGGACACGAGTCAGCTTGCACCCTTCTCTCTGTACTCCCCACTCCTTCCTTGGCGCATGAGGCCATCACCTCTTTCCAGGCTGTTGAAGCTGTAGTTTCCCAACTTGTGTCTTCCCTTGTACTCTTGAATGCCCAGTCCCTTCTCCACATTTCATCCAGAATGACTTGTCCAGATGTGAATGTGATCATGGTACCCAAACTCCTGAATAACATCATCCCTGCTAAATCTCCTGGCATGTGTGCCTCATGCACACACACCCTTTCAATTTCTGTTCTTTGGATATAGTCTCTCAATTACCTGAAATTCTCTGCAACTCACTGTCCTCACCTCAATCTTTCCTCAACTCATCAGCTTACAGATTTTAGGACAAACCCCCTTCCTCCAGAAAGATGCTCTCTGATCTTGCCATTCCAGATCAGCAGCCCTGCAACTCTGGTCCCAGCCATTGTTTTTTTTTTTAGACACACACCCTGTCCTCTCGATTCATGTCCCTCACCTCAAACTGTCACTATATTTATTATGTGCCTATGTATACAATGTCTGTCCCTGTCTCACTGCACTCTGAGCTCCATCAGGGTAGCCATCGAGATGATGTCACTTGGCATCATCTACCAAAGCACGACACAAATTGAGGTGCTCAGTGGTTATTTATTGAATGAACGAGGCAATGAAACTTTACACGTGTTACTGAAACATGGACAATAGAAGACCTGATGCACACAGTCAGAGGCATGTGAATGCTGATAAAAGCAGCAACATATGACCCTGAAGGTCAGGTAGGTGACAGAGATAAACTAGCTTTCAAAGAGATTTTAAGGACAATGAGCATGACATCAGCTAGTTCAGATGTCTAGGACCTTCCACCTTAAAAAACAAAGGTTTAATTTTTCTCCCTGCTATTTTCAAATTATTTTAATCAAAAATAGTTTTATGGCAAAAATATTTTCCAATAAAACTATTTTTAAAAACCTCAGAATAAATTTTTGCATTTATAGATCTTAGTATTATTTGTTGTGTCTTATCTTGAAAAGTAATCATGTTTGGAATAAAATGTGTATTACAAGGTTAAATCGTTACCAATGATGTGTTTTTTTTCAATGCTGTTTGAGAAAAATTGGATAAATGACTAATAAGAAAATATTACTCTGCTAAATTTACAAAAATTATAGAGCAAAGACAGACCAATTTTCATGGAGCCAGTGCCAATTACATCTCACGCTCCAATGGCAAGGAAAGCAAATTTGATTTTGTCACATGTAATTGTGTTAGGAGTAATTTCATGCAGAGAAAAATGTTATTCCTCCTTAATACCCTTGGGAACTTTTTGTTCAACCAACTTCCAATTTTCTAATGCCTGGCCATCACTTGTATGAAATGAGGGCTGTCACTGCTTCTCTGTCCTTGAATGTTGTTGATGCATCACTCTTAGGGAAATGCGTTTCCACCTTAGCATGCATTCTTTTACTTACCATTTACTGAGCACATTTTATATGCCAGGCACTGTGCTAGGCTCCAGAGGTACAACCATGAATGACTCTAAGAGTTAAAATATAGAAGACTCAAGAAATAACTACTTTTAAAAAGTAGGTGCTAATAAGACAATATAAGTAATAGAGTACACATCTGCACAAATATTGAATATCATTTTGATACAGGGAGATATGATCAGATCACTGGGGTGGAACAGGAAGGGGCCTTAGGAGGAGGTTGCCGGAGGCAATGGTAAACAGTCCAGGACAGTATTGGCTGAGAAGCTGATTGCCACGGGAGCTCACTACAGGTGGGCCAGGAGATTTAAAATAAAAGAAGGGCTCTTTTCCTCAGGGATGCATGGATGATTTTCCTGCAGCTGCCTTCGTTTCCCAAAGATTTTCCAAATGGATCTCCCAAATCCATCCCTGCACTGGATGGATTTTGGATGGGAGAAGGAATTCTAGGGGCAACCTGCGATTGGGTAGGCCTGGCAGAGGGTGGCAGGGTTGTTCTTCTTCGGCTGTTTTAATGGGGACGAGCTCTGAGGCAAAAGCCTGCCTTTCTTCCAAAATTGTGCAGCTTTTGTATCTTACATTGCTTTGGTTTATAAACAAACCCTATAGGAATTAGATTATTAAAAACTAACAAGGGGAACGATAGGAGAACTCATGTGTTGAACATATTAGCCTTAATTTCTGAGCTTAAGTAATTAAAACTGTAACTAAAGAGTTAAAGAGTTTAGGTTTCAAAATTGTGTAGCTTTTGAATAGACTCCTTTCCTTTATCACCAAAACTTTGCCTCCGGAATTTTGCCTGGAGGGTGGCATGGACAGCAGGGCCCCCTGTGCTGTTCAGTAGCAACTTCATCTTGCTTCATTTTCCGGGAAAAACAAAAGAAAGCACTGAGGACCGAGAGAATAAAGTAGTTTCAGGAAGATCTCATAGTTCGTGAATGGAAAGGCAGGGGCTTGAATTCAGGTCACTTAAAACCTTCAACAAGAACTCCCTTTACGGAGTGCTTTCAGGCACCATGCCTTCCATTCTACACGTGGACGTACATTTTACATAAACCTCATTTAAGCCTCATAACGTGAGGAGAAGCAACTGTTATTCCCATTACACTGCTGAAGAAACTGAGATTCGGACAGTGTGAGTAATGGTCCAAGTCACGGAGTTAGCAAACAACAAGGCCAGAATTCAGAATCAGGTCTGTCCAGCCGTGAAAGCTTTGCAGTACCTACTATCCCCAGCTTCCTGTCTGTTCCAGTTTACTTAATGCCATGTATTGAATATCAATGGAATAACTTAATTTAAATTATAAATAATGGCCATTTATTGAGCAGTTGTTATATATCAGGTACTCTTGAGGGTTGTCCAACTATAGCCCGCAGGCTGCACATTGTGGCCCAGGATAGCTATGAATGAGGCCCCACACAAAATCATAAATTCACATAAAACCTATTTTTTCTGCTCATCAGTTTCTGTTAGCATTTGTGTATTTTACTGTGTGGCCCAAGACAACTCTTTCTCTTCCAGTGCGGCCCAGTGATGCCAAAAGGTTGGACACCCCTGCGTACAGGTACCTTCCATGAATCAACTTGTTTAATCCTCACAGAAACCACAGGTCGTAGTTACTGCCATCCCCAAAGCAGGCTGAGCTCGGTCTGCTCTCCTGAGACGGAGAATTCAAGGACTAATGTCTCCACAGCCCTTGGCAGGGGTTACTCTAAAAACCATAGTCATCTACTTAATTATCTGCCAGCCTAAAAACACGCCATTTGGAAGTCACCTACACGATCCATGACAGTTCCAACCCCAGAGAAGTCAGGATTTTTTTCCCTAGCTACTTTGTTTTGCAAATGTATGTTATGGCTAAAGAATGAACTTGAGTATCTGGATTCGCAGTCATGGGCACCAGTGATCAATTTCTGTTGTGATTCCTCCCCTCAACCATCCTCAACCACATGCAGAGATTTCTTGCAATGCCTGTCAGCAGAAGGAAAGAGGACCAATGAACAGCAAGCCCTGAGGTTCCCTCTGCCTCCCTGCAGCGCTCCAGGTCCCAGATGAAAGGACTGTGTAGTGGCAGGGGGTTTGGTTTCATGATAGAAATAGACAAAGAGCCAGCAGACTAGAGGAATGACTAGCCAGGTCCCTGGAAAACCCCCAACTAAGCACCAACTTGCAATCTAGTCTAGAAACAATGGCACAAAGGACTACACATAATGTGACAAGGACATCTGAAATCATCAGAAAAGAACTTTTATGCAGAAGTATAAGAGAGAGGTTAGAATACATCATTCAAAGGCACAGAAGCACCTTGCCACTGGAAAATACCTCAAAGACATAAAAGTTTTGAGACAATGTTGTAAGCAAAGATAAATAATGAAAAAGGCTATAGGTACATATTCACAAAAGTATATCCCTGCATAAATCCCTTGCTTCCCACCAGGAAGATTCCTTTTGAGACTTCCTCCAATAAAAGTTTTAAAGTTAAGCAGGTAACATTGTTTAAAAAAAAAACAAATCTGTGCTGTCCACGACATTTCATGAGTGGAATTCACAGCACATCAGTAGCGGGTGATGTTACGGTGCTTCCAAATCCAGACATAACTGGCTTCCAGTTTGCAGGAAAATGAGTTACCTTGCTGATGGCCCTTAATTATAGTCAGAATGTGACTTAGCTTGTATTCCAATGATAAGAGCTTTGACTCTCATTTTTTACCTGATTTGAAGGGCAACATAAGCAGAATGCAAAGCACCCTCTAAAGTTACAGAAGCAATTGAACAGTCATCACTGTGCCTGGGATCACAAGCAAGAAATGGCACTGCAGCGAAGACATCAGTGTACCCAACAGAGCTCCTCTGACTTCACGATCTGTGATCTCAGTGAGAGAGGGGTGGAAAAACAAACAAAAACCTCTGAAAACTCAGTTTTGGGGATCAAACTCAATCAAATGCATGTTTATAAACCTAGATTTTCTGTCTCAGAGGCACAGAGTTAGTACGTGCAAATTATAAATAAATGACAAAGTTTTTATAAAGGATAAGTAATGCTCTATTTACAAAATAATGTTCTACTTACAAAAGTTGGTGGATGGAGACCAGTATAAGGTATGAAATAAAAATAAGCAAGATATCACAAAAATTAAAAGAAAAGCTTTTTCTATAAATTTAGAGCTACACCTCAATACAGATGGCAAAACAAATTCCAAATGATTCAAAACTTAATTTAAAAATAATAAATACCATTCTAATCCAAAATAGAACTAATATTACGAGCTTTTTAGAGAAATATAGTAACTTTTTACACGATAGAGGAAATCACAGCAGAAATACTAACAGATTTGAATACAGAAGATTAAAACTTACTCATATGAAGAAAATTATTCTCTAAAGCAAAAATATATGACCAAAGAAGATATTAGCTTCTGATATGGCAAAAAGGTAATATCTGAACTGTATAAGAGGAACGTAAAAATTGATGAGGATACGTTCTGGTACGGCTGGCACATGGGTGGGGATGTGAGAGACGTGAGGGGAAGCTCAGTGGGGAGCATAGCACAGGAGAAGAAGACAGCTGGACGTAGGGCAAAGGCAGTATTAATAGAGTTGTATGTAGCTGGCCCCCATGATGGCCTCGGTGAGCCCTGCCTCCTGCTGGCATTCACGCCTTCTGCAAGAGGTCCCACACTGCCCTGTACCATCAGTAGGTTATTACAAAAATGAAGTTGTCTGACCTCGGAGGCCGGGTTGTAAGTGGTTCCCGCTTTGTACTTTCTTGGATCACGTGCTCTGGGGGAAGCCAGTGCGAGAAAACTCAAGCAGTGTTACAGAGAGGTTCACACGGAGAAGAGCTGCAACTTCCTGCCAACAGCCAGCACCTACTTCCTCAAAGCACAGATGAGGAAACTGAGGCACAGAGGATGAGAAACTTGCCCAAGTTTACACAGCTAGAAGTGCCAGGTCTCGGATTAGGGACCAAGAGTCCTCTGCCTTATCACCCCTCGATCATGTTCCTCTTGCTGGAGCAATAGGACGAAAACGTACCAGCGATTGTACGAAACGGAACAACAAGAAGGCTAAGATTCAGAAATTAATTGGAGGTGGGGCATGAGGGAGGGTAAGGGGAAGATTAAAAATAAGCTAATTTTTCAAATGTACATCACAGGGAGGATGGTAGGTATATCAGTTAAGGCGGGGATCAGACACCAGCAGCTTAGGGAACGGTGTGTGTGCATGTGTGACCACTCACCGATGTCTAGCCGGTGAGCAGACCCACAGGGAATGTGGTGACCAGGCCCGTTTGCGAAATCTTTGATTTGAGTTTTCCCACGCAAGGAGAAGCAGAGAGGGTTTCACTGCAGAAGCATATGGTTAAAATATGGCTTCTTTCCCAAAAATAAAAAATAATTTTATTTATTTATTTATTTTTAATTGTTGTTCAAGTACAGTTTTCTGCCTTTTACCCCCGTCCCAGCCCACCCCCCCAGCCCTCCCCACCTCCCTCCTGTTTCCACTCCCCCTCTTGTGTTATTGTCTGTGTGTCCTTTATACTTGTTCCTACAAACCCTTCCCCTTTTCCCTTGAAATTCTCTCCCCTCTCCCCTCCAGTTACTGCCAGCCTGTTCTCAATTTCAGTGAATGCTACCTTATTTTTTTTGAAATTAATAAAAGATGGAAAAGTTCATCACTTCACTTAACCTCTTTTTGACCCAATCTTATCTTCATCACTCAGGATAAGTGTGCACATAATCCAACATTACAGAAAAACCTGGTTCTTTAAAAACAAATATCAATTAAGTAAAATTCAATGACGTTAGTTCAGTTAAAATACCAGCTAAATAAAATATAATTAACCATGTTGCTTTGCAACAACTAGAGTACAAACTACAGCTGTAAAGGTGTACCCCATGCTTTGTTAGTGTGTAAGAAAATTATTCTCATTTGATAATTAATGTTTTCTCCATTTTCCCCACGGCTAACAATACTCAAGAGATATTTTAGTTTTGCATTTTTTTGTTTATTCCCTTATATGATTTTATTTCGTTTAAGTGTATGTCACTTTAATACATACGATGCTGTCCGCAGGGAGCTCTGAAGAGGCACCTGCTGCAGGTGCTACTTGTGAAAACTTGTGCGCACACTCACTGCCATTCAGCTCTGAGGCCCTGCTGCATGCCACGGCTGAGGAAATTCAGCACAGACGCTAAAACAAAAATTCCCAAGAAGCCAGCGAAAGGAAATTGGACAAATCCTTATACATAATGTATACACTACAATATCCTATCCGGTGTGCTTACGAACCTGAGTATGCCGCATGGCTTATCCTTGTGTTTGACTAAAATAAAATTAAAAATCCATAGACTCTCTGGAGAGATCTGACTATCACACAGCTGTTTACCTTTTCTGGTTAATATTGTATTAAGAGTCACATTTTTCTTTGCTTCTGAAAGGGCCCTAATGCTCACTGTGCAGGTAACAGGCGGTTTAACAGTCTGTACTCATCCCAGGCTCCTTTGGCATTTATGTTCCCTGCCACTGCGTGTTGTCTTTGTCACATATCTACTTATTCGTACGCCAAATACGACACCTAAACTATAGACACTAGCAAGTAATGATCAAAAGCACTAAAGCTGGCTCTTTGAAAACTAAGTTGGAAATAGTTCTTTTGAATGTAGATTTCCTTATATTTTATAATTTAGATATATATATATCTTGTTCTCTCTTGGTATGCTCTTGTATCACTTAAAACAATTTTAATTTTCAGAAGAAGGTACAATTTCACATTGTTTAATAAAGCCTCTTGGCATTTTCACTCTGTGCAGTACAACAAAGATCTGTGGGACCCGATCCAGATGTCACGGGGGCAGGAGTGAATGAGAGTCCATTCCTCTCTTCCTGTTTCAGAGGAAATGGGCTCTGCCTGCACGTTCTTCTGTCCCAGGGGTATACCGCCAATTCAAAGCCGAACAAACAATAGGACAAAGTGACACATCTTCCACAAAGCTTTTGACAATTTCCATTCAGCCATGAGCCACCAAATGTCTCAAAATTAAAACAAAACAGCAGACAATTCTATCAAGAAAATAAATAGCATGTCTTAAAATGTTAAACATAGACAGCATATGACTGTGTGACAATTCCACTCCTAGGCATCTTCCCAAAGGAAGAGAAACTATATATCCACACCAAGACTTGTATGGAAGTGTCCATAGCAACTTCATTCATAATAGCCCCAACATGGAAACAACCTAGATGCCCAGCAGGTGAATAAACAAAGTGTGGTATATCCATACAAGGAAACATTATTTAACAATTAAAAGGAGCAAAATCTTAATACGTGCCGCAACATGAATGAGACTCAAAAAACATTACACTCAGTGAAACAAGCCAGATACATAAGATTCCATTTATATGAAATGTCCAAAATAAGGGCAAATATATAAATACAGAAAGTAGATTAGTTGTTGCTTAGAGGTAGGAAGGTATAGAGGCAGGAAGGTAGCAACTAAAAATGTTCTATTACTGGTTTGTGCTAATAAACAGGCAAATATGAAAAAGTCCACCGAATGTTTAGCACTTAAACATGTTAATGTTATGGTTCATGAATTATATGTCAGTAAAGCTGTTAAAACAAATAGTATAAATAGCTGTGAAACTAGCATTACTATAATTCTGTGAAATCTATAATCTACACATGGCTCAGATTGGAGGGAGGTGTTCTTCAACACGGAACTACATTTTAAGTTCATTCTGATCTTCAAGTGACTGAAGTTAGTTCCTTTTAAGAAAATGTTTGATAGAAGAAAGTGTGTTGAAGGCTAAGGGAGGGGAAGAGATAGGGGCACAAATGAAGAAGCCAAGTCCGGGAGGCACAAGCGCACCAAAATCACTAGAACGCACCTGAGACTCATTTTGCCATCCGTTGTCTGTGTACACCCTTGTGAATAGGAATTAGAAAAATTTCTCCGGAAGGGAAGTTGACACGGGACAATGTAATATAATTTAGGTTGTTTAGTGTTTGGTTTTTTAAAATTGCCTAACATTTGTAAAATACTAGAAATTTTACAAATGGATATCCTTACTTTATATGTTACATTTCTTGAGGCAGAAATTTCTATCAGCTCTGCTGACTGGCACATAGTAGATGTTCAACAATATTTGTTGAATAGAGGAACGAAGGACTATTGTACTAACTATAAATTGCAATATTAAACATCCATGATATATTAAAACTCAAAAGCAGTGGGGCATGGACTACGAGAGAAAACTTGGAGGGAAAGCAGTATGGGGTCGGGGTAGGAGATGATGAAGTCCATCCTGAACACACTGAATTTAAGAGGACCTCATCCCACTGACTCAGAGGAGTCTAGCATGCCTCTCAGTGTGTGGTTCTGGATTGAAAATATAAATATGAAGATTTAGTGTAGTATAACTCACGGGTATCTGACTTACAAATCAATAATAAATCAATTTAACTGTTACACAAAATGTTCTCAAGTCATTAGTTCCATTTTTGGCTGTGATTTTAAATATGAATAAAAGCCTAGTAAAATCTTCCAACATAAAGTACTTTCTTTGGCAGCAATAGCAGCTGTAAGCAAAGCTGCCTTTGTTGGCTCAGAAAACATGACTTGTCTCTAATTATTTTCAACCACAGAAAAGCCCCTCTGTCACTGGGACTTGCCCTGTAGTTTCTGACTTCTCTGTCTAGCCTCATTTTGTTCCCTTTCTACAATATGTCCATTTTGAGACACCCACACTCTGAAAAATGTGAGTCAATGCACAGATTATTTAGTAGAAAAAAAAACAAATAGTGAAACTATTTTCTCTTATTGTTTTTTCTTATTCAGTATATGTCTATACATTCTTGCCATGAAGCAGTTGAACACAGTAGTTCCCCCATATTTGCAGTTTCACTGTTCACAGTTTTAGTCACCATAGTTTAAAATTATTAGACGGAAAAGTCCAAAAACAAACAATTCAATGAACAGTTCATAAGATTTAAGTTATGCACCATTCTGAGCAGTGTGACGAAATCTCATGCATCAAGTGGCGAACCATTCATTTGTCCGGCTACTCCTCGAAGCAGATGCTCCAACCCATTAGTTACCTAGCAGGCATCTTGCTTATCAGAGCCAGTGTCCAGGGATCCCCATGCTTGTGTCAAATCCCCCTATTTTGCTGAGTAATGGCTCCAGAGCTCAAGAGTGGTGAGGCCACCATGTTGGATATGTCAAAGAAAAACCATAAAGTGCTTCCTTTGAGTGCAAAAGTGAAAATTCTTCACTCAGTTAAAAAAAAAAAAAAAGGATGCTGAGGTTGCTAAGCATAACAGTGAAAACAAATCTCTTCGTGAAATTGTGAAGGAAAAAGAAATTCATGCTACTTTTGCTGTTGTACCTCAAACAACAAACATTACAGCCCCAGTGCATGATAGGTCCTTAGCTAGCATGAAAGGGCATTCAGCTTGTGGGCCGAAGAAATAAACAGAAAACTCGGACCTAGGGACCACACCCTGTTGAGCCTGAAGCCCTGAGTCGATGGGATGACTTCAACAAAGGGATCCCCTGAAACATGTGTCCATAGTCACAATACCTTTATTATGGTGTTTTGCTACAATTGTTCTATTTCATAACTAGTTATGGTTGTTACTATCTTACTGAGCCTAATTTATAAATAAATATTATCATAGGTATGTGTACACAGAAACAAACACGGCAAATAGAGCATCCGGTACTATCTGCGGTTTCAGGCATCCACCGGGTTTGGGAACATATCCCCATGGATAAGGCAGAAGTGCTGTATCTATTTTACTGGTAGGATTATTAAAATATTATCAGACAGGAATAGAGAGACTGTAACATGAGGAGACAGAACCACGATTTAGAATCAAGGGAACTTGGATTGAAATAGCAGCTTTTTCACTGACCAGCTTTATGATCTTGGGTGAATTACAGAAGCTCACTGAGATTTGGTTTCTTTATTCATGAGGCTGAAATATATTCATGTCCCCAGTAGGGTTTTAATGAAAGTTACATGAGAATATACATACACAGAGGGGTCCGGTACAAATAATGCCCCTTCTTTATTACAAACTCATAAGCCTGTAATTCTGTAACATAACAGTATCACACTCAAGCACACTACCTGATATTGTAGGTGAAATGTTCAAATTAAAACTATAAACTATTACATCCATATTATTGCCCTACCAACCACATTCAAGTGGGCATTACTTCTGCTGGACCGTGTGTGTGTGTGTGTGTGTGTGTGTGTGTGTGTGTGAGTGTGTGTGTGTATCTCCAAGTAAATTGGTTGCTGACTTATCCTTAGTAGATTATGGACAGTGTAACTACAAAGATTTCTTTTAATTGTACCTATTTTTCTGCATTCGGTGAGATCTTGTATCAGAGGAGATATTTTTCAGACGTATTCCACCCAAAATTTCGATTTGTGGAACATCTTGAAATGTGGGTTTTTTCCTTCTGTCCTGTCTGTGATTTCCCTCTGATCTTCCATTCTTTTGATCTTCGCTGCTTTTCAAAACTCATGGCTTGCTTTCCTGAAACTACTCTCTTAACAAAGTAAGCAAAGACTTAAATTTTTAAAGAAAAAGGGTATAAGGAAAACAGATGTTATTATTTATATCCATATTTTGTGACTTAAAATACACAAGTCCATCATTTAGGGATGGCACCGAACATTCTGGAACCTAGTGAATTCTTCTCTGTGTAGTTCCAGTTCTACTATTAACTATGAACTTTGAGGTCAAATATTTAATCCTTTGTCCACCATTTAAGCTCCATCTCCAAAGTGAAGTAATTGGATTAGAATTTAGGTCTCCAAGAGTTTATTGGTTGTTGCTACATTTTAATTAAAATTTCAGATTTGAGGTTTTCATTTTGACCATTGTTCCCCAAAACAAATACAGCCATAGTCTGCATCCTCAGGATGACCAGAGGATAGCCATTGGATTTCAATCTTTATGACTGCTTTGATGGGGCTGCTTCACTTGCTGGGACTCCCAAGGACAGAAAGAACCAGACTATATAAACCATGCACCCACAAGAAGGAAAGCTAAACTCCATCACAGCTCACTGTACCACGGAAGGGTTTGCTGGAGTTTGGGAGGAGAAAAATTCTAAAGGCATTGAGTTACACATGACCTGTCTATGATAGTAAGTAGGTCAAATGTGTACCTTCTCTCGACAGCACCATAATCTTCTGTCATAATATTGCCAGTTATTTTAGATTTCTCTGCCTTGCCGTTTATCTTATATCGCATGGATGAGTGAGAGTTTCGGGCTTTGCAGTTGTTTACAATCTTTAAACATAAAGAGTTTTATGTTTTCTCTTTGTAGAAATTTAAATAAAATGTTAATAAATATGATTTCATATTTGACAATTGAGAGAAATTTGTCCTTTAAAAGGAAGTTCCCACCTACCAAAGTTTGAGAAACATTGAACTAAAAAATTTTCCAGGATGACTTTCACCTATAAAAACATATAACTACACAGCAGCTCCCTTCTGGAGGAGTGATTTTCTTGTCTTTTTATTAATAATTTACATAGGACAGTTAGGAACCGCATAAACTTGTTTCCTGTGACTCTTGCTTCATTGTAGATACCAAAATTGAATTAAAATATGATGTAAATGTTAGAAAGCTAAAAATGTTTACAAGATGCTCAGAACATAATCAAGTACACTTACTGATACAATGAATATTAGTCAATACATTCTAGAAACTCTCTGGCAATGCAGGGCTCTTAGACTTCACACACCCACTTCCCTCTCAGTGCACTCGGTGGTTTAAGAGAATTCCACGGCGAACTCCTCCGCAAAGATTTCTCTGCTTCCCCCAGATAGCTCTTAGGATCAATTTCCCTTTGCTTCTCTTGGGCCCGCTGTAGTGCTTCACATGCATTCTTTCCATCCTGTCTCTGTCACTGCTTTATGAGTTCTCTCATGGTAAGGACAGTGTCTTACAACTACCTGGCTTCCTCCTTGTCATCTGACACAATGTTATGCACATAAAAATGCCCAGTAAATACGACTTCACAAATGAAGCCCAACACCGCCACAAAGAGTTCTTTGCTACTGCTCCAAATATAAATTTCCCAACTGGTCTGGATGCAACGTATGCAACTTAGCCATTTGTTCCTTCAGTGTGGCACGAGAAGATGAGTGCGGGCGTGAAGGCAGATTGACAGGTCTGAAGTTTAAGTCTGTATCAAACACGTTTTACTCGTGGACGTGGTGTTAAGTGCTTCCTGTTTTGAGCCTCAACTTTCTCATCTCTAAACTGGAAATAACAATTGGGAAACTTAAATGATTATTTTTAAGGGTAAAAGCAATTGTTACATATTTTAATTTCTTTATACAATATACATCATGGACAAAGCAATCACTTGAAATGTTAGTTCAATTGCATCTTCGAGTCTGATGAACTTCTTATGCTACAAGGACTCTTAATCATCAGAATTAACAAACTGCTCTTGTTTGTTAATATATTATTAACTACTATAAAGGAATAATATTTTTATTTTTTAAATTAATTCTAGTTTTCATTTCTGATATTTTATTACTCCTAAATGTTTCCCTGCTTTCAGCACATGGAGAAGAAAAAACATAGGAGAAAAAGAGAATAAAAGCATTGACCCTTGGCTTTGAGTTTCAAATAGTATAGGCTCCTGACATAGACAAAAGATTTAGCAGAATATATGATTAGGGAAATGTTTACTTGCATTTTCTCCCATCTTCAGACAAGGCCAAAATTCCACAGGACTGAATTCAAAGGTGGGCAAATAAAGGAGACAATATAATTCCCGGACAGGATTAGGGAATGAGACATAGGAAGGATGTGACTGCCACTTCCAAGAAAACCCACAGAGTAGGCACCCCTGGGCTTCAGTTCGTCTAGTACAGGCAAGGTTGCAGCCCCTCAGATTCTGTGGCACCAGAGGAACTAGATGACATTCAAAAAGTGCTCTGAGAGTGGGTTTAATTTCACCCACCAGGGGCTCAGGAGCTGTAGAAAGTTTCCTGCCTGTCCCATGGTGGGCCAGCAGGAATGGGGGAGGGGACGGGGCTGGGAACATAGACCTGAAGAGACCTTACCAGCAGGATGGATTAGAGAACCAGAAGAGGGAAGCTTGTTCCCATACTCCTCTGGCCCCTGGGGAGTGGTAGCAATGTTTTTTCTCTTCTTTCCTTTTCCTCTAACAGCCATACAGAAAAAAACAAAACAAAACAAGGTCTCATTGCACTGATAACCAAATAGCCAATTGGCTACCATTTTTGAGATCTGATTGTTTGCTTTCTATTTTTTTCCCAGACTATAAACCCTCAGGGAGAATGTCTTCTCTACTTGTAAATACTATCAATACTTAAAACATAAAAATAAGAATTTTGGTATGTTTGACAACACCTATTCCACAGAGTCCAAGCTCCAGGGAAATACCTGATATTGTACAGTGAAGATGCAAATGGAGGGGGAAGGGAGGTTTGCTGACCACACCAGAGGACAAGAAGTTTTGCAGGTGGCACAACACAGTTCTAGGTAGAACGCCAAAGAAACAGATTCTTCAGCAGCAACGACAAAGACAATCTCATCAAGTTGGATCTCACACAGACAGAGGGCTGTAATTCAGTGGGGCAAACAGCAGGGAAAATCGTTTCCTTGTTTGCTTCAATGGAAGAATGAAATATATATAAAGCAGAAATTGTATCTATCTGTGGGGGGTAAAAAGATGTACTTGGCAGAAGAGTATGGAAGAAACACTTCAGTTAGCCTCTTTGGGACCTGGTCTAGGCTAAGGGATGCTAGCATCACAATTTACTCTGCTGCTGGGAGAGAGATTGTCCCCCTGTCTTGTTTAAGCACTGAAAACAATTACACAGCTTCAATATGCAACCATTCTGGCATTGCGTTCGAGCATGTGTAAGAGATGTGGGTGATCAATATTTGAACAGGGAACATCCAAATTACTGACTGAGGTTCTTTTCTTCTTTTTCTTTTTTTTAGCTAAGAAGGAACAAAAACAAATACACAAGGCAAATATTCAGCTTCTGAATTCTACCAAGAACTAGGGGACATTCAACTTAACTGTTATATGTCATAACTAGTCCCCTTCTTCATCAAAGAATCAAAGTCAGTACATCTTAAGCTGAACCTAGAATTTAGATTTTCCTCCCTGCCCCTTTTTTTTTCGGTTGGTCACAAGGATTGGGCTGAAAATGGAAAAGCCAGAGAGTTTGACATAGCCCTGACCCATCTGTAGCCTGTTTCCTGTCCTCAATTCAATCTTAGGCCTTTCTGTAACCTCCCGGACTCAGAATATGATAAAGTAATAGGACGGAAATGCTCATATCCAACATGGAGCCTCCTCCTTGGCGTCTCCCAGCATGGATTCCACTAACCCCTCAGTGAATGCACCTATCCAAATGGCTCATGTTAAGCAATCACAACTCATCAGTGTTTTTAGGTTGCAACCAAAGGTGCAAGTTGAGACAAAACTTAATCTGCTAATTGTTTAAATTCTTTATTTCTCTTTACTGTGTATAAACAGTGCATCGAAATCTATTCTATCACAAACTATTTTGTGTTATCTGGGGACCTAAATAAAATAACGTGACCTAAAAATACATATATTGCTTTTATTGGTGAAATCCTATTATATGCTTCATTTTTTGTCTTAAACTCAATACATTTGAGAAACAAAAACAAAAACCTTTGCTGTTCTACCATTAGGGTAATGATCAGCACTGCAACACTAACCATACTGGATTATAACTTTAGAAATCATGACAGAAGTTATTATACATTGAGTGTTTACCATGTCCCCAGATGCCAGTACAACATGTTTATATTCATTACTTCATTAAAAATTCATAATAACACTATGAAGTATAGAGCCATTAATACCACCATTTATTTATAGATGACGAAAGTCAGGTTTAGGAAGTTTAAGGAAAGGTACATTCCAAAGTTACACAACAAGTAAGTTGCAGAGACATTAACCCAACACTAATCTGTTGGACTGTAAATACAGTGCTATTAAACCCTGGGTAGCATAGTAAAGTCATTCTTGCACTCAAGAAATCTCAATGACTTTATGTCCTGTACCACGGTAACAAAAAAAAAATTCCTTAAGATTTACATCAGTCTGGCTGCTTCTTGTTCATCTCATTTTTGTTTTCGCCAGTCCTCCACACAGGTCCCCCACACTACTGGGCCATTTTCCTTAAAGCCTCTGCCATGGCCAGTGAGCTCCTGTCACCCTTCTGCCCCTTGTTTCTTCTCCAATGGCTTCCTGTCTCTCTGTCCCATAATCCCGCTGCTGCTATCTTCCTATTAACCCCCAGCTCCTGTGTCTGACCACACACAACTTAATGCAGCTGCAATCAGAGTCCGCATTCGTACTTTCGCTCCTGTAGGTAATAATAGTTGGTTTCATCTAGGCTGCATTTATATTTTATTTAAAATAAATACATGTTGAAATCAGGCATTATGGATATATAATTTATCTTTTTACCTCAAAGCAGAATATTGAAGTCATAGAAGACTCTGAATTAATTCTTGTTGTTTAAATGAATAAAGGAGAACTAATTTTAAACATAGTGAAATATTACACATGAATATTCTAGAAATTTCATATTGGATTTAGTCACCCTCAAATAGTAGGATGAAGTAAACAGATTATCTCTTCAATACTTATCCAAATGTTTGACAATTCAGCTTCGGTCGGAATTTAATTATAAAACTAAACCAAGTAAAGATGAAAATATCTAATCCAAAAGATTTCTGCACCATACTGAAAGATAGATCAATAATGATAAATTAGATGCCCAGCCTTTGGGAAAAAGTGGGTACCAAGAAATAAGCAAACCTTAGTGAAGACATTCTGTTACTACTGGGGAGTGACCAGAATTATCTGATGATCAATATTATATATCACTGGAATGAAACACTATGTATTAGGACCTCAGAAAGATAAACTAATACTTGATTTCCAATAATAACTTTAACAGATATACTTTTTAAGGACACATATGTGACCAAAAGTCTTTGAAGGAAGACCAATCCAATTGCTGAAGTCATAAACTCCTTTAGCACTACTGTCAATAAGTAACAAGAATTCCCCACGTTTCTGCCAGAGTCAGGCCTAGGCAAACAGTAAGTAAGATGATGTTTGGAAATACTTCACTTTTCCTTTGTACCCTTTTCCCCTCCAGTTCGTATCAGATTCACCATGGAGCCAGAGGAGCTCTAGGGTCCCCTGTTTACTCAGGCGCCAGTTAATTCCATGTATTCACGTACAGCAAATAAGACTATTGAAACTCCTTTTCTTAAAGAGGCCCATTCAAACTGTTCAAACTTCAGGTCCCACTCACTCCCTTAGAATCCATGAAACTTGTAAGATTCCATTGGGGGAAGATTTTCTTTGTTCTAGTTTTCTTAGGTTCATTCATTCATTCATTCATTCAATTATTCAAGGAGCAGAGACTCCTTGCTGCTGTCTCCTGTCCTGTGGGGAGGGGAAGTGGCAGTTGAGAAAGCATGAGGATAAGTGAGACTTCAGGTGGCATTGGAACAGCTGTAGACTTTGCAGAGCGAAGGACCCAGTCCTAGAACTGTACAGATTGAAAAGGGAAGCTTTAGGCACCAGATATTTAATCTCTTCTTTGACAAGTAGAAATCATTGATCTTACATCTTTATAATGACTGTAACTTTTCTGTCTCATGTTCTACAGCTTCCCATACTAATAATTGACCACATCACTTTCCGCGGGACGGTGTTTGTGTTAGGGCTTCTGATTTCACTTATCCTCTGAAACTTCATGGCTCACCTTTCCATTCACCTTTCCACTCTTGCTACAAGTTCTCACTTCATTCTCTCTCCAGTTTGCCATTCCCAAGATAGGCACGTGGTTGGTTCTAACTGAAAAGTTATTGCTGGTGGGTCAACGCTTTCACAGTAGCCCACGCGGCAGCCCACAGATAAAACACTCCGTCCTGGTCAGACAGATGTCTGGGTGTGAAGATATATAGACAGAATCAAACTACCTGTGCAGAGATTGGCACTGTCAATTATGACTCCCTAAGCAGGGGCTGTGGGCAAAGTCCCCAGTAAAGGAACTACACATGACAGACCTTGGCCTGTGCACCTTTCATCTCTCTTTACTCAGGCAGATACGCACAGCATGGACTTAACCAATTCCGATTTTCTCCTCTGAGATTTTCCAAAAGTGTAGTATGAACCAACATTGAAATCTGTCCTCCTCATCTGCCTCGTTCGTGCTCACCCCACCAAGAATAAAAAATGGAAAAAAATAAGTAAAACAAAACTGAGCAGTTGCTTTTACTTTTTTTAAAATGAGGTTTTCAGCTAAGCTATTAATGTATTTTGTTCTTCCTAGATCAGATTATTCATAGAAAAGACCCAACTAAATTGTTCCTACTTCAATGGTGCCTGTGATGAATCTTTTCTCCTCATAGCACTATCACTTTATCTTCATAGCTACATAAAATATAATTCCTCTCAGTATTATAATTAGTTAAGTATTTCATCATATTTTATTATTTCTGTATTTCCATAGGGCATAATAATAACAGAAATAATAATATTTGAAATAACAATAAAGCTACTATATAACTTACCATGTGTCAGAAACTGTACCAGCATTTTCATGCATTATCTCTCTTAATCCCCTTAAACCTCTTTGAGGTAGAGGCAATTACCATCAGCATTTTACAGATGAGGAAACTGATGTTCAGAGAGATTAAGTAACTTGTTCAGTTAATGAGCAGAGTTTCTGGAATTTAAACAAGAAAGCTTAATTCTACATCAGCAACTTTGAACTTTGGCTGAACATTAGAATCACCTGAGGAGTTTTTAATACCTTGCATCCCTCCCCAGATATTTCTAATTTATTACTATGAGGTACGGCTGGGGCATGGGAATTCTAATACGCAGCCAAGCTTAATAACCTCTGCTCTGTAGGCTAACTTATTGGCCGTTAGGTAACGAACGAGTTAATGAACAATTCAATGCAGTAATGCATTAACTTTTAATTTTCCATTTTTTTAAATAAATAGGTGCAGACAGTTTTACTTAAATAAAAATAACAATAATCTTTAATTGGCCACTCAGAGCAAATAATGAAAACAGTTTTGTCAAAATTGATTTATCCTGACCAGACCACTTGCCAAAGACCTAATGCAGTTTCCCAGAGAGAGATGGCAACCGGATTCCATAAACGACCAGCTCAGTCTGAATCACATCTTCCTGGGGACAGGGACTGCACTCGGGAAACCATAGAGCACATCAAACTGACTTAAGCTGCCCACATGGGCCCCTTGGTCCATTTCTTTGTTTTATGTTCCCCAATTCTCCAACCCTATTATCCTTAATGTGCTGTTCCTGCCAGAGTGCTTCAGGCAATTAGCACTCAGAGTGGGCCCGACTTATCTTCTCCTCTGAAGACCAATCTCTCCATTAGTCACAGGCAACCCGAAGACACAAACAAAAGAATCTAGAAAAAACTATAAATACTAATTAAGCACCAATTTGCAATGTGTTAGTTACTCACCTGACAGTATAAAATGACTAAGAGAAATTCCCAAAGAGCTAAGAACCTTGGAGTGGGGCACATAGACAGGAAAGGAGAGTTGGGAAGTTTTAACTGGTGTGTGTGTGTGTGTGCGTGTGTGTATGTATCATCTGTCTTCTCTTTCTTAATGCGTGTAGTTCAATCTAATCACACCAGACTCTGAGAACTACTGCCTTATTCAACTAGTGAGAGACTGACTGTATCGTAAACACTGTGGCCAGACCACACATGACAGTAAAACTCAGACCCTATCTCATCATCCAACCCTGAGTGATTCTTTTTGTTTTAATACTTTGTATGTCTTGTCCTCTTGATCAATTGTGTCAAGTACAAAAGCTGAACATTGTCTTAGTCTGTTTGGGTTGCTATAATAGCATACCACAGACTATGTGGCTTACCAAGAACTTCTAGCCTCCAGTACTGTAAGAAATAAATTTCTGTTATTTATAAGCCATGCATTCTGGGGTTATGTTGTCCTAGAGCCTGCACAAACTAAGGCAGACAGACTCTTATGACTGGACATGGGCACCCAAGTCTCTTACGCACAGATTCGCCAAAGTCTAGAAACAGGACAAGCACCCACCCCCTGGTGGCCTTGGTATCCAGAAGGCGGGAGTGATCCCAGAAATGGTTATTTATGTTTCCCCTCCCTGGAAGTTCACACCCCACTCAACGCCTTCCCTTTCTGCTCTCTTGGGTGTCTACCTTTCCTCCTCTATGTTTCTAAAACAACAAAGCCTCAGTTGTCAGTGCTGATACCTTGAATAACAACACTTAATTAATGAGCACACACAACTCTAGCACCTTTTACTCATTAATTTACCCCAACTTTAATTTTATTTGCTTCTCAGTTTCTAAATTCTAACCATATCTGCTGATGACATTGTGTTAATTCTGCTGCATTCTTCCAGAAAGGAGGAAAAAATCTTACAAATAGTTTCAAAGGTAAAGAGGGACAGTGAATGAAAGATCCAGTTACTGTTTAAGGAATGTAGGTTTGGTGCTGGGAAAAGACATTGCTTTATAGGTTTTTTTTAAAATAGATATTCAGCCTTAATAAGAAATACTTTCTGTGTTTGGTTATGACTTTCTTCTCTTTTATTCAGACACATATTTTATAGTTGTAGAAATCCACAGGAACCTTAGATACACATCTAGGAAGTTGTCCGTGAACCAACGTCTATTGGCGTGAAATGATTTGGGGGGGATGCTGCAGTATTTTCCCCCGCACCGAGCTGGTTCAATGAGCAAAGAAGTGGGGTGTGATCAGTGTATTGACTTCTGCATTATATTTATTTTACTTTATATGTTAATTTCAATAAGGTATTTGTGCCAATGGGTAGGGCCTTAGATACACATGAGGTCTGTCCAGAAGGTATCTGCCACACAATATGAAAAATGGAGACATTTATTAAAGAAGATATAAAATGCAAGCAACATTGCACATACGACAATGACACCTCAGCCCCTTAAAGCAGGCACCTTGGGACCTCACACAGTTCTTCCAATTGTCATCAGCTGCCCCAAAATATTTTCCTGAATCTCATCAAAAGTCTGAAATCTCTCCCCTTCAAAGATGATTTTAGTTTTGGAAAAAGCCAGAAGTCACAGAGTACCAAATCTGAGTTGCAAGGGAGCTGAGTCACCTGGGTAATTTGATGTTTTGCCAAAAAACTCTGCATGAGACATGATGCATGAGTGGGCATATTGTTATGAGGAAGCTGCCAATCACCAGTGGCCCATAGCTGTAGCCTTCTGAATCATCTGAATAGTTTCCATAGAAGAATGTTCAAGGTTGACACAAAATTCAATGCAGATTTGTTGCTCTACTCACTCAGTCATTTTGAATGCAATGGCCAAACAGTACACATGCTCACTCAACAGCATCTACTGACCTGCTGACTAGGACAGTGACGTCATCATTGTTCATGCATGCTCATTCCAGTGCATTTTCCTCGGCTTCCCGGTCACACTGTCATGCAAACTGTTCTCATTATATTGATCATGGCTGGAGTTTCTCAGGATGGACCTTGTATATAAAAGTTCTTCTCATCTTCTTGCTTGTTCAAAATGCTCCCTCCCCCACAAATCCAGTCTGGGACTTTCCCTTTATCAGAGCATGTTGTTCTCTCCTCCAAACATCTGAGTAGTCAACTCAAGTTTATTTTCCTCTAACGGAGTCTTACTTTTATCTTGAACCTTCATTTTGACTAAGGAAGTCCAAGGCTTAAAGGAAATGGCATGGGTTTGGGACAGTGAAATAAAGTAGTTTATGGATACATAAGGTATCTAAGGAGAGAGGCATAAAGGTGTCCCCAGAGAAGTCTGCCCTACCTGGAGTAGGTGGGCTCTGTAGTCCTAAAAGATGCCCCTAGACCCACCCTTTACTCCAGAGAAGCCCCCTCCCTCGCTCCTTGCCAGATGAGTAAAGCAGTGGCTTTCCAACTTAAATGTGCATGAGACCCTCCAGGAGGGCCTGTTAAAAAAGATATTGTGGACCCACCCTCAGAAAACCTAATTCAGTCAGTCTGTGATGGGGCCCTGAGAATTGGCATTTTCAAGTTTTTGGGTAACCCTGTCACCAAGGTTGTAGGCAACCATAATTTACAAACCACTGAAATATAGTAGATTACAGAAGGTGATTTAAGCTCAAAGAAAAGAGCAAGGCTTTAGGACTCTGACTGTCTCTGCAATCAGGCTACAAAACAACCATATCTCTCACCCCCCAAGCAAGGGCTATTCCATCCTAACCTCTTATCATTAAGAGTTAAGTAGGAGGGTCACATCCCCCCTTATATTTTTTAGCATAGACATTCTGAGTGGGAGATTCCATAAGGAGCACAGTAATTATAGCATTTTTCAAAAGCTAATTTGTTATTTTTTCTCTTGGGTGGGTGTGGGGGACTTCCTAGAGCGACGGCAGGGGTCACGGTCTGGCTGTGGCTTTACCTCGAACAATTCCTTTTCAGTCATCAGGGTTCAGATGTAAAGAATCAGAAATGAATATGGGGCTTTGGCTCATGACTCAACTCCTAAGTTTATAAACGCCCTGCACTTGTCTTAAGCAGACGGAGCCTGTAACCTTTCCAATCCAGTTTAGCTTCAGTTTTCCATGATCTTTTACCAAATGTAAACATGACATCAAAGACTCTACTGATTAAAATAAATACAGTATATTACACTATACAAACAAAAATCAATCTTTGGAAGCCCAAGACAACAGTCAAAGCATGTTCTGGAGATCACTATGGCCATGGGGTAAGGGCTCGCTGGCCTTATAGGGCCAAAAGATGAGACGATACTAACTCAGGTCAGTGTGGGGTGGTGTGCTGGGTGGTTTCATGTACACCAGCTCCTGTAATCCTGGTAATTCTTGGTAGTGAGTATCAGTACAAAGAAAAAATCCCTGCTGAGCACAGAGGGAAACTGAGGTTCTGAGAAATGAAATGTTGTGTCTTAGGGAGCACAGCTGAAACAGGCAGAATGCGGACTTGAGCCATCGTATTTCTGACTCCGAAGCCCAGAGCCCTCGGGAGACATAAAGTCCAACATAGGGTCAATGAGTGTTTATTAAGCACCAACTTTGTGCGAGAGGAAGAGAAGCTAGCAGATAAGTTCCTGACCCCATGTTCCTTCCAATTTAGTGAAGAGAAAGGCATGTGTGTCTGAAAGAGATCGAGTCCACATTCCCACTTTACCCACGGAGAAACCAAGGTTTATTTGTTAAAAAGGTTTATTTGCTGCCAAGGCAAGCCATCAAAGTAGGAACAAGACTATTATCTAGGGTTTCACGTGGGATCACTGCACAGGCCAGGCATGGATATCAAATTCCACACCCTCACCCTGACCTTGAAGGCACTCTATGATCGGGCCCAGAACTACTCTTTCTGTTCCTGGAATAGGCTGAGCTGGTTTTCACCTGTGGGCCTGTGTACTTGCTATTCGTTCTATGTGAAACATTAGGCATCTGGGTCTTTTTAAGCCCAAGTCATCCTCATCGTTCAGGTATCAACTCAGGAGAATGCCCTCCAAGGGTCTTCCCTCAACCTGCTATCTGCAGATGCTGGCCTCATCCAAGCCTGTCCTGAGTTCCCATACTGACAGTCCACACGCAGAATGAGTCTTTGCATCCCACAGCCGGTCAAAGGGTGTCTTTGCTCTCATCTGGCTTTTCCCTTTTAACATCTCACTTCCCTACTCGCTCATCATACCCATTGACATCAACTCCCAAATAAGGCACTTGCCTCCAGTTCCTTGTCTCAAGAACTGCTTTGCAGCAATGCAAATCTAAAGATGGAGTCATCGTTGACGCTGTCCCTCGTGACTATTTTTCTTCATAGCATTTCTTCCTATCTAACACTATCTGATTCATGAATTTGTTCACTTGTTTATCTCTACACTGCCATCCTACCTGACCCTCCACCTACCCCCGCAAAGCCTTCTCCACCCTGGCAGACGCCCAGTAGAATATAACCATCATGGTGGCTTGACATTGCATCTCCTGTTCACTTGCAGCATCCCCAAACCAGAACATCACCCAGGACAGAGTAGCTGCTCAACCTATGTTTATTGACTCAACAAAATGAGCAAATGGAGACGCTGAGTGTCAGAGCTCTCCAATGTGTCAATGCAGAGGGATCGTCGGTAGCCAATCACACTCTTGAATGACTAAACCAGTGGTGTTCTCCTTTTGCTTTATTCCTATGCAATGCCATAGTTGCCCTCTCCATTTCTGTAGCCTCTCCCTGATCAATCACTTTCTGTTAAACACGCTGCCCTACACAATCAAAAGTTTACAAAAGCAAGTAAAAGTCAATCCTAGCTTCAGGGGCAACACATTCATTATCAGCCTCAATCTATATTTACATGAGTATAGAAGGAAGACGTCCTGAAACAGAAGTCTCTGTCCCTTTGGATACCATCACATGGGCCTTACATAACCATTTACGTTTATTAAAAGAATTCCTTGTCTGTTTCTGTTTAACCCTGACCTTCGAGTGCTTGATTTAATAACCTGTGGAATTAGAATAAATTACATTGGCTTGTTTAACCATCTATATTACAGAGAGTGGCAAGGAGGAGCTAGCACCTAGAAACACAGGAAGGCACAGACCAGCCTTCAGCGAGATGCAGAGGGAACATAACAGGGGAACTGTGTGCTTAGGGACAGTCACATGGACTGGAGAGAACAGAAACCTGCAGCCTTGGAGACCAGCTCCCCTAAATAAAAAAAACTTTGTCAAAACCAAAAATAAAGGAGCCTTTTTTACGGAAGTAGGTGACACTTCAAAACATGACAGAGGGGTTCTATTCCTGTGAACAGTTTTGTTTTCAAATGCCACTCAACCGAAAAGGTCACCTGTAGCCGTTTTCTTTTTTCTCTCTGCCAGGCCATGTAGGAGGCTGCGCGCATTGAGGGTGACGGCACTACTCTCTGAAACGTTTTGCCTCCATAGCAAACTAAAAGGTACTGAATATGAAGAGTTGCCTGTTTAATTTACCAGCCCCTTCCCATACACAGTGCCCGGAGGAGGACCTGGCGTAGTGTAGGTGTTCAATAAATACTTCGTGGAACAGTAGGAGGCCTAATTACTTGCATTCTCACATGATTGCAAGATGCTCACTTACAATGTGCTCAAACTGGTATAGCCCATCTTTTGCTTCTATCATGATGGGTAAGGTGCTCTGTGATTGTGTGCTCCTTTTGACCTATCTTGTTGCCACCCAGAAACAGGGAAAATGCTACTTCTTGATATGTTTTATGTTAAGAAGTGAATGCTGTGTGATAAGTAAAAGATCAGGGTTTGGAGTTAGTCACTTCTGTTCTAAGCTTCCTTTTTCCTGATGTGAAAAACAAACAGGTGTATTAATGAAAATCACTTTTCAGAATTCAGTCGTCGGGGCATTAAATTAGGTAGTACTTGTTCAAAGCATAGGTGTTGTGCTTGGGACAGAGTTCACACTCAGTGAAACATTTCCCCCCCCGTTGTACAGATAGAAAAACGTTGGTTCAGAAGGATCAAAGGACTGTCTGTAGGATCACGTCCCTGGAAATGGCCACAGATGGGATTCCAGGAAGCAGGAATTCTGACCCGCTTCGGCCACAGAAACCATGGTCTTCCTCCACACCCCTCTGCTTTTCATACAGGGGTCTAATTCACATGTAGACTTCATCTATTTCACTCCGGCTTCCCCCGTGCATACAGCAGCCGCTGCCTCCAATTTCCCCACTGCTGCAGTAGTGAACCACTGGCCGTTGTTGACCTTGGGAATAGCAGTGAATTTACAGAAGTTCGCAACTCCGGGGAATTTTTTTCACTTCACAGTATAGATAGATGTGGCCTGGGGCCATGATAAACGTAAACTATTTAGGCACAAATTCTCTAAGTTTGCTATTTAAAAGGTGTTTGTTTGGGATAAGCTGATGTTCTTGGGACAACTGTGTCAAAAACTGTGAGATAATGTAACAGGTGTTGAGGCAGAAATGCTAATTAAGCCAGCGTGAGTGTAAATGATGTGTTTTTAATGCATCACTGCCTGGGAGACATCTTAATGCCACTCCTTAACTTATTCTTAACAACATGGTATCTGCCTTATGGAAAATGCCAAGGCGATGGTATTTTGACCAAGGTGGAAGCCTTGGGTGGTCTGTCTGCTGTCCTTCTATTCCAGGACGTCTTTACTGTTAGTCTTCCCTCCCTCCTATCCTGGGCACAAACCACGCTGAACAACTTGGGGGTGGTTTAAAACCACCAGACCAGTGATTCTCAGTCATGACCCTACCCTAGAATCACCTCATAAGATTGTAAAAATTATAGACACCCAGGCCTCACCTGCATTAATGGGTCTTAAATAACTGTTCTGAGGAGGACATCAAGTATCATATTTCTAAAATTTTCTGGGTGATTCTGAGGGGTAGCTGGATTTCAGAATCACCGCACTAAGCTTTTCTGTCTCTGAGCCACTACACAAGCTAAAATTTCTGCCTTTCTTTTATCACGTGTGCCACTCCTAGCCATTCTCCAAAATGCAGTTCAGAAGCACCACTTCCAAGTAGCTTCTCCACTGGGAAATGCTGGTCTGCCTTCTTTGTTTTAAAGAATTACTCCATGGTCCATCCTAACCCTCAAAACATTTGGCTCTACTGTAAATTCCTTGAAATCCGAGATGGAGGTTATTGTGTATATCCACAGTGCCTAGGATTGTTCATGTAAGAGCTATGTAAAAACATATTAAGGAATGAATGAATGGTGATGAGAAGGTTGTTAGAGTGGGGCTAACAGCTCTGGCTACTTGTCCTGGTTCTGCTGATTTGCAGTATACAGGGAGGGGCAAAAGTGGATTTACAGTTGTTGGTATGTGAAACACAGAGTTTTTTCTTGTATTTTTTTTAAAGATTTTATTTATTTATTTTTAGAGAGGGAAAGGAGGGATGGAGAGAGAGAGAAACATCAATGTGCGGTTGCTGGGGGCCACAGCCTGCAACCTAGGTATGTGCCCTGACTGGGAATCGAACCTGTGATGCCTGGTTCGCAGCCCGCACTCAATCCACTGAGCTACACCAGCCAGGGCTTTTTCTTGTATTTTTTTAAATTAATTTTTGTATTATTTTCCATACAAACAACTGTAAGCCTACCTTTCTCCCACCCTGTATATATTGACTGTAAGTAGTTTTAAAGCACTATAGTATATAAAGCTGTATAATACATATACATGTATTATATATGACCTGGTAATTACACCCTATTTATGTATCCAACAGAAAATACACATTCATGTTCACCAAAAGGCACATAGTAGGTTGTTCACAACATCATGTTTTTAACAGCCACAAATCCAAATAAACACCAAATGCCCACCAAGAGTAAAATAGGGCGCAGTCACACATAAAATACTGTGCCACAAGAAGAGTCCTATAAACATACAACGACGTGGATGGATGTGGAAAAGGATAATTTGAGCAAATGAAGCAAACAGCAAAAGAGCTGGTACTATAGGTTACACACTTGCACAGAGAACGGAAACCAAGTAAATCCCCTCTGCTGTTAGAAACCAGCACAGGGAGGGCCCTAGAGACCGGGCTCAGTGATTGGAAGGGAACAGTCTCTAGAATGTTGGTTGTGTCCCTGGTCTGCTCAGAGGTCACACATGTGTGCCTGGTTTGTGAAAATTCATCAATATGGAAACTATGTGTCCTTTTCTGTACACACATTATGCATCAATAAAAATGTTAAAAAATACCTTGGCATAAACAACCTAACATGTCCTTTTATATAACATAGTTCCCATTTAAACCTCAGGAACATTTAGTTGACCTTTGAAAGAATCTACCTTCCAGACCTGGCTCCTCAGATGGAGTCCCTGGTTTGGATGGTAGTTGAAGAGTGTTGCTGATTTGGAAAATGGTGATGAGTTTTTGAAAAATGCAAAAAATCTTTTCTTAGGGGAGAGAATTCACTCATTGTCTCACTGGTGATTATGACATGGTGCTAAGACTTCTCTGCTTGTGTGAGGGCTGGGAACAGGGCAGAGAGACATGTATGTAAGATAGTCCTATTTTAAATGCCTCTAGGTTTTTCCTATTTACAACAAAAGGCACTTATTTCCTGGCATATCCAACTTGAATGCTTTATTTTTAAAACAGTCTAGGTTTAATAGTAATTATTAATTTATTTAGCAAATATGTATTGATTATCTTCTTCATGCCAAGAACTAAAAAAAAAGTCCAGGCAGATTGGGGAGTCAACTGGAATATTCAGAGAGTATCTTCAGTCCTTCCGAATTCTGAATTCCTGTGGAGTCCTATAGGACTCTCATTTTCTCAAACTCCTGTTTCCATTTATCATCACACCCTGACTTTTTTTTTTGTCTTCTGTTTTGCCCAGACTCTAAAGTCAGGCAATGCAGGCATTTTTTCCCTGAGTTCATCAACCCCTCCTCATCTTCCACCATCCTAAATCAACACCACTCAATAAACTTTACTCCTTACCATCTTCTGAATACCTGCAGTCTCAGGTCATTAAGATAATATTCTATGATTTCTTCTGTTTCTACCACAAACTCATGTTATATGATCTCAGCTAACTCATGGAACTTTACAGCATTCTTTTTCATAAAGTTGTATTTCATTTTTTATTTTCTGCACTCAATCCATCAACCCTGCAAAATACAAACACACATATGCCAGAAAGCCAAGGCCTTCTGCTCTATTGAGCAGATTGAGGTCATTCATTTCTGTTCCACCTCAGAGTCACTCTGTCATTATTCATACATTGCTACTTCCCTCCTGCATTGGAGGGAAAACTGTCTTTCCTTTTTCCCAAGTTGCTTTGGTGCCAGCTTTCTTCTGTACAATATTTTCTTACCACTTCCCTCCAGCTCCATGTAATCTAGCTTGAGTCTTTAAAATAAGACCAAAGTTGTTCTGAGGTCCCTGCAAACCACCTATTTCCGAAGTCAACAACTTTTTCCAGTTCATTTTCACTGTCACAAGGTGATCTGAAAATTGGACATGTACTTTTGAAATTCTCTCTTCTTTGACTTCTACTCACAGATCCTTCCTTCCATTTTCCCTAGGTTTCTGCTTTATCTCTTCTATTCCTGTTTCCTAGAGATCCCCTATGCTTATGCCCCCTGCCTAGTTCTCTGTCAGTGTGATCCCTTCCACTAGCCTCAAGATCCTCAACAGCCTTTTACACAAGAAGGCCATATTGTAGGTCAACATGGAAGACCGTACACGCTCCAGGAAACACCATAACCCCTGGTCTTGAGCACAGCCGGGCAATGAGGGCAAACACCAGCACGATGGAGTGGCACTTCTTGACCCAGACACCTGGGCCCTGCTAGCAGCACCAAGAGGCAAAGCTGCCAGCAGGTACTAACATGATCCATGGACCAGTAAGCCACAAATCGGGATGGAGACCCTGGCCAACAGCAGCAGCTTCACATGCTGATTTCAGGGGATCCCCCAAAGGCTGGAATCACTCAGAACAGAGCCAGTGTAGCTCTGACAACATGGACATTTTAGAAAAGATGGTCAAGTTCAGCAGAGCTACTCTTATAAAGTATATCATTGCTGCTCTCTGCTGGTCAAAGGCATACTCTATTCTCTTCAATTAAGATTAGCGGAGATGTGGAATGGGTCAAAGAGGAGAGATGCAGTGCTTTCAAAATGCTACATTCTGGTGCTAGACAATTGCCGTTGTCAAAACGGTTTCACAGGTGATGATAGATATTCTTACTCAGAAAAACTAACTTCAGTGAGGATCGAATGCAAAGACATGCAATTAATTACCACCTTTTTGTGTGTGTGGTGAGAACACTTAACGTGAGAGCTACCTTCTTCATAAACTTTAAGTGCACGATACAGTACTCTTTACTGTAGGCACAATATCACAGAGCAGACCTCTAGAAGTCACTCTCCCTGTGTCATTGAAGCTGCACCCCTGCACAGCAGCTCTCTACCCCCCGCTCTCCTCAGCTTGCAGCAACCGCCATTACTCTTTGTTTCCATCAGTTTGACTATTGTAGATACCTTGGGTAAGTGGAATTATGCTTCCATTTTTGTAGGAACATGGACAAGTCCTATTTGAGATTATTACCTGGATACCCTGCAAAATCCTAAAATGTTTTCTGAATCTTAAAAGAAAGGTTAAATTTAATCATCTGTATTTGTGCATTTTTTATTGAAAATTTACTTTAAATTATTATATTTCTCAAAACAAAGCTATTGTATCGCAGGCTTAGAATATACTCTGTAGATACCTGGAACTGGTTGCTTTTAGAGCACAGTCCTCACGCTGACACTAACTGTGTGATTTAAAATAATGTCTCAAATTTCCTGAGCCTTGAAAATGTTTCTGGATACTTGCCTTACCCTAAGGTCCCAACACATCTCTGTGTTTTAATTTTATTTACAACTGTTCAATGGCCTATGGTGCAAAGTGCCTTGTTTTCTGACCTTCTGTTCCCCACCTAATGACTTGCCTGAAGAACAAACAACCACTGGAGGAAGCTAGTAATCTTTTGGGAGAATTAGCAAAGAATAATTCTGGGAAGGAACAATGGCAGCAGCAAAGTACGCAGACCCAACAATGCATTCTTCTTTTCAAACAGTCAGTACCACACTGAGATGTGATTTGACTGTTGTTGCCTGTTTATTGGTGCAGGAAATGGGGATTCGGTTGTCACTGGGTCTGTAAACTAGAAGTTACAATGTGCTGAATGGAGGGGAAACTACCCGACTGCTAGAGATGAGTCCTAACCAGATGTCCCATACGGTTCCCCTCTATTTCATTTCTCTATTAGAGAACCCTTTGGGAGCCTACACTGATTGAAATTTTGGAGGGATACAGTTTGAAGACCTATATATCTGAGATATGGTAGCAAATCATCTTTCAATCCATACCAACACATCAAGTTCAGTACAGATGCTGGAGGGCCCCATTCAGGTATATTTTGTAAAGAAAAATAGGGTTCAGTTAGATCCCCGAGTCCAGTTTATGTCACACTATTAATATGGCAAAATGGGTCTTCAATGGTTGTTGTCCCTTCTTTTGGAGAACCTCTCCACTTGTTTGTCTACCCTTCTTCCTCCAACAAAACCCCTGCTATCATGCTATTGATGTCATACAACCTCAGGATGTTTGTGCTGCACCCAGACCTGCCTCCAAAGACTGCTCTCTGTGAACTTCTAGCCCTTTCTCAAAACTGACCTCTGTGCTCCTCCTTGGATGGCCCCTACTAAGCTAATGAGTACAACTGGCTAATGTCCTTTTTTTCTGTCCTGCCATCTTGGTGAACTATTTCAACAATGAGGACCAGGGTAGAACATGGTAAAGAATCAACTCTCATGGTTAGTTTTCAAGTGCAGAAAGACCTGAGAGTCCTCTTAGAATTTTGGTAGATGACTACACACTGGTAAGCTACAGGAGCTGCCTGACACACCGCAAATCACTTGTACCTTCATGGGGAAAGGCAGCCAGTGGCATCCCAGAGAGGGTGACTAGCCTATGGCTCAAAGGCCAATAAGTGGCATCTCTCAAATGACAACAGCTGATTCCTCAAGCCTTTTTGATTCTTCAAGAAGGCACTCCTGCTCTCCCCTCTCCTCCATTTGTTGGCTTTCTTTTTTATGTATTTCAAATGGGAAAATAGCCTATATGTAGTGGAAAAAAGCAGGTTTCGTTTGATTGTGCACTTTTATACACTGGCAAACTATTTTAGTTTCTTGTAATCTTACTAGAAAGCTATTTCCAGAGAAATATCTCATATTTGCCGCCATGGAATTTAAAGTAATGTTTTAATTTGTCAGAGCCTCTGTTCATCTGTTCACTAGGTACAACTATTCCTAACTATTCCTAATATGTTGGCACCTAAGAACTTGACAAAGGATACTTATGATTAGATTATTGTCATGCTAATGGGGAAAGTAGTAGAAAATTTAGTCATAAGAAAACTTTCTATAGTAATGGAAAACTTTGTATTTTCAGATGAACATGTTTAAAACTGATGTTTAATGAAAATTTTAGCTTCCTAAAATAAGTGTTTTTCTCTGTATCCTTGAAGCTTCAACTTTGAGTCTAATAGAAACTTTTGATGACCACATACATCAATGTATTCTTTGCATTCCAAGAATGGGATCACAATGAACACACTGAGCCATCACCTCTCCATGATGCAGCTGGTACTATTTCTGCAGCTTGCCTTCTCTTTATTTTCAGTTTTTCCTCACTCTTACTTCCTATAAATCCCATTCAAATATTTCTTTATTTCCTTTTTTATTGTTGTTCAAGTACAGTTGTCTCCATTTTCCTACCACTACTTCCTCAAGCTCATTCAAATATTTAAATAACCTTACTTTCTTGAATCACAGTTCAAATGCCCTATTTCTAACCAATTCTCCCATCTCTTCTTATTGTATTTATATCTTACTTTGAATGCCAAAGCTTATATTATTTTATTTCCCCAAACACAAATACTGTGTTTTTTTTCTATCTAGGGAGTCTGTCCTCATTTTTATTTGCCCTGAGAATGACTTACTCATCCTAAAAGCTCAAATCCTGAACCCTTCCCTAGTATAGAGGTAAAGAAACTTCTCTTTGGTTCTCTCACAGTTCTTTTACAACTCTGTGGTAGGTGGAATATTGCCCTCTGAAGAAGTCCAAGTCTTAATTCCTAGGACCTGTGGATATGTTTCCTTCCATGGCAAAAGAGACTGCACCTGTACTTAAGTTAAGAGTCTTGGGTGGGAAGATTATCCTGGATTATCCTGTGGGTCTGATGCATTCATAGGGGTCATAAGTGAAACAAGGAGGCAGAAGAGTGCTGTCTGTGATGGAGCATGAGAAAGATTTGACCTGACCTTGCTGGTTTTGAAGAGGGAAGGAGGTATGAGTCAAAGAGAGTGGGTATCCTCAAGAAGATAAAAATGATGAGAAGAAAACAAAACAAAACTGATTCTTTCCTGGACCCCCTGGAAAGGAACCCAGCACCTTGTGAAACTCATTTTGGATTTCTGACCTCCAGAACAGCTATAAGATAATAAGCCATTAAAACAATAGGAAGTACTTTAGGTAAAATTAAGTTTGCGGTAATTTGTTACAGCAACCATAGGAAACCAATATAATCTTTTCTCTCTAACATTAATGAGGTATTCTGGGACTTGGGTTTGCAGTTTGCATTTGTTCTAGAGTATGTTTTAGTGTCCCACATCACACCATGATTTTGATTTCTTTATGGGTTGTCTCTGGAGCAAAAATTAGGCAACTGCAAACTGAATCATGAGTTGGTATAAACTCTGTGTTAGTTTGCTAGGGCTTCCATGTGACAGAACACAGCCTGGGTGCCTTAAACAATGGGAATTTATTTTGTTACAGTTCTAAGACTAGAAGTCCAAGGTCAAGGTGCCAGCAAATTTTCTTTCTCTTGAGGCCTCTCTCCCTGGCCTGAAGATGGCCACCTCATAGTCTTCCTCCGGGGGTACCCATCCCAGGTGTCTCTTGGCGCATCCAAATAATCTCTTCTTATAAGGACACTAGTTGAATTGGATTACAACCTACTCTAATAGCTTCATTTAAGTTAATCATCTCTTTAAAGATCTTATCTCCAAGTAGTTTTATTATGAGTTACTGTGCTTCAACATATGAGTTTTGAAGGGGGTACAATTCAATCTATAACAAACTCATAACTCGCTTCAATTACTTGCTTTGTGTTCTGAAAAGAGGAAAGCAAAAAGAAAGAAAAAATAAGAAAGGTTATATAAGAAAAGTAAATAAAAGTAACTTACTTTCAGTGTCACTGTACCAGTCAGAAGTATTTCAGGTAAAATGAGAAGAAAACCAACAATTTTTTTTGAGTACCACCTAGGTAAAATTGTCAGCAGACACACTGTGAATTAGGATGTACTGCCCAGATGTCCCTTCAGTGAAGGGCTTCTGCTAAGAGTGCTATCAGCAGATCACCCTCAGCTGCTAGCGCTTTCGAGGATGGCTCCAGCTGTAAACAGACACCTCGTCTATGATCCTACCTTTCCCAGGGTGACTTACGTCCAACGACATACTAGCTTTCCAACTTGCCCCAGCGGGAGCCAAGTCTGACAGGCACTGTGGCTTCAGCACTCCCCGTGGACAGTCTGAGTTTTCCACTGAGACCACATCACTGCTCAACATCTCCCTCTGCCCACTCACTCTCCTCCCCTCCTTGCATGGATGTTGATCCCGGGAGTATCCATAATAAATATTCTGCACATGAAACATCGCTCAGGGCCTACTTCCTGGACCTCAAGCTAAGGCACTATTTTGAAAGTGAAGAAAACAGAAGTGTAGAAAGGTTAACTCATAAATTAGTTGGACAACCTATCAACCTTCAGAGTTCATGCACTTTCTAATACCCTATGCTTCTCATACTGGGCTTGGTTCTTTTGGAACTTCATCAAGTTAAAGGCACAGAATAAATATCTCCTAGGGAGTCAGTTTTACTGAAGTATCAGGCATTTAAACACTTTTTTTTTTTTAGATTTAAAGTATCAGATTAGAGTGCAAAATGCAATTGAATTTTGAGGTTAAAATATGGCCCTTCAAAATTAATCTCTTAGTTATAGCTGGCTGCTTTACCATAGGCCAAGGGCAGATGGAGATTAGAATGTTTGACAGGAAGAATGCCTTCTGGAGACTAAATGAGCTTCTGTATTATTCACTCAGGTAATAGCTTGATCTTCAATGAAAAGAAGTTTAGATCACAGGAACATCCAAAGTGTGGTGATAAATTGGTTAGCTTTAGGAATAATTAATTACTAATGATAATTGCAACATGGAAGGGGTTAATTACACATAGAAATTCTAGGACTTTTATACTCCTGGCTTGAGGTGGTTTTTTGGTTCTAACTACCCCATTTTGGAGATTCAATAGGAAAGATTATCTCCAATCATCTCCTACTGGTTGCTTCAGAAATGCAATTTTCAACCAAAGTTCCTGGGGCCCTGCTGGCTCCCAGATGTGTTCTCTGTACCTAAGCAGTAAAGATCAGAGGTTAGTGCTGTTAGATTCCCTGCTTGTCCGTCTCTGAGCCTGATTTCTCACCAGCATCCCTTTCCCTTGTCACGCTTTCTGAGCAGTGACTGACACAAATGGGATGTGTGGACTCTCGAGGAATGTTCACAGCTATTTAGAAAGTGGTAACAATCCTAATGCTACATAATGATTTGAGGATTAAAGGATTACACTGTGAATATTATGGATGCCATACCAATGTTTGGGTATTAAAAACTGGTGCTATAAATGGAGACTAAAACAGTGAATGAGGAGGAAACCCTTGTATGTTCTTACTGTTTGTTCGTATCTACCTAAAACACAAAGGAGTGGTTCCTAAAATTTAAACTACAGAGAGCAGTTTACTCTTTTTTTTTGGGGGGGGGTGTCATAGGAAAAAGTTATTTATGCTTTTACAAAGGACAAAGCTATAGAACGTAAAATGCCATAAAGTCAGGTGAAATGATAAGGCAGCTTTGGATTCCTATTCTTAGGAGGAGGGAGTTATATGGAAAGTTTTCTCATTTTCCTCTTTGCAAGATAAGGCTCCACAAAAAAGGAATGAACTGATGTGTAGCACAACAGCCTCTCCTCCCAGGGAGGTGAGTAGGGTTCCATCACCAGACTCAGACCTTTGTCACCAACCTTTCACGCACTCACAGGGTTAGCATCTTTGCGATACGGCCCTTTCTTAGGACAACGACAACAATTTTAAAATACCAAATGTGCAAAGACTTCTGAGAAAGAATGGCTTCACCCTCTAGGAGAAAAAAAAGACTCATCAAAAAATGTGGATCCACACATGCAAAAATGTGTATTTATGCAGAGACTGTGATAGTTTATTCATATATGAAACCAATTTTGGGATATTTTGTCTATGCTTCTTGATCACATCGAAGGTTTCATTGCAAAATTGGACCCAGTTAGCCTATGTCACAGGATAAACCAGGATATATAATATATGTGATATATGATACATGATATATATTATATCACATATTTGGAGTTCACAGCTGCAGTCTCAACTGTGATAGTGATAGTAGCTAAAACTGGAAGACATTTGAAAAAAAAACCTGATAGTAACCATACTTGCTATGTATATAGTCCTCTTGTTGGGAACCAAGGATAAAGAATTCACAAATGTCACCATCTAAGCACCTCTTTCCAATTAAACATCACCCTTCAGCTTGCAAAATAATTTCTTTACAGTTAAGAAAATGATGGAAGAAACGGGTCAGTTGCGTCTTTCTTCCTGGAGAAACAGGCAGGACGACTGCATCCTAGGAGCTTCTCTGTGTTGAATTCAAGAGGTGTTAAAAAAAAAAAAAAAAGCAGCCTTTTCCAATCCCAGCCATGTAGTTACAGTGTACAGAAGACAAACCCACATTTCAAGATTAGGGAACGTGGTTGGGTAGAGGAAACCAGACTACTCATTCCAAACAACGTAGAAATACGTGTCACATCCTGAGTTCAAAATTTTTTCTTTGCAAGATGAACATAAAAGCACTGAAAGGTCAAGGAAAATGTTCTTCCTCGTATGAGCTCACAGAACCACCGAATGCCCTCACTGTGGAGCCTCAGTCTGCCGTCTCTGCTCCAGAGCAATTTCTTTATACTGGTTTGTAAGAAAGAGTTATGAAAGACATTGAAATGGCTCAAAGAAACATTGGTAGGCGGTGAGAAAAATCCAGAAGTTCATCCCCATCCTCCCACCGAGATTCTGGTTTTCTGGTTTTTCAGTTGGACAGTGATTTAGGAATTGGTATGATGGGATTATGTAGCTGTAATTAAAGTCTTACATCCATTGACCTTAAAATATGGACATTACTCACATGAACTTAACTTAATCATACCAGCCCTCAAAAGCACAGAATTTTTTCCAGCTGGTGTCAGAATTAGAAGAAAGACTTAAAACAGGAGAAAAACTAAAAGGGTCATTATTGCTGGTTCTAAGATGGGGAGGGTCACATGAGAGGAAATAGGAATGGGATTTAGTCACACAGGGTGATTTGTGGCCAATAGCCAGCAAGAAAAAGGGGTCATCAGTCCTACAACCACATGGAATCAAATCTGGTCACTGATTTGGATGAGCTTAGAAGGCAAGTCTCAGAACTTCCAGAAAAGAGCCCAACCTGGGCAACTGTTATGAAACTCTGAGCAGAGGAGCCTGTTAAACCATGCTGAACTTCCAACTGATGAAACTTGGAACAAATAAGTGGGTGTATTTTAAGCCACTAAGTTTGTGGTGATTTGTTCCACAGCAATAGAAAACTGGAGCACTGAGGACCTAACTCTGGGTTTTTTTATTCTGTGCCTTTTATTTGCCTTGAACTACTGTACAGTTCTATAAATCATAGGTAACTGATGATAATACAAATGTTTTTTGTCTACAGACATACCAACAAATGTTATCTATCATAAATATAATCTCCCTTTACTCTAAAGAAAAAGTCAGTTTTGAGTCTATTTGTAAATTTATTTCAGCATTCCTTATCTGCCCATATACAGGTGGTACTTTAAATTCTCTTTTGATCCAGTTGTAGCTTCCTACTGGTTCCCCTATTAATTAATAAGTTAAATGAATTATTTATGTTTTATGTTCATGTATAAACAGTTATAATATCTATAAACTGTGTCTATATAAAAGTTACAGAATTTTCTATCTGTACAAGTCATAGATTTGCCCTTTGTCCGTAGTTCCTTTATTAAATAAACCCTCCTTAAATCACCCAGTGTGTGTGTTCCCTCCCTTCCCGACTCTGTCCCGTTGACGCACCTGCTGACATTGCTAACCCTGGTCAGCTTACGCACTTCCCCAAGGTTCTTCAGCTTCTAACACAGAATTTGTCTTGCTTTATTATCAGCACTTTTAAAACACAGAACTATTCCTCATTTGTTTCAAAAATGGATTTATGGCAAGAAATTTTTTTAGGTCATAGGTTAGGCCATTAAAAAAAGATGATGAGGAAAATCGTGCAATACTTTCATATATTCTGACATTTTAAATAGCTTTATGCCCAAAAACAAATTATTGGCAACTTTTCCTTCCAAATCATAGAGTAAATACTACTCAGTTCATCTCTTCATAGTATGAAAATTGGGAAACTATTGGCTGATTACTTAACTTCATTCCTTTTGCTCAGTAGCTTGAATCCATGACAGTGTTTATATTTGTTATATTGTATTGTCTACCTTTAGACTAAGAAACCACATGCTCTTCAACATTACTTACTATAAAAGAACAATCTATCCCAAAATAACAACTTTCTGAGAGTGAAAACAGTGCATGGCTGAGTCAACAATTACTGGGAAGTTGGACAGGAAGTTGACTAAGGGAGTTAATAGTGTAGAAATATGGACTGTTGACACTACTGAGGCCATATTTGGATGAAGAAATGATGTCACTCTTTTCACCAACATGCAGAACCTTCCCATATCCGATGATGATGGTTCTGTTTTATCTAATATCAAGGCATGCTGACACCATTATGCCATATAGTGTTTTCACCAAATGCTAATTATTTTATTAATTTTAACATAGTGACATATAAACAATAGTCTTCTGCTGTCAAGATGCTTGTTTTTTTTTCTTGTTTTCAGTTCAAAACATTGTTCTTAAAAGAGAACTAAACTAAATTCAAAATGTGATACTCCAGAAAGAAAAAAGAAGCAGCTGAGGTAAACAACATTAAGAAAGGCCAAGTAAGGTGAAAAATTACAGCAAATAAAAGGCCATTTTCCCTACTGGGAAAGACAGCACAATTCAATTTGTTAAATTATTTTATTTATCTCTGAGTGGCAATGTGAATGATCTATCTGTTTTGATAAACACTCAAACTTTGCTGAACAGAAAATTGTACTACTTCTAACATGTCAAATTTGGATACAGTAAAAGAAAATGTGAATTAAATTGGCTTTGAATATGCCGCAGTAAAGGTGAATTGTTGGCGTAGCACTATCTTTCCAGTAGCTGTATTTGAACCAAAATACTTCGCTTAAGAGGAATTACATAAGTGTGCAAACTAAAATCATAATTGATTATGTCTCACTCTCTGCATCTGAAATGTTCTAGAAACTCTAAATGCAATAAGAAGATTATGCAAAGAGAAAGGTCTAGTTTGATCAAAGACCTTGGCAGTGAATTAGAAAGGGTTTTATAGTCTCAGATTAAACAATTTAGCAAAACTCTGAATTTCACTCTCTTCCTTCCTTCATGCATTTATGTATTTTACTACTTATTGAAATACTCTTATGTGCACACTTTGTCCTAGGGGGTGGGGACTAGATATGTAAACCTTGCTGTCTTCAAGGAAGAGAAAAGTGGTCAGAGAATTCCACGTGAGTAAATGGAAAGACCATATACATGGCCCAGCAAAAGTAAGGTCTGCTTGAGTGTGGTTGGTAGGATAATAGTATGGGTGTAACAATTTATAGTTTTAATTTGAACATTTCACCTAAAATGTCATACGGTGTTCTTCAGTGTGATATTGTTATGTCACAGGATTACATGCTTCTGATTTTGTACTAAAGGATTTTGTAACAAGAAAGGGGTGTTATTTGTGCCAGACCCTGCATTTCAACGTGCTCTAAGAGGCTGCTGTAGAAACACATAATTGTACATCTGTCGTAAGGAACCAGGGAGATAAATTCTAAGCTAAAACCTACTTTAGAGGGAAGTTTAGAGCCATTATCCACAGGAACAGAAAAGACTCACAAGTGAAGGAGATTCCAAGGAGAGGTACCAACAATTTCAAAATTCTATGGATGAGAAAGCCCTGGACCATTCCAGAAATTCCAAGTTAATTTTGTGAGAAACAAACATGGTGAAGTTTAGAAAAAGGGCACTGCTGATAAAAAGAAAGACAAGAAAAGAGTTTTTGGAGTGGTGAGGTAAATCATCTATATTTTATTAGTCCTTGGCTCCAGAATCTCTGTTAGGAAGGAAATAAGCTTTGTTTAGCTGGTAGCAAGCAGTGAAATGAAGAAAACAGAAAGCTAGCAGCTCTGTGTTGAAAATAAACAGGATTTTATGGTTTAAGGACATGAGAAAAAATGAGAAGGAGGAGGAAGAAAAGAAAGAGCAGGGATACAAACATGGTAGGAGAATGAAAAAATTCTGAGAAGACAGACTTAGATTTGTTTGTTTGGCTGTGTTGAAAACACCCTTGTATCAGCCCCACTCCCCACCCCCAACATTCACCCTCATCTTTCCACAAAGACAAAAGACACATATACATTTTAGTGTTTTGTTTTTATGCGTAGAAACCAAAGAAAGTTCCCTCCCTGTTGTGGCATCAGGGCAGAGATGGACAGATAGAATTAGCTCTCAGAACCAATAGGTAGAGTGACAAGAAACTGAATGGAGGGAGGGTCTGGGACTGAGAGGGTACTCTGGAACCTGCAGAAACCTTGGGGCAGGTCTGGGGCTTTTCACAGGCAGTGAGCAGGAGTTGGAGCTAGCCCTCTGGATTTCAAGAAGTGGGGGCTTCATGTGGCACCTAGGGCATTTAGAACTTGGGGGAGCTGGTGATCAATTTTAAAATGGTGGGGCTGTTAAGCAGGGCAGGGCTTGACTCTGTTTGTGTTCTTGATATACTTTAGAGGGAAGTTTAGAGGAAAATCAGAGTGAAAGCCAGGAGGCCAGTCAGGGAAGCATTTATGTTGGGTCACTTGCAAATCCACTCTCGACTTTGATATTCTGGAAAAGCTCTCCTGACTATGGTATCAATTAGCCTGGTCCCAAGATGGGAACCCATACCAGGTCCTGAGATCTTGGTAAAAGACACTACCCTTATCTTGCAGCCTATGAGTGAATGTGTGCATTGGGGGAGGGGGGATATAATTATAAAGGGAGCCAGGAATAACATGGCTATTATGCTAAGGCAATTGGTAAATATAAAAATGTGTGTATCTATCCATTCAATACGAAAATCTTTAAAAGCCCCATTGAATCAATTCAGAAATTGATAAGCCCCATATTTTGTAATTTTGCCCTGGTAAAAAAGCAGTCCTAAATTTAGAGACTGTCAGTCTTAATAAACGGTTAATAAAGGAGCTTGAAAGAAAGGCAATCTGTTGACTCTGGTGCTTTGAAAAGGCAAGTCCCGAGCTAGCCATTACTTCTTATTAATTGACACAGAAGCTAATGAATATAAAATTTACATCCCTGCTACCATAACATATCTTATACTCATTCCGTATCTTGTCATCACTGAGTTATGTTTCAATCTAAATTTTACTCATGAAAAAACTAAGAGCCTTTCTGTAATGTTGAAGTCTCTTTTTTTAATGTCACAAGAACTATAAACTTAAGACTCACAATGTGTATTAGAGAAAAGTACCTTTGTTAGAACAATTGCAATGGAAACCTTTCTTCTTCAAAGACTATAATATTTCTTATTGTATCAGGTTGATTTTAATTATAAGTCCTGGTGGCACCAATATCATTGATCAAACTCTAATTCAATCTATATAAAAGAATTATGACAATTTTATTAAAATTAAGATTATAACTAATGACTTCCACAGGCTCCCACAATCACACCTGGCCCTTAGCTCTCTCTGTCTTAGTCTACTCAGGCTGCCATAACAAAATACCATAGACTGGGTGGCTTGAAGAGAAGGAATTTAACGAGAAAGTCCAAGGTCAGGGTGAAAAAGCATGGTTGGTTCCTGGTGAGAGCTCTTTTCCTGGCTTATAGATGCTTCCATGTAGCTGTGTCTTCACATGGAAAAGAGAAAAAGAGAGCAAGTTCTCCCAAGTCTCTCCTTTTTCTTTTAAAAGTTTAAAAGATATTATTTATTTGTTTTTAGAGAGAGGGGAATGGAAGGAGAAAGAGAGGGAAAGAAACATCAATGTGTGGTTGCCTCTCACCTACCCCCTCCTGGGGATTTGGCCTGCAACCCAGTCATGTGTCCTCACTGGGAATCGAACCAGTGATCCTCTTATTCACAGGCCAGCACTCAATCCATTATGCCATACCAGCCAGGGCTCAAGTCCCTTCTTATAAAGGCACTAATTCCATTACAAGGACCCTCTCCTCATGACCTCATTTAGACCTAATCACCTTCCAAAGGTCCCATCTCCAAATACCATCACATTGGGTCTCAGGGCTTCAGCATATGAATTTTGAGGGTGGGGACACAATTCAGTACTTATTAGTCCCTCTGTGTTTAAATGACAGTCTTTGTTTTCCTTATAGGCTTATTGTGGATGAGCACTGTGGGCTCCTGTCCAAGTCACCCACCTGGTGCACTGGCTTTCAGGAGCTTTACCTGCATAAGGATATCGCTCCAGGGATCTATGCCTTTCTCTCTTATATCCTTAATTTTCCCTTCTCTGCTAGATGGGTCCCATCAGCCTACATAACAATGGGGAGGCTCACATCTTTAAATATAAAAATTAGCCCCGGCTGGCGTAGCTCAGTGGATTGAGCGCGGGCTGTGAACCAAAGTATTGCAGGTTCAATTCCCAGTCAGGGTACAAGCCTGGGTTGCAGGCCACAGCCTCCAGCAACCACACATTGATGTTTCTTTCTTTCTCTCTCTCTCTCCCTTCCCTCTCTAAAAATAAATAAATAAAAATTTAAAAAAAAATCTTTAAAATAAAATTAAAAAAAATAAAATTTGGGGACTTTTAACCCTGCACCCTGCTCCAGCTCACTGCCTCATTCCATGACTCCCTATTATAACAAGCCACCCTAAGTAATGCGTCTACATTCACTGTCACTACCTCCTCTCCTCCCGTTCCATTATTCTGAAAAAGAAATAATTCCATGATCCAAAGTTCAACAATGTCGAAGACTATGTATGCACAATCTATTTCTCACCACTTGCCTCTCCGCTGTGGACCCTCCTCAGCTCAGGGCGCTGGCTCCTAAGGGGTCTTCCCGCTCCAGCCAGCAAACCTTCTCTGTCTTCCCACCACAACCATCTGAGTGAGTCTCCTGAAATGTCAGCCAGATCGTATCACTCGTCTGTGCAAAACCTCCAGTGCCTTCCCTTGACACTCAGAGTGGAAGTCAGAGTCCTAACAACCGCTCACACGGTTCTACAGCTGCAGGTGTTTCCCTAGATCCTGCCTCACTTCTTTGGCACTAACCATGTTAGCAGTTTCCTGACGTCACTTGAATATGTCCATCATGTGCCTGTTCAGACCCTCACATCTGAAATCTTCACTGTCTTTTTTGCCTAAGATATCACATTCATATTTAATTAAGCAAGTTTTTTTGCTAGAGATATAGTACCTTTTTAAATTAAAATTACTGGGCAGCATTGATAACAAGACTGTACAGGTTTCACATGTATGATTCTATGACATATCATCTGTATATTGCATTGTGTGCCCAACACCCAAAGTCAGATCTTGTTCTGTCACCATATATTTGACCCTCTTCACTCTTTTCTACCTCTTTACCCTTCTTCCTTCTGGTAACCACCATACTGTAGTCTGTGTTTATGAGATTTTGCTTATTTGTTTATCTTGTTTGTTCATTGCTTTCAGTTTTATATCTCATATATTCATCCTCCAGCTACCCACGTGGCTTTCCCCTTCCTCCTTTGCCTCCTTGTGCATATCATACCTTGTCCTTGAGGTCTTCCCCTGACTACTCTTGTAAATTGTTAATCCCTGCCTCCTCCCACCACTCACTATTAGCATTAGTTTTTCTGCTTTAGTTTTGTGACTACACATTACCTAACACATTATATTCCTTATTATTTATGTATGTGTTATTTCATTGTACAAAGATATAAATTCTGTGAGAGTGAGGAATTTTGTCTGCTTTTATTCTTTTTTTTTTTCACTGCTGTATCCCCTAGTTTACTGCCTGGCTAACAGTATTGCTGAGTAACTATTTGTTAGTGAAGAGGCACATTTCCCTTGGTAATATATATTTTATCATTTTTTATTGTTGTCATATTACAGTTGTCCCAATTTTTCCCTGTTGCTCTCCTCTTCCCTGCCCACCCCACACTCCCAGTCAATTGCCACACTGTGGTCCATGGCCATGGGTCATTTATACTTGTTCTTTAACTAGGCCTTTCTCCTTCTTCCCCCCCTTCCCCCCCTCCCTCCCCTGTGAGTTGTACTTTAAAGTAAAATAAGACAACTCAGTAGATTTACTTTGAAACAAAAATCCAAACCACAGTTTTATCTCTAAACCAGTTGAAGAGCACTAGAGAAACCAAGATAAATACAACATGGCCTTGGCCTTAAATGAGCTCAGAGTAGGGTGGGGTGAAGCTGGAGAGTGCAGAATGCGTCGGAAAGAAAAAGCTGATTCTGAGAGATATAACAAAGGTAGAGGAAGAAAGTGCAGATCAGTGTTCGTTAAATAAATGTATTTAAGCATTGAGGAAGGAAGGAGAAAACTGATATGCACACCGGGAATAAATCTCCAATCTTATAATTTCTATGACTATTTTTAGATGCCTTGCTCATCTATATATTATTTCCTATATTATAGAGTTTTCCAGCAGAACAACTAGTGCTGGAAATGCAGAAAATTGTGTATCCTTTGACATAATTTTATGTCATTTAGTAAACTTTCCTAATCTTTTTCAATATATAGGTAAGAATAGAACTCAATTTGTAGCTAAACATTTTGAATTCATCCAGAAAATATGTTGTTTAATAATAGTAGTATTTTCCAAAAATTTAAGAGAAAAGTATGTGTCAAATGCTAAAGACACTCCATGTATTCTCTCTGTCATCCTCATGACAATCCTAACACACAGATGTGGCAGAGAAAGACAGCTGCCAACAAAAGATTCAGGCTCATCTTCAATAGTGTGGAGCTGTGTCTAGGAAAAGCTGTCTAGCCAGAAATTGCATTTCTCTGTATTCCTAATGTTTTAGTAAAGTCGAATGTGTTATAGATTTAAATATAAAATCCAAAACTATAAAATATCTAGAAGAAAACAGGCACACATTCTTAGTGATCTTAGATTAGGTAAAGACTTTCTACATATGAGGATAAAAGCATACTCCATTAAAGAATAAAATTAAGTTGGGCTTTATCACATTTAAAACTTCTGTTCTTTGGCCCTTACTGATGTGATTCAGTGGACTGGGCATTATCTCACAAAGCAAAAGGTTGATGGTTCTATTTTCAGATAGGACATGTGTCTGGGTTGTGGCCAGGTCCCCGTTTGGGGGCGTGCAAGAAGGAACTGATCCATGTTTCTCTGGCACATTGATGTTTATTGCCCTCTCTTTCTCTCTTCCTTCCTCTCTCTCTAAAAATAAATAAATAAAATCTTTAAAACTTCTGTCCTTTGAAAGACATTGACAGAAGAAAATACAAAGCATATATGGAAAGTATGTGTGGGGTGTGCTGGTATTGACAATATGGAAAGAACTCTAAAAACTCAATAAGAAAACAACCAACCTATTTAAAGAAGGGGCAAAAGATTTAAGCAAACACTTCACCAAAAGAGATGTACAGGTGGCATGTAAGAACATATAAGATGCTAAATACTGTTGTGCATTAAAAAATTCAAATATACATTATAATGAGATACCATTACACTTCTAGAAACTGGCTAAAATTAAAAAAAAAAACTGATCCTACCAAGTGGTGGTGAGCAGATAGATTAATTAATATTCTCAAAAGCTTCTAGTGGAAAGATAAGGTGATACAACAGTCTTTGGAAAACCATTTATATGTTTCTTAAAAAGTTAAAAATATATACCTATCATATGATTTTCCCATCTCAATCTTAGAAATTTTCTCAAGAGAAAAAAATATATAGGCATATAAAGGTTTGTATGCAAATTCTCACAGTAGCATTATCCATAATAGCCCCAAACTGGAACAACCCAAATATGTAACGAGAATTGAATAAATAAACTGTTGTATACTTATACAATGGAATACCACTCATCATTAAAAAAATGATCTATTGATAACACACAATAAGGAATCTTAAAGTACTTATACAGAATGTAAGAATTCAGATAAAAGAATATATACTTTCTGATCTTATTTATCTAAAAATTAAAAAATAGAGAGATAAAACAGACCCAGGGTTGCCTGAGCTAGAGTGGTGGGGAGGGCCAGGAAGGAGATGTTACAAAGAGACATGAAAAACTTTTGAGTACAACAGATATATAGGCTCACTATTTTGATTGGAGTTATTTCACACATATAAAATAATGCATATAGCACATCAAACAGTTTTAAACTGTATAGTTTATTATGTGTCAATATACTTTAATTTCAAAATGTAAAAATATTTAGAATTTTTCCTGATTCAAAATATGTTACAGATCCATTAAGTCTTTGTTTCCCATCATTTACTCAACCATTTGAATAAGAGCCAGATAACTTTGGCATGCAAAAACGAGTGTTCAGTGTCCAGCTCACCAGTGTTAAAAATTCATTTATTGCCACATAGAAATAAATAGATTATATGCTAAAAGCTTATTTTCCAATATTTTCTTCAACATTGACATTCAAAGCATTATTCCCCCTAAAGACTAGTCAGTCACTGGCTTTTATTTAATTCATCTTCACAAAATTATATATTTTTTCATGCCTAAGAAAAGTTCAAATTATCCCCAAGAATGCAAAATGTGAAATGAGAGTCCTGCCCACCTACCACTTCTAGATACTGTATTTTAAGATTAACAATGAGACTGAGGGTCACAAAGATGATGAACGGTCTCTTCTAGATCTTACTGTCAGTTACATTCTCATATTTTCTTTTGTGAAGAGGAAAGTAGTTGGATGAAAATTATGCAGTGATTCATGGTCCTGGAAAAGACTGCTGGTGTTTTGATGAAGCCACCTCACTGTCCTCAGGAAATCAGAGTCTTGTTACTCTGTAGCTATTATCATTAGAAATTTGTACAGTTTTTAATCCTCTTTGCCTTCCTGGTAGCAAATGATTTTTTTTTTTTAAATAAAGGGTGTTCCTAAAGGGATTCATTTGTCCATTTGCTTGATTAGATCATTTCTCTTTTAAAGAAAGAAAAAAAGGAATGAAAGACAGAAAAAAGGAAGAAGGGAAGGAGAGAGGAAGGAAGGAAGGACGAAGGGAGGGAGGGAGGGTGGAAGGACGAATGAGGGGTCTAATTTCGTGTTCTAGAGCAAGCCTATCTTATTTCCTTTTAATCGTTGCCTTTATCCCAGCCATGTCTGGTGATGGGATGGTACTGACTGAGAATCCTTTATCCCTGGGGCAATTTATGATAATACATCATTGCTTATATATCAGCTGAAATACAATTTTACATGCAAAAGGTAAATTTCCCCTTTTACTGATATAGAAATTCAATTTGCTATTCTATCAGTAACTCTTCTTTAATTTCCTGTGTCAGATGTCTCTTATATTTCCAACCACTGTATTTACTCAGCAGCAGATTTAATTTTTAAGTGGAAAATGGGTTAAGATTTAGGAACTAGCTTAATATGCCAACTATTTTGGTTTCCGTAGCTTTAACTTGTATTCAATTTTCAATTCAATTGCCATCAACAACTGAAGTATTGACTGGTTCAGGTTTGAGTTACAAATAAATCTACACAAATGCTTCCATTTTCTCTATTGATTCTTTTTGCCAAGTTCTAATTATGCTTTCAGGTGGGTAAACGGCCAAATCCAATTGCACCCATGATGAAGTGAGTTTTGTCTTAATCATTGGGATAAAGGAGAAAATAAGTCCTATCCATTAGGGAATTGTCAACAATGTTTTCCTAAAATAGCTGTTAACAAGCTCTTAGACAAATGGTGACCTGCGTAGACTTGGTAAAAGCAGATACCACAAAATAAAAATGTGCTGACAGACAATTCCTTCTCTTTGTTAGAGACGGAGCACTAAGGCTGTCCTGCTTTTAGGTAACTATACCCAAGCATGACTCTTCGTCCTGGACAGCTTCCATCACACTTTCTAGAATAATTGGCATTACCATGTTTCTGTGTAACACACAAGTGCTAAATGCATTTTTAGAAGGGCTGGGGAGATCAAACTTTACTCAGAATCACTTGATCAAAAGAATCCAAAATTCCCACAGAACCGCAGAGCAGGGATTAAGAATATGGATTTAGGGTCAGAAAGCCTAGATTCAAGTCCTGGCCCTTCTTTCTAGTTTGGGGTCCTTCCCCAAGTCACCAAACTTTTACTTATCTGTAGAATAGGAATGGTCATTATTAGCTCCACATTTCCTGGGAAAAATAAATATGAATATGTGTGGGCAAGGGGATTAGGGCCCCTGGCTCTCAGTACGTGCTCAGTTCATACTACCTCTCTCACGTTTCCAAGACAGTGCTAGCTGACATTTTTGCAAGAGCACGTGTCAACTCTTTGGGCAATTGGGAACTTGTGCTCTGTAATCTCTGATCATTTAATCAGTATAATATCACTTAACATAGTTATCAAGCTTTCCTAAGAGCCAACATCTGGTGAGTGTTTTCTATGTATCAGGCTCTATTCCGACTGCTTCAACTGAATTAACTCATTTCATATTCACATAAGCCATATTAGGTTAAAAAAACAACAACCACGATTTTAAAAGGAAAAATAACAGAGGTAGAGGATTGCTATGTGTTACAAAATTAGTGGGAGAGCCAAGGGCTTCCAAAAACGGGATTGGAAGGCAGGTAATCTAACATATGAGCTCATGTTTTGTTGCCTATTCTCCTGAGGTGTAATGTCCTTAAAGGAAAGATAACAATGAATGTTTCTTTAAAACAAATTTAGTTTATTTGTTTTTAGAGACAGGGGAATGAGAGGAAAAAGCAAAGGAAAGAAACATCAATTGGTTGCCTCTTACAAGACCCTAACTGGGGACCTGGCCTGCAACCCAGGCACGTGTCCTGACTGGGAATCGAACTGGCGACCTTTCAGTTGGCAGGTTGGCACTCATATTCACTGAGCCATGCCATCTAGGGCCTATGAATGTTTCTTTGATGTCCTCTAAGCATTCAATGTGGTGACTTGGGACAACATGCACATTGGTCTTAAGGAGCTCTCCATTTATCTGAGGAGACTGAATGTGCCAATACAGTAAAACACAATAGCGTTGTAAAGCCCCAGCTCTGTTCCATGGATTGGGTTCAGTGCACTATTGACCTTATTTCATCCTTAAACTGTCTTTGCATGATAGGTATGCTTACTCACATGTATCAGTCAGAGATTCCACAGACTTCACTGTACTGAGTTTGGGCAAAAATGAGTTCATTGAATAATATTCAGTAGCTCTGAGAATTTCTGAGAGAGTTGGAGAATCATTCTTGGGTGAGTCTTGGTCAGGTTCAATGCCAAGTCACCAACCGCCCCAAACTGCTGGTGCACAACTTTGTAGATGCTGGTCGCAGCTAATGCTTGACACCTAAATCCCTGATACTTAGCTCCTTGGAACCTGGGCGACCCTCCCTCTACCCTTGTCAGAAAGTGGACTCTCAAATCCTCACCTTCAAATCAAGTCTTATGATCATGTATCTGATTGGTAGAGGGTTGGATCAGATGTCTCAGCCCTGTCAGCAAGTCAGGATAGAAAAGTGAGTTTATAGCTTAAATGTCAAGAGTAAGATTCATAAGACAGGGAATCCCCCAATTATAGGATAGGTATTTTACAAAATACTGGAGAAAGAAAAACATTTGGAAAACATCTACTGTACTTTCATTTTATAGATGAGGAGACTGAGGCTCAGGGGTTGGGTCATTTATTCCTCATCACGCAAGTGGTGAGCAGCAGACTGGCCATACAGGCACAGATCTGCATGTCTCTGGGTGTTCTGCCACCACACCAGGCTGCCTCTCACACAAACAAAGAAGAGGACAGTGCATGTGAGAGGTGCAAACAGTCAGCAGCATGGGAGTACAGAGAAGGAAGGCTCTTTTCTGGCTGGGTGATCACCCAAGACCCCTGGAGGAAAAACATCATTTGGGACAGTTCCCCAGAATCCTAATTACAAGACTATAAGGGAGCAAACTTAGAAGTGATTTCATTTACGTCCCTTTTATACAGTAGGAAATTGAGGCTCAGAGAGGAAAAACTGCTTTGTCCATAGTCATAGCTTCTTAGTGAACGTAGCTTAAAACCCAAGCCTGTGACAATAGAAGTCCAGTGCTCCGCAGAGAGCTGCTGACCTCAGCTAGGTGAGCTCACCTCCTAAACCACAGTCCCTGCAGAATCTTTGAATGGACTTGCCTTGAATTGATAAGCAGCAGGGGAGAGGAAGTCACGTGCTGCAGTCTAAGCAAAGAAAAGCTTTTATTTTGTACGTGGCTTCTCACAGAATACTTCTTACGCAGCTGAGCCCAAGGAGGTAAAATGCTCTTGCTTACAACAGAGAGCTTTTCTTGTCTCTGCACATTCCACTCCTTCCCTGCTAATGCCAAGTATAGAAGGCAAGGAAAGAAAAGGTCACCTGCCTTCCACCTAATGGAACACTAATGTCCTTAAGTGCCCACATGGCCCGTCCCAGAAAATGTCAAATTGTGCCCTTAGAGCTCTTAGTTGGCAGGTAGTTGAATGCTTCATTGTCCACTCATTGGGGCCATTCAATTTTCACCTCTCATTTTAACACCCACAGTCCAAAAAACCTTGGGAACAAAATAACAAAAAAGTTGACCTCTCAGCCTCTTGAACAGAATAACTGTATAGTTGTGTCTTCTCTGGTCTTAGGCCTGATCCAGTTTCTGAGAGGCTTGGTATTTTAGGGAGGAAAAAAACAAGATTTGAAGGTTAGACAATCCTATGATTGAATCATGGCTCTGTCCTTGCTGGTATGTGACTTTGAACAAAAGACTTGACCTTTCTGAGATTCGGATTGTTTCCCTACAAAATTAGAATAATGATAAATTTGTAGGGGATTAGAAATAACATAAGTACTTGACATTTATTAGGGACTTGTTATATGTGAGGGTTTACTAGTTTTACCCTTTATTTCCCTTACTCTTTTTACCAAAGTGGGTCTCATCTGATGAGCTCTAGTGGGCTCTTTGTGTTTGATATTCAGTTCTTTGTATAAAAATGCATTAGTGATATTAACCCATGTAATTTTCAAAAACTTTCTTAAGATATGATTTTGTTGCCTTCTTTTTACAAATGAGGACACTGAATATTCCCTCATCTTCACTGAACTTTAGACAAGTTTCTTCTTGACTGTAGACTCCTGACTTCCCATTTCTTAGAGCATTTATTTTAGAAAACTTGAAATTATAAATTCTTTTTCTGACCCTTTGAGATGCAAATCTTCTAAAGCCCAGAAATACCTTTCTCAAAGGTATGGTCACCTCCCTTTTGGAATGTAATCATCAACAAAGACATGACCCCTAATTCAAGTCTCTGTGGGAGAGTGGAAGCCTACCTTGGATAAGCAACTATCACCAAACACAGATGGCCTCATAGCATTGACCAACCACCCTGACCCTAAATTCCTCTATTAGTTCACCCCAATATTTAACAATTCTCCCACCTCTTTTTTAGCAGTGTCTCTCTTCTATTGCAATAGTCTTGACCCCTTTTTACACTAGGCTTAAATATAGCTTTGACTGTCTGGCTTGTCCAGTGCAATTTTTCAAGATTGATCCAAAGTCCGTAAGACAATTAGATACATCAAAGCTTGGATTTGTGTCAAATCATTTGTACTCCTTTCCTATGGACTTGAATGGGACTTAAGGCCAACAGGGTAGCCTAAATTCTTATCCTGACAAGGTCATTATCCTGCAAAGGTAATCTAACTCAAGGGGCCTGAGTTGCCCTTCTGAAAAGCGAGGAAGCTGGACTAGATTCCTGGTTTCACAGCTGGATCTCGCAGATCCCTCACATTCCTCCACGGGCAAGGGGGCCAAAAGGAGTCTAAGTGGGGGCTGCGAGATCATCTATGCTTAAATAAATGAAATAAATCGGGGTCTTGTTTTCAACTTATTCAAAAGAGGTACTATTGCAGCTTAAAAAGAAAATAAAATCACTGCATATTGCCATTTTTATGAACCTTTCTAGTTCTAACATTCTAAGTTTCAACCCCCCTCCTAGGGTATCAGAATAAATCCAGCCCCTCTCTCCTTCCCCCAGGGTCTGCTTTCACAATTGCAGCCATCTCATCTATGAATCGAATCATGTAGTTGGAAAACAGGCATCCAGTGAGTAGATACCCGCAGGTAACACATATTTACATTTTAACAGGCTCTGCTTTGGAGATAACTTCCAAATCCACAGAAAGATTCACTTCGGTGGTGGGAATTTCAGATCCCTGGGCCAGCATGACTGGTGTTGTGGGCTTGTTTATTCAAGTCATTGAGCACCAACTGTATGCAGACATTGTTTCCATGCAGTGAACAAATTAAGTGGACCTTCACCTCATGGAGAATATACACTGGTAGAAGGTATTTGCTGTTCCTCAGCACTCTTTGAATCCCATGTGTTTAAAAAGTGGAATGGATGATCGGGTTCTTGGGAGTTCCAGTTCAATAAGAGTGCTTTAAGGGCAAACTAGGTGCACAGTGTTTTATTAGACCATGTGCTGTGGGGAACTGGTGATTACATGGGTCCAAGGGCAGGGAAGCTCATGTTAATCTTTATGTTTCTTCCCTCTGATCCTCTACCTTGCAGGCACCCCATATATATTAGGGGTTAAAGCATGGCTATTAAATGCATAGGTGAATATTAGAAAACTATTTCTGCATTAAAATTATAGCACATCTAAAAAGAAAACTTCAAACTAAGTTTCCAATAATATCCCTACATTTCCCAAGCTATTATACTTTTTGAAATTAAATTCAGCATTCAACTGTTAACCTCAGCTTGAACAAGACCTTTTACCATGCGTCAGGCAGGTTTATGCAAAACATCTTTATACTATTAAAGCCTCAACCTACTTCAGCTACAAATCCCTGTGGACTTACTTAGCACAAGACACTACCATTTCCAACTTCATTACAACGTATTTTAATTATCTGTCTTAGAAATAAGGTCCTTCCTCTTCATGAAAGCAGTTAGTCTGGGGGCTGCAAGGACATGAAGCAGTTTCAAAGCATAATTTTGATTACACATGAAACTGAAAGTTAGACACTGTGCTTGAAAGTCAGTGCAAGTTTATTTCCACCCATTTCTCTAGTTGAAGAGCATACATATTAATAGGAATGAATATCTGATTGTGTCTGTTGCTTGTCCAGAGCAGCGTTTTTCAGATTTGAGCATGGTGCTTACAGGTGTTACTTGACGTCACCTGATGTCAGTGCCATTGTTGCCACTGCAGTTCACATAAGGGATGTGAATTCCTGAGTCCAGAATTGTTTTCAGGTATAGCAACCATGTGCCCTTGATAGCTACTCAAGTTCTATGAGCTTAATTTCCTCATTTGCCTTCTTATTTTTCAGAGTTACTGAAAAAATTACCTGCAATAATACAACTAATATCCTGACACTCATTCTTGGCATGTGATTTGGAATCAAAAAGTGTAAGTTAGTATTTATGCCGCTTTTCTTACTTTCCCCTCCAAAAATGGATAATTCTAAAACTTAACCTCCTCAAGTTCTCAACCATGTTCCTAACTCCCTATTTTTGTCAGATGAACATATTTCCTGCATCATTCAAAAGAGAGATTATCGGAGAAGGACACCCTCTAATATTGCCTCTTCCAACACCAAATATCTATATTTTCTATCATGTTTTTTTCTTCCTTTCTATCTTAGAGGAGGTATCAGTAGATGCCAGATCATTTTAAAGACTCATTTCTCAGGCCAAGGTACACCCACGGCATTGACCTTCCACCAGACCTTGCTCCGTTAATTGCTCTCTGTTCTTCTGGTGAAACTTCTTTCTGCTCACTCGAACTTGAATATAGTTTTAGCTGTATTCAATCCACAAATTATCCTTTCCTTAAATTAATTATAAAGAAATAACACAGTGTCCAGAGAGTTTTGCTCAAGAATAGCCATTGTGAAAATACAGTAGCAAGTATTGGAAAATGTCCAAATGGGCAAAAATCTTTTGGAAAACTAATAAAAAGACATGGAAAAGTTCTAATTATGGGTAAACAGCTCAAATTTGTTGTAAAACATATAATTGTGTGTGAGTGAGTGGATGTGTATGCATGTGGGTGTATATGTTGAAAAAAGATTAGAATATTTTTTCTGGCTTATGAGAAATACTGTAAAATTGACTTATGTTGCTTTTATAATAGATAGTGAACAATGGTCTTTATAAATGCTTCTGTTGTCCTTATGTCATTTTCCAAGCTGCACTTCATTTTTTTTAGTGTTTTTTTTTTTTAATCTTCTCCTAAGGAATTTTCCATTGCTTTTCAACAGAGAGGGTAAGGGAGGGAGGAAGGGAGAGAGAGAAACATTGACACAAGAGAGAAGTACTGACTGTTTGCCTCCTGTATGTGCCCCTACAGGGATCGAACCCACAACCTAGGTATGTGCCCTGGTGGGGAAGCAAACCCACAACCTTTCAGTTATAGGACAATGTTCCAACCAAATGAGCTCATTTATTCCTCTTACTTATTGATCTCTTTAAAATGCAGTCTATATCAACTACCTCCACTTTTTCCTTTTCATTTAGTCTTCAACCTAATGCCTGTTCTTAGGGTCCCCATTATGGGTCATGCAGAGTAAGGAGCAGGTCACTGAAGTTACAGTGATTGTGGTAGCTGAAGAAACTGTGGAGTCAATAAATATTTTTCCTATCAAGGGCTTGTAACAGGCTATTAAGAAACCAACTCTTTCTGCTTCATCTAATTACTCAGACACCAAGTCAACAAAATACACTGAAATGTTTATGGTGATGCCATTTTTAAATAAGTACCTAAAAACACAATTACTCAAACTCTCATAAATCTGACTATTGCATCTTTCCAAAATCCGTAAACAAACACTTAAGATTGTGCTGAAGTAATTCCTGATGAATCACATGAATCAGACTTCCAGTTCCAGAGCTTATGACTAGAATCCCAATAGTACTTTTTCATTTGCATTGCTTATAAGTAAGGAAAAAAAGATTGATTTGCAATTAAATAGTATAAATATCTGTATGCTTAGAGTTCTACTTAGACTGGAAAAATACAATAAGTATTAAATTTTAAAAGAGTTCTACTTAGAAATATTAAAATAAAATTTTTCTGATGAACAAGTAATATATGTATTTATTAGTGAAAAACTTGTAAAGAAATAAAAACCTAATAAGGCAAAAACTACATACAGTTGAAGATGAAATGGGCTGGAAAGGAGTGTAGGTAGATGATGTGGACTACATTTTGAGCTGATGCATAGCTAAGAAAAAAACAAATGAGGTGTCATTGGGAAGAGAACACAAGGGAAAAACAAAAATCACATGTGTATATAATGAATATAAATTAATGGAGTGTATCTCATAGGCCCTGCTTTACAGATAGATTCAAATGACAAATTTTTATTGATTTTGTTATGTAGATATAACAAAGAGGAAAAAGCTAATGTTGGCAAATTGTAATGTCCTTTATCCCTCTGAATACTTGTAGACAAATATATTAAAGGATGGCTATATTAGATCTTGACATATAGCCCCTGTTAAAAATTCAGGCTCTATCTGTCTATCTACCTATCTGACTATCTCTCATACCTTTATGTGGTAATTATATAGTAATATCCTAGTCTCCTGATTACAAGCATAATGATATCTCACATTTATATGCTTATATTGGAAGAGAAGAATCTGTCTTAGGTTTGAACTTCAGGCAGAGAGTGACTTTTCCCACTAAGAGGCAACATATTTGTTAATTTTAGTGTACACAAGGTTTCAAACACTAAGAATATAGCTTTAAACAATGTGACATTCACATAGAAATTACAGCATATTGTAGAGGCAACAGGGATGGACCCTAATCCTGCCCTGGGGATCAGGAATAGATTCCTGAGGGAAGTGATATAAGGACATCTGAACTGAGACCTAGAGAGTTACCCAGTCTAAGGGAGGATCACAATAGATTGACACGTTTGTTCTCAATTAATGTCCTTTGATTAAATGTCCTTGACTTGCCTGGCTCCACACTTGCAAACAGGAGAGCTAGAAATCAGCTATTCTCCAGACATAAAAGCTGAAACTTTTCTTAAGACTGATTATCAGTGATGTTTTAGTTCCTGATCATATGTTACTTCATCTGATCTGACCATCATCAAGATTCCCTTACAGGAAGAAGCATTGCCTAGACTGCACTCTGACTCTCAAGACCTTTGAATTCTTTATCCATCCATCCATCCATCCATCCATCCATCCATCCATCCATCCATCCTTCCATCCATCCATCCACCCATCCATCCATCCATCCATCCATCCATCCATCCATCTACCCATCCATTCATACAACCACCCACCCACCCATCCACCCATCCTTTCATTCAACCATCCATGATAATCATGTGCGCCTTATAGATTACAAGGTGCCATGCTTGGTGTTGTGAAAAAAAACCTGTGAAACCTTGCTTCTTAGGGAGTTTTCAATCTAATAGGTGAGCCTAAGCCATGTGGTAGGCATCTGGGGAAGGTTAAGTTCAGAGACCGCATGCATTTGAAGAGGCACATTTCCTGCATCCTTAGGACAACAAGGCAGCTTGTCTTCTGGGCTCACTGTGTTCTTCGCATGCTATTACTACAGATACCATAATTCTACCCCCTGGTCCTTTAACACTCACTGTGGGCACATTATTCATCAGATAGTACCATCTTGAAACTGAATAAAACAAACATAGAAGAGATTCATGACTAACACTGGTAAAATAGTGCCCTTGGGTCAAACATTTGCTTTACTAAATGCCAAACAGTCACCAGTTCCTAGCAATAAAACATGATTTCATTTGCTTCCAGCACTTTTGGAATGCCTCTACTGCAGCCCTTAGTCAGAGGAGATATCATTATGGCTAGACCTTCACTGACACTGGATGCGGTAAGTGGACATTCAGAACAATTAGAAAAAAGAATGCCTGGAAAAGAATCGTCAAGAAAAAAGCAGGTTTTTGGCCTTTCAGTGAGACAGCCAGCTGTGGACAATCAGCATATTAGATGCAGATCTCCTATGTACCTAGTGAACTATCTTGAGAAATACTATAGAAGCTGTGACTAGCGGAAATGTTTCAGCAGAAGCAATCTAGAGGACGGGAGGGATCCAAGCTACCCAGTGATTTCTCATTGAAATGAGAATGGGTCTTTCTCTTCAGATGGGCTGGCCTACTCAGACCACACAGTTTCTTACTCTTTACCTATATTTAAGGCTCTATGAGATCAGGCCCTTGCTACCTTTCCAACTTCATCTTGTCCATGTCCTTGTTTGACGTGGATCCTGGTTCCTGGGGTCTGTGGTGTTATGGTTGAGATGAGACAAATTCACATGGACTACTGAGTCCTGTGGAGAAAAAGGGATGGTGTGGCTTCTCTCTCAAGGGGAGAAAAAGCCTCAGAGCACTTCAGCCACTCTCTTGAGAGGGGAGTGCCTTGACCTTGCCTTAACAAGCTTTTATTGGGTTCAATTTCCACAGGAATACAGGTTGTATGCATAAGGCTCATCAATCATTGTCAGGCAGAAATAATTAAACAACAGATAACATTCAAAGAACTCTGAGGGCTTATTCTGAGTCAGGGTCAGATAGTTAAAGGGCCATAAAACTTTGGGAAACAAACTCACTTCCTGGTTCGACCCTTATCATTTAAATTGAGGGTATTGGAAAAATACGTTTTGTAGGATTTTATGCATTCTTTCTTAGGCCTGATTGCCCTGGGGAGCCCACCCTTTCCAGCACAGGGCTGCACCCATCTCCATCATTGTTTCAGGCTCAAGTCAGGCAGGGGAAATAAAGCAGCCAAGAGAGTAGGAGACTTCTTGCAGACAGAATGAGGACTCAGGCTATGTCAAAGCCAAGGGGCGAGGGTCCATCCCCCCTTTCTATAGCGCTCCAAGTCCTTCCTTGAGGGCCCCTTCACAACTGTGCCTGTCTTAGGTCATCCCTTCTTTGAGGAATCTTACCCGTCATTGGCTAACCAGTCATCCGCCCGGGGCCAAGCAGGGTGAAGAGAAAGGGAGCAGAGGTGGTGCACCTACAAGGAAGATAAGCTTTGTCTCCGAAGTGGCTTATGGTCCCAAGGTCCTATACTCAGATTTAGCTATGGGGGATTCAAGCTTCTGAAACCAGGCAGAGCAGTTCCCAACACTTGTTCACAGCAGTCCAACCTCAGGGGCCATCTTTCTGCTCCTTGAACCTTCTCCAACATTGCCCTTGCTTTTGCAGGTGCTCTTCCTTCTGCTGGGAGGCTCCTCCCCCTCAATCTTCACAGAGTGGATTCTCTCTTATTGTTCAGATCTCAGCTCTGATGTCCCTGGCCACCTAGTCTAAGGAAGCCCCTTCTTAGACTCCTCATTTCTCTCTTCCCAGGCTATTCTCTCTATTCCCATTATGATATTTGATTTTCCTTAATGATCAATTGCTATTGTAAGTTATTTTACAATTATTGTAAATACAAAAGTAACTATTTATTCTTGTAGATTACTATAAAACTGTTTATTAATGTTCTGTCTATTGTTTGCCTTCTTATTTATTAAAAGGCCATAGAAAGCAATGGATAAGAATAGATTCTGGAGTCAGCTTGGGTTTGAATCCCATCTCTCTCACTTATTGTTTTGGTGACCATGGACGAGTTACTTGCTTACCTGTGCTTAAATTTCTTTTTAATAAAATTGGGATAAAAGTAGTATCTACATCATTGAGTTGTCATGAAAAAAATTAAATCAATAAATCATTTACAACAGAGCCTGGCACAGAATAGTACTGATATGTAACTACTATATAGTAGCAGTCCCTTCTATTAAAACTGTAAGAGTAGGAATTTAGCCCTTAGTTCAATGTTAAATCTCCAGTATTAGCATTGTGTTTGGCAACTGTGGAATACTTAATATTGGTTGAATAAATGTTTTATAGGAAAGTGCCTAGGGGAAGATAGGAAATTTTCAGGGGACTAGATCTAAAAAAGCAATTTAAGCCAGTGACAAAAAGAAAGTCATGATTACATAATGATGGGAGAGAGACTGACAGTGTTGTTAGCACAATTAGCAGTAACCTGATATTAATGAGGCCAAGGTGCTGGGTTGACACCTTTGCATGTTCCACTTAGGTTTGTTCTCCGCTGTCATCACTGACATTCTTACTGCTAGCCGGCTGGCTGTCTTACACGTCAGTGTTTGGGATCAGGGAGAAGGAGAATGAAGAAATAAACATGATCAATTATAACTAAAGAAAATTCATTTGAAAGTGCATTCCTCATAAATAGTAGGGTGGTTCTTGGCATTGGCAACATGACAAGAGACTTCAGTGCCAGCTCTTTCCTGAATCAAACCACCTCACACATGGAGCCCCACCTCCCTCCGGAAACTGAAGTTTGAATTTGAGAAATTGGGAATGTTGTCTTCTCCTTTCCTGAAATATTTTTAGCTGCCACCAGGTGGTACTAGGTAAGCACATCCAAATAGGAGGATGGAACCTTATTACACGCAAGGTTGCCAACAGCTGAGAGAAAAATGTTTTCCTTTTATATAATTTCTACAAACATAAACATTGTGTAGGATAGAATACACACTGCATTTGGTTTGCCTTTTAAAACAAAGTTGGGCTTTCTCTAAAAGTCGAATCGTGCTCAGATTTGGAAGAAAATCTCACCTTCTTATGACTTAGGTTTCAGTTTTAAGGAAGCTTTTGTTTTTCTCAGTAAATCACATAGATTTCAGGGCAGGATCCACGGAGGGTTTCAGCATTTACCTGACGTTCTGCCAGGAGCTTTTCTTCTACTTTTGCTCCCTGACTCATAGCTACATGCCTGCCTCAGTTTACTCCTCTGTGACTCGGGGAGAGAAAGGCATGCTGTACCAGTTTCTGCAAATATGAAAGCAAAACATGTCAAATCTCTGAATGAAAGGCAACTCGTCATCATCATTCTCAACCTCATGGACCATTTCAACTAATCCTTTGCAGCAAACTACTTCCGGTTTATTTCCTCAATTTCAGAGGAGTTTTACTCCCTTTACATCCATTTCCGCAATAGCAAATGGGCCCACACTAGCCATCCGCGATGCCAGCAGAGAGGTGTGAGAAGCATCCACAGAAAGAACAATTTCCACTGGCTGAGCACAAGCTCTCTGTCACTTTTCTCCACCGTTGTCTTCATCTCAGACCCTTTTACGAGCCAAGTACAGCTTCCAGTGATGGCTTCAAACATGGACTCCCTCTCTTGTCTAGATTTCCAAGACCTTCTTTCCTTGATTTCTTATTTCCAGGTGGATCACTGTCCACTTATGTTTGCTTTCCTCCTTGCATGTCCACTTTTGCAAGTATATGTCCTAAATACCCTTTAAAAATATTTATCTCCTCTTTCTCTCTGCTCTTCTCCTGCTCTTTAAAAACTTTTCTTCCCCATACATTCATCACCACAGTGATTGCAACCAAACTGTGGTAAGGCATCAATCACTTTATAAGAGACACACATACCTCTCTTAGCCCACATCTCTTCACTGAAACTCACCTAGCAACACCTACAAATATTTTCCAGCACTGCTCCTGCTGTGGCCACTGAACCACTGCACACACCAGGGGATCTGTGAAGTCCTCTTGTTCTGGGGAAGTGCGTCACGACCCAAAGTTGAGGTCGGATAAGCAAGAGATGTTGCCGATGAAATTTTTCTTCTGAATAGTACACATTATCTTCCCAAGCATCTCTCAGTGAACCTGGTTCAAATTTCTCACCTTATTTAAAAGTCCAATGGTTAAAGAAGACTTGGATAATATTCAAATTAGCACTACTTTATGCCTTTAAAAAACATATAATTTTCCTTTGTGCCTTTCTCAACCCCATTTCTTTCAATAGCCCAACTTAAGTTTTGGATAAAAACACAGATACCAAACATCACATTTTATGATATAGGCTTTTTTTTTTTTTTTTGTAGACTCCATATGTTTGGCTTAAGGCAATGTGGGTATTTTCTCATTTCATTTTCTTCTGGGCAATATGGCAATAAATAATCACTTATTTTGTTAAACTCTAAGGGATCGTTCAGCTGAAGCCTATAAAAATCAAAGTTATCATTTATATGGGTATATGGTCCATTTCTGACAATCCTCAATATCATAACACAGTATTTTTTAAAACAGCTATTTGACAGGTATACTTCGGTATCTCATTCTGAACGAAGCTGATGTAAAATTCCAAGGAAGCTAACCATGTGTGAGCGCAGACAGTAAAAGCAAATGGACTTTCTAATGGCTGTGGTATTAGATGCATCATCAGCTGACTGATATTTATTAAGGGTAAAGGAACATTTCAAAGACTATGACAAGCTGCAAAGGGTGTAACCTCTAAGCATGAGCCCAGCTCATTCATTCTCACAGAAATGGCTTCCACTTACTGTTTTGAAATTCATTTTTGTTTTCATTAAGTATGTATGCATATCCTGTGCTAGTCACAGAGGAAACGGTGAAAAATTTAATAGGGTTTTGTTGAATCAAAAGAACAGAGGGGAATCATTTGTCAGGAATACATTGCCTGCAAGTTAGTCTTTCCCAGTGATCTGATGGCTCTGGCATTAGATTCGATCTCTCTTACTCATTCTCTAGCATTTCCTTCTTTCTGCAAGTTGTTAGCTCTGCCTGCAGATTGTGCACTGTCTATGCTTAATATGTCCTGACAACACACTGCTCCCGTTCTGACTGGCCCGACACACAAAGACAGCAAACACGGAACAACCTCCCAGCGAGGGTAGAAGGAACACAAGCTCTGTAGCTCTGAAGGAACAGCCCTAGAAGTGGAACCTGGCAGTGTACTTTCCTAGCCTTTGACTTTGGGAAATGCACTCAATTTTTTGGAACCTCAGTGTTCTCATCTGTCAAATGGGTCTCACAGTAGCATCAGCAATGGGCATCAATTCCTAGTTCATCAGGTTGATGTGACAGGACAATGAGAAAACCTTCACAGACCATGTAGCACCTGGCATGGAGCTGGCAGCCAGGAGAGAGTAAGTAATTCTGCAGGTGGAGAAAAGGCTTGTCACTTTTAACAGTTTTGCTAAGTGTTTATCTTTACCATGAGTTCCGAGTGGAGACAACATCGGTCCAAAGAATTCCTATTGCAATTGCCCACAGATGCCCTTTTATAAAAGGGGATGGCTTAAGTTGGATCAAAGAATAAAGCACCAGGGAAAAATCAAATCTTCAAAGCAGAAACCTCTTGACTCACCCTATCGTGCTTTTATTCACTTAACCCACTAAATCTTCAACGGGAAGCAACTATGTGGCAGACGTTCCAAATAAGCACATGAATCAAATAAGACATTGAATCAAAGTATGGTTCCTTCTCTCTCCTCGATTGGTATGAAAATATATTAAAGGCAATAATAATATACTTTAAGTTTCTTACATTATTTTGTTTCTTTTATTACGTAACAATTTTTTATTGTTGTTCAAGTATAGTTGTCTCTATTTTCCCATCACCACTTTCCCCCACCCCACCCGCCCTGCCTCCCACCCTCAATTCTTCCTCCTTTGGCTTTGTCCATGGGTCCTTTACACATGTTCCGTGATGCCCCTTCCCTTTCTTTCTCCTGTTATCTCCCTCCGCCCACCCCTCTGGTTACTGTCAGTTTGTTCTTTATTTCAATATCTGTGGTTCTATTATGCTTGCTTGTTTTTTGTGTCATTACTTTGTTTATTAAGATATGACAATATTATCTACAGAAAGTCACTAAGAAATTCAATTCAGTCCTCAGCAAAATAAACCTGCACTATGAAAAGGATATTTTGAATTGATGATTTTTCACATTATGCTAAACATGAAAGGTTCCTGATGTATGGAACTCTCACCTGTCCACATTATTATGGGACTTGTGTCTCTTTTGAGTGCCGCCCCCCTGCCCACAACAGCATCCTGGCATCCTGGCATCCTAGAAGTTTCCTTCATAGCATTCGCCATCATGGTAAAGGGTTAACTACTAACATATTTGTGAAAGATCTAACTCACCAGCTAAAGGGCAATGTTTCCAAGGGCAGGAGTCCTGTGTGTTCACTACTTCTTAGCAAGTTAATGGTAGGAGTTGGGCTCAGAGCAGACCCTCAAGAAAAGTTTGGAGAGGCAGACAGGACAGTGTTAGACTTGAAAGGCCTGGATCTGAGTCTGGATAAAACCCGACACTCTATATACTTGGGCAAAATTGAGTTTCCTAATTAGTTATCTCTTTGATAAAATGAGAATAATACTCATGATGTAGAACTATTGTAAAGAATAAAAGAATAATGTATATCGGACATACAGAGTTGTACTTGACATATACCCAGTGCTTCAATAAACAATTGCCATCAATATTATGATTCTTACATAGTGAAACCACGTGTCATTTGTTACTTAATGTGATGATGAGGACCAGGCCTGGCATAGTGAAGCTTTCACCCGCGCCCCTCCCCCCGCAACTCTACAACTGCATCATGGCCTTTTTGAAGTCAAATCCAGCTTCCTGGTCCCTTTGAAATTTCAACAGAAAACATCTTACAGCATTGAACATACTGTCAATGAAACGCAATATTGCTAGAAGTTTATGTCTAAGTCTCTATCCTGCTATCAGCTAATATTTCTAAGGACAGCATTATGTTGTAGCAGCGGTAGTTTAAGTCCATCAGCAATATAAAAAAAACTTCTCATTAAAACTGTGTGCAAAATCTACTTCTGTTTTAGAAGCCCTGTGACAGTGCACTACTCAGTGCTCTCTTTAATGTGAGGTTGTCCTCTGATAGCTACGTAGGAAAGCAGACACACCAACACTTGCCATATGAAATGTAAATTCCCCTTCTGAAATTCAGTTAATTCAACTCTTCTGTTCTCTTTGGTTAAATTTTTTTATCACGCAAGAGAAAAAAAAAGTATGTTCATAGAAGCTATGCTTTTAGTAATTATTCAGGTTTACAAAATCTTTATTCAAATGCCAGAAATCTAGTAAATCATTCAATTCAAAGATTATACTTTCTCCTTTTTTAATTTTGAAATTTGCATGTTTTTTTGCAATTTATGCCCTTAGCTACACCAATGGGAATTCAAACATGTTTACCATTAAACCACTGATGTTCCAAGTGGAACTAAAATTTGTAGTTCAAGCCCATTTCTATGGTTAAATATGGAAGAGAAAAAATTAATGTGACCTTCATGAGGAAACACAATTCTTAAGAAAAATGCACTCCTACCATTTGCAACAGCATAGATGGAACTGGAGAGCATCACGCTAACTGAAATAAGCCACACCTGAGAGAAAAACACCTTATCACCTCACAGATAAGTGGACTCTAATCAACAAAACAAACAAATGAGCGAAATAGAACCAAAGGCATGAAAACAGGGAACAAACTGACAGTGACCAGAGGAGAGAGACAAGGGGGATAACAGGGGACAGAAGGGGAAGGGACAAGTCAAAGAAGTCAACTACAGACTTTCTGCCCTAACTTTGAAATAAGCAGAACATATGAAGTCTAATCTCTCTTTAGCAGAACCAGACAGCCTGATTTCAGGTACATAGAAAGACACTCTTGGCCAACAAGAAAGCAGTGTGTGTAACTCTCCTCTTACCATTTTGAACTACATGTAATTTCTTCTCATTTCATTTTGTGGGGAGTTGAGGGTGGGGAGGCAACTTCTATGTTCAGAGATAGGATCAGGTGCTGGCAATTCAATGATAAACCAGGAAAGGTGGACAGTAACCATAGAGAAAAGTTAGCAACCAATATCCTAGACAGACTTTAAAAGAAAAACTAGAGGGACTGTACTTTATTTGCCATTCCTAAAAAAATATATATTAGAATAAAGAAACTCTAATGGCCAACAGAGATTAAGAATGTATTTACATATTCCTCCACCTACCAAGTTGCATGCAAATTAAATGTATAAATGCATTTAGATGGCACAGCTGCTCTGGTAGCTTTCCTCATATTTATTTGTGAGTCTCAAAGCTTTCATAAGGAAACTTGAAAGAAAAGACTATGTATTTTGAAAAGGAGTTACCATTTGTCAGCCGTAATCTTTCCCTGGATAGGGAAAAAGGGCAAATCCTGATAGATCAGAGAATTGTGGCTTTCGAAAATAATAGCATTGCCCCGAGATTCAATCTGCTAAGATCAATTTTTTTTCCAAGCAATCCCTCTACATATTCAATTTCTTTATCATTTATTACAGTAAGAATCCACATGGCCTAAAAGAGAATGGTTTGCAATAAGCACAAAGATATCCTAAACAAAGACAGACTCGGTAACATGCACAAACTCGGGACAGCATATAATGCATTGCTTATCCACCATTCAAAGTCAACTTCTCACATGAGAGCTTTGCATATTTGATAGCAGAGGAAGATGTTAAGTTTATTGGAGCGTTAAAATGTGTGGTAGGGTGGACATTATATTTTAAAGGAATATGAGCCTGGAATCTGCCACATCTGGAGCCTGGAGGGAATTTGTACGTGATCAGCTGCATAGAGCTTGATGACGGAAGGTGGACCTTGGTCTTCTGAAGCTTTATGAGCTACAAGGAAGCCATTCAACAGCTGCTTCCACAGCTCAGTTTGTTTTACTGGTGCCCTGTAATCCCTTCCTGACACGGCAGGGAGATGCTCTCTAGCACCGAAAGGTGGTGGTCCCGTGTGCAACAACAGAAGGCTAGTTAACTAGGAAAGGAAGAACAGGGATCCACATTTGCCATGGCCAGTGCATCCAATAATGAAACACAGCTGTACCACTCTTCGGAGATGAACAATCTCTCATGGATGAGACAGAGTTTTCCAGAGGTCAGTTTAAGCTCTTAAATGATGGATGAAATTAATTTAAGTGTGGCAGGGTTAGTCTCAAATAAGATGGCTTAAAATATTTTAAAAGAAATAATTTTAATTTCCGATGTTTCAGTGCCATTATACTCTCCTCCTTGAATATCGGGGTATGCGTAAAACAGAGAGACCCACAGCCTGGCACTTAGTAGGCATGCAATGAATGGTTTGAAATCCTCATTTGTGTTATTATTATGATTATTTTTCTCACTAGAATGACATGACCTCAACACATGATTTATTTTTATGCTTCTGTCTGGAGATTTTAGTTCATAACTCTCCCTAATGGTCATCCACTTCACATTGTTTTATATTATTCTTAAGGACATGAATTGATTTTGAATCTTTTTCTCTAGACATATAACTTATAAGAAGTCATCCAATTATACTCAGAGGGGAAATTTATTACAGTTCAAGAGAGGAATTTGACTGTAGGGTATTTCACCAGTGGGTAGTGTCAGCATTTTCTTATAGCTAAATGGTTTCATTGAAATGTTATATAGCTTTAATTCTATGATGACATCAATTTGGGGTCACATCATGAGTTTAGTCTCAACTTTTTTCTCCCCTGAGAAAAACATGCCATTAAGTATATGGATTAATTATAAATCATATCCTATTTTAGAAACATTCTAAGAATAAACTCTGCATTTGTTTTTACATTGAGGAAACTGAGATAGTAACTAGCAATCATAAAATAAGGCACAGAACTTTACATGCTTTTATGCTCTGTTAATATGGACTTAAAATCATAACATCCTAAGAAAAAATTAACACGGAGCTGAATTACACCCACTATTAATGACAGCTCTCATTCTCAATCAATCTCCACTTCACTCTTGCTTTAGTCTGCTCAGGCTGCCTTAACAAAATAACAAACACTGAGTGCCACGAACATTTCTTTCTCATAGTTCTGGAGCCTGGAGGTCCAAAATCAAGATGCCAGTGTGACTGAGTTCACAGTGAAGGCCCTTTGCCTGGTTTATAGATGGTTGTTTTCTCCTCATATGCTCACTTTGCAAAGAGAGAGAAAAAGCTAGCTCTCTTCCTCTTCTTAAAGGGACGCTAATCTCACTGTGGGGGCCACTCCCTCTTCCTAAAGTCCCACCTCTCCTTACTACCACTTTACGGCTTCAGCATTTGTATTTGGATGAGGGTACAAACGTTTTGGAGGGACACAAACATTCAGTACATAGCATTCTGGTGGAAAGCCGTGGCTTAAAAATTATACATTTTTCTCCGTTTCTCCTACTCTGCCTCCAAACCCATGTCTTTCTCACATGCTTGATGCACTCATTCCATTCCAACAGCTCCAAAATGTTAATGTACTCCAATATCAACACTAAAGTCTCATTTAAATATTGTCCAAATCAGATATGGTTGAATCTCCAGGTTCAACTAATCCTAGCCAATCTTAGCTGCGGGCCTACAAAATGAAACAAGTTATGTGCTTCCAAAGCACAATAACAGGACAGGCATAGGATAGAGAGATTCCCCTTGCAAATAGGAAACATCAGAAAGAAGAAAGGAGGGACAAGTCCCAGGTACATCCAAAACCTAGCAAGATAAATCTGTGAGACCTTAAGGCTGCAAAAACACCCCTTTTTGGTTCAATGGTCTACTTTCCAGACTCACTGGGATGGCCAAGTCACCTGCACAATTTAGAGTAATGACACCCTGCCCGGTGGGGACTGTGCCCCAGGGGGTCTGAGTGACCCTACCCCTGTGGCTTCTGTTGGAGCCTGTCTGAGCTGTTAAAACCTAGTCATCACCCTGGCAATCTGAAATGCCTTCAGGGTCCCTCTTCCCTTTTCTGGAAGAACAGCATACATTCCCACTTCCCTTCATTAGGTCCCGTCTCCTCTGCCCTCAGTCCAAACTAGGGGTCTCCTGCTGGTGCCGCCGCTTCCGCTGATCAGTTCTGTGCTCCACGCCCACACTCCTCCCCTGTTCAAACAGTCGCCACACCGTTAGTGTTGTTTCCTGAACAAATTATTTTATTTTTTTTAACATGGACAGGCTACGGAATTTTCCCCATCTTTAAGTTCTGGTTCCTTTTTGCTTAACAATTGTCTTCAATTCATTTCTCTCATTGTGCATTTTATGATGAGCACTCAGGAGGAATCAAGCTGCTCCCTCAACACTTTCCTTAGAAGACTCCCCAGCTTAATATCCAGTTTCTTTCCCTCCAGTTCTACCTTCCACAAGGAGGGACCCCTCTGTTTCTCCATAAGTTGTCAGCTAGGCTCCACACTTTTTTTTTTTCAAGTGGCCTTAGGGACTTCTAGGAGCCTAGTATGTCTATTGCCCATCTCTGATTTTCTTCTTTAAATAAAAAATTATTGCAGTAAAATATACGTGACATAAAATTTACCATTTTAACTATTTTAAATGTGCAACTCAGTGGCATTAAGTACATTCACAATGTTCTGTAATGACCATCACTACTTCCAGAAACTCACCATCATCCCAAATAACAACTCTACTCATTAGTAGTAACCCCTCCCCATCTTAGTCCCTGGTAACTAACCAGTGTTCTGCTTTGTGTCTGTGGATTCGACTTCTCAGGCTCATGAGTGGAATCAAACATTATTGTCCCTTTTAAAATGCTTATTTCATTTTGCATAACGTTTTCCAAGTTTATACATGTTGTAGTATCCAAAGTTCACTCCTCTTTATGGCCACAGGATAGACACTCCCTAGTGCATCCACACCTCACACTGTTTATCCAGTTATCCAGTTATCTGTAGAAAGACACGTCTTCCCCTGCCCCACCTTTGGGCTATTGTGAAGAATGAGGCTGAGAATGCTGGTGTACAAGCCTCCATCTGAGTCCCTGCTTTCAATCTGTTTGATTATATACCGAGTGGAATTACTGGGTCACTGGGCAATTCTACGTTCAGCTTTCTGAGAAGCAGACCATTTTCCTCCCTCCTCTTTTTGGCACATCCTTTCAGTTGCCACCTTTCTGACTCTTCACACAGCTGTCTTCTTCTGCCTTGCTATCTCTTTTTTATTGTTTCCTTTCCCCTTTCCTGCTCTTTCCATTCCTACATACTAGCTATGGCATGCTGTTGGTGGGTCATATTTACTGAACAGACTCACGTGGGGCCGTTCTTCACATAAAGGCAGATCAATGGGAGAATTATTGATTAAAAAAGAAAATTAAATTTTTTTTTTGCAGTTGTTCTGTTTGTTTGTATCTTTTGTTGGTGTGCATGACTCCGAACTGATTTTATTGGACAGGTTATCTGTTCTTACATTCTCAGGTGGCACGTGCTCTCTCCCAGAGGCTGGCAAATTTGTCTTTGAAATTCAAAGAGAAAGACACTTTGCAGACCATATGGTCTCTGTTGCAACTACCCAGCTCTGCCATCATTTCACAGAAGTGGGCACCAATAGGACAAAAGTGGAAGGGCATAGCTGTGTCCCAGTGTGTCTTCAGTTACCAACACAGGTGGGCTGGATCTGGCCTTTGGGTTGGAGTTTTTAGACCCCTGGCATTTGAGGAGAAAAAAACAATTTTTATTTTAATTATTTTTTGCCAAATAAATAAGATTAGGTCAGAGGCAGTTTTGGAACTATTCATTCATTTTTTTATTCATGTATTCAGTGGGTGCTTCGTAGGTATTAAGCACTATAGTTTTTCCTTTTTTCCATCTGGAGATACAGCAGAAAGCAAAAGAGATACAGGTCTTGCCCTGGTGGGGCTTCCAGTTTAGAAACAGGAGACAGGAAATAGAAATCCAACAAGTATACATTTAAATAACGGTCAGGGCAAGAAGGCAAACGAAGGCCATGGAGAATGCCTATTATGGGAGCCTGCAGTGGCCCAGGAAGGCCTTTCTGAGGAAGGAACATCTGAGAAAAGACCTAAAAGACTTACAGAACCATATGGCCCTGTTGGAGAAGAGCCAAGCACACATGAAGGCCCGAGACAGAGACGAAGTGCAAGTCCAGCAGGGCCAGTGTGGCTCCAGAAGAGTGGGCTGCAGAGAGGGAGGGGATGTAGTCGCAGAAGCAGGAGGATCCAGGTCCCATAGTGCCTGTCAATCATGATAGTCAGCCTTCCATATCTCATTCCGTTTTGGTGAGCTCCTCTCTCCCTCTCCCTCTCTTGGAACTGAAATAGTAGATTGCCATCTTTACACCATCCCAGAGGCCTTGGGGACCGGGCTAACATGGAAAACAAGTTACAGGAGGTTCTCACTCTGTGCGGCTTCAGCTTCAGAGGTGAGCCCAGCAGCAGTCGTGAGACAGTGCTGTGGGCAGTGCTGGCGGCATGGCCGCCCAGGGCTCCCCGCTCAGAGGGCTCGGTTTAATGTTCTGACGTGGCCATCTTGGGTATTCTTAGTTTTTCAACACAGAGGCCCCGCATTTCATTCTTCACTGGGTCATTCAAATTATTTAGGTGGCCCTAACTGTGTCAGGGGTAGAGAGGGAGGCTGTGAGAGCTTAGAAGAAGCATCTGAATGGATTCTTCAAAAGGCAGAAGAGAAGGTAAGGGAAGAATCTCCCTAACAGGTAATGGATGACCTGTTAGTTGGCCTGGGAGGAGTGGGGAAGGAGCAGGTCCAGGTAGAGGGAGCAGGGAAAGGGGTGAGGGTGAGAGGCAGGAACTGAAAGAAGGTCAAAGTGTTCCAGGGACCCACGAAACTTTGTCTGCAAAATTGTTTAGTCTGGTTGTTGGTTAGAGAAGAGTTAAAGCGAAGACCCACAGATCATCACAGCCTCGCTGCCCTACAAAGCGGTGGCAATTACGCTCTTGGTGTTGTGTAAGCTACTTTTCACGATCAATTAGTTAATTGCTTGTTGCTTTAATTATTCACACTCTTTTTAAAGCTTTCTTTATGTGTCGCAGCTGAGCCGCAGAGAAAGGAAAGATTGCAGAGCAATTGTCCAAACGTGGTTGCGTAGTCAGCGGATGGATGTATTTGCTGATTGACACGGGGTTTCAGCAGGGGCCTGCTCACACTCAGAAAAAGGCTGGACCAGTCATTGGGTTCCAAATAGTCAAAAACAAGGAAACATCTCCCATTCTTCTGTGCTTGGGGATTTGCTGGATCTGCAAATCTTTTAGTCACCACTCCGCATCGACCACATCTTGCCATTTAAAATTCATGTTAAAACTGCATGAGGGGAATGTCAAAGCCATTACATGTTTCTTCGCATCTTCCTTGGCCAATAATAAAGCACCTCAACTCTGGAGCCTTTCAGGGCGGAAGGAGGGGGGTTGTGTACAGTAGTAACCTAAGTGACTCGGCTGGGCACATCCAGCAGCACAGAGCGACCTGGAATAATTGAACATTGGAATTGCACCAAAGATACTTTTACAAATTTTAGTTTAATGTGTTTTTTTCCAAGAAGAATATAAATTCCCTACTTTAAAACATTATCCCTAATTCTAGCTGTTCTATCTTAATAAGAATTTAAGCACCAATGAGCAGTTACATTTTTCTCCTTAAATGATTGCCAAAATGTGAAATGCAAAAAGTTTGTTTATGTCTCCTGATATCTCCATCTATAACCTTCTCCGCCCTATTAAGTGCTGCATAAAAATGAGGTTTATTGATTATTAGCCTAGCACAATGTAGGGACCTGGTAAATATTCAAAGAATAAACAGATAAACTGTGAATAAATGAGTAAAGGAAGGAGCCCATATCTCAACTCAACCACCAATGAGAAACAATGCCAAGTCCTAAGGGTCTCAGTTATGATCTTTAAACATTTCTGAACTTTGAATTGCTTTCTTAAAATTTTAATTCCTCCATAGGTTTGGCCATCCTTTTGTGGCCCTGTTGCTGAGACAGGGCGATTGAAATAGGAGTGAAAGCGGTATATATTTTTTTCCAGTCCTGACTCATGAAAACTCCACACACTGTCCTCATGCTCGTTTTCTTGTCCTTGCATGGCTGGATTGTCACTGCACAGCCTGGCATTGAAAGCCAAGTGCTGAAGTCAGTGGAACCTCAGTCAGTCAGGGTGTTTGAAATGACTGCGATGCAGCAATGCGGCGCCCCCTATTGCAATTTTGGATATGGAATAAAGAGATCATGTGGAGGCACTGATACTTCAGAACGTTTTGTTATTGTGATAGCAGGAACATTTTCTATAGCACATTCCCCATCCATACCATGCTTCCTCCCATCTAAAGGTTTTGCTCCTGCTGTTCTGATGGGGCCTTGTTAATTCCCACCATATCCTTCAGACCCCAGCACATGCCCCTTCCTGATTAGGCACATTTCTTCTCTACTCTCCTTGGCCTCACATGACTCTCCTCTTTAGTACTTATCGAGACTCTCTTTATTGACACAGTTGTCCCCTTCCACAAAGGCAATGACAAGGCACAGAGTTCAGTGGCTTTCAAAGTGGCTTCAGGAGCTGTGGTCACCTACCAGGGGACCATGGCAGAAATGTATGAAACAGCCCTAGGACATCCAGGCATAACCAAGGGAGGTGATTGCCAATGCAATACAGGTCGGGATAGTCAAATATTAATGCAAATAAAGCCTCATTTAGGTCAGCAGCATTCTGAAGCCTTGAAAAGTTCAAATTACAAATATTTGCTGAATAGAGACTTATGGACAGTATAGTTATCCATTAAAAAACTGAGAAGTTTCAGGCCCTGGCTGGTGTAGCTCAGTGGATTGAGCGCGGGCTGCGAACCAAAGCATCGCAGGTTCGATTCCCAGTCAGGGCACATGCCTGGGTTGCAGGCCACGGCACCCAGCAACCGCACCCTGATGTTTCTCTTTCTCTCTCTCTCCCTCCTTTTCATCTCTAAAAATAAATAAATAAAATCTTAAAAAAAAGAATTCTTTAAAAAAAAACCTGAGAAGTTTCACAGAAAGTCTCAAGGCTTACATGCATTTATGAACCCAAGCAGCTCAGAGTCACTGAACATGAATGGAGGCCTTGCTTTATGCCGCTGAATCTTCAAAAGTTCCTTACAGATGAGCTTTTAGTAGGAAACAGAGGCAGTGATGTATAAATGGGAACATAAACTGCCATTCAAGAAACCAAAGAACCAATAACAAAGTCATTGTATTCTGTTCTGCTTTATTCCCTGAGGTTGATAGTTATTCACTATCCACAAGATAAATTTCTTCACTATGACTCCAAGTGGGAGCAGCCAGGTTGCAATGCCTCATTAAGGAGGTTGTAAATATTTTTCTGCCTAGGTAGAAAATTCTCCTTCTCCAGTGTGCTGAACCCTCATGCTAATCCCAGGAACTCTGTCTCGGAAAGGCACGGACACCCTGACCACACCTGCTGGCTGACTCCTAACTTTGCTGGGAGTAAGCATCACGCCTGCAGGGAAACAAAGTCAGCGGAGCATCCCCAAGCCTCCCGGCCACACTTTGTCTTCCCCGTACTTTGTTCTCACGACCCCCCATCTCGCTCTCATGTGTCAAACACTTCACTCTGAAGGCGTGGGTTTCTCAAAGGGTTTCAGTATATTTAATAATTAAAGTAATATGAGCACAGTATTAAAAATTCTCAATCAGTGAAGCAAAAGTTTTCACCAGTCCTTGTGCTATCCTATGCTAGCTTATCACCAAGGTACCATTTCTATGTGTCTTCCTTGGCATGGAGAGAACTGTTTGTTTCATTTCAATGGAACACATTTTTTATTCATAACTCTCATATAAATACTTTTCTATTTAATTAAGTAAACTTATTAAATCTCAGTTTTGGTATGTTTTCCCATAATAAGTATTTATCCTGTTGCCTTTTCAATAGAGAACCTTGGTCATCCACCCAAATAGGACCTGACCTCTTTAACTCAAAATTATTCTTTTCTGGCAGAAGCAGGGACTCTCATCATTCATTTTATACCATGTAGATGCCCAGCCTTAGTGAGTCTTTATCACTTTTGAGGACAATCCTCTGAGGTATCTGTGCTGGGCTGGCCTCGTGGGTATGTGACCTGTATAGTCACACAGGATCCAGTGCTCAGGATGTTCCCACACTGCTGTTGACGTCAGGAAATTCTTAATAATATGTGAACAAGGAAACTGTATATTTATTTTCCACTGGGCCCTAACTCTATGCAGACACTTAAGCAAAGCCAAAATGTAGTCCCAGTTTTACAGTGTTCATTATTCAGAGAAATATGCATAGTGTTGTCTCTCTATTCAATTTAATCTAGAAGTAGAATATACATAAAATGCACAAATCTTACTTGTACACCTTGATTAATTTGTATACACACAGACACACACACACACCTAACCACCCTCCCACTGCAAGATACAGAACATTTCTAACCATCACATGAATTCTTCATATTCCTTCCCAGTTAGTACCTGTGGAGACCAGGCATAGCTACTCTTCTGACATATCACCAAAGATTAGTGTTGCCTGCTTTTGGACTTATAAATGGAATCAATCATATACAATGGAGATTTTTACATCCATTTTTTTCTTCATTATATATGTCAGACTAATTCATGGTCTAGCAGTAGACCATGTTGTCTAACGGTATTTATCTTGCTGTGTTGTGTTCCATTGCATAAGCACATCACAATGTACCCATTCTATTATTGTGGGTACCAGGGTTGTTTCCATTACTGGTCAATGTGATAAGCTGTTATGAACATTCTTGTGTGTGCTGTGATGGATGTCTGCACTCTTCTTTGGGGCATCTACCTAGGAGTGGAATTGCTGGTTCACGGGATATAGTATGTCTCACTTTAGCAGATATCAGTATTGACTTCTGAGTGCCCATGTGATACTGTTTTGTAGTGTTACATATATACCTTCATCATTTAAAATGTATTTTTATTCCAATGTAACGTGTTGACTTTTCATATATTTTAGATCTTTTAAACCTCACAACCTTTTGAGATTGAAAAATCTCTCAAAATCACAGATGTCTTTGCATATTGAGATTTAGAGCATTTAGAACCAAGGCCTCAGAGTTAATAAGTGGCATCAAATTTAGTTCTGATACTTAGTTGCTATTAACATGCAACTGAGCTTTATTTATTGCTCTTATATATTTAAGAGTAGTCATAGGAAGAATCAGTACAGCACCAAGCCAGATGCCTGGCATATATTAAATGCTTAATAAATAATCCATAAAATGACATTGAATTGTGACTATCTGACCAGTTAGAGACAAAAACCTATATAGACAATCTACATTTTTCAGAATATTTCTTTTCAGTTACTTATTTATAGCTCTAAGACTATTTTAACTTTGAAATCAATTGGGAACACAAATATACTTTGAGTGTCAATAATACATAAAGAAAATTAAAAATACTATATTGCCTCAAATCTTAGAGTGTGGAGTCTCAACTTCAACAATTTCATTTAAGGGGTCAAGGTATTCTTGCAAAACATTTTTAAAAGAAGCATTAATGAAAATATGTGAAACTGTAAAATATTTTCAGAAAGCCCAGGTAAGGATACAAAGCTCACATTACTACATAAACCAGACATTTGGTATTCCAAGAGTACAAGTTTCCAATCATATTACTTTCACTACTCAAAATAACTCCAAGTTGGTACGATTCCTCAGCTGCCCCCGGAGCCTTTCCTGCAGCTCACATTGTCAGAAGGAGCCCACCTCTGAGAGTTTTAACCCAAACAGTCGCCAGCACTCCCTCCTGTGCACAGCTGATACTATGAACACAGAGGTAACTTAATCAGGAGGCTACAGGCACCTGGAACTGGGGTGCGATTAGGAGACACACGGATGTTTATTTATTTGAGGCAACCATTCATGAGAGATTTCTCACTGTGTCAGACATGATGGTTAGCACTTTATAAACATTTTTAAAAATTTAACCTTCACAACTCATCTATGAAATAGGTAGTACATTGTCCACTTCACAAAAGAGGAAACTGAGTCAAGGAGCGGTTAAGTGACTGTCTGAGCCCACCCAGTGACTGAGGGAGGAGTTGAGATGCAATGGGCTGAATCTTTTCTTTCCAAACCTGAGTGTTCTTCAGGTTTGCATACTCTTCTGCCTGCAAACTTCTATTATTAACATCATTTTACTAGAGAATGTATTTTGAGGGTTAAGGAGATTGCAGATGCAGTCATGTAACAGTCTCCAGTGTGAGCTTCACAAAGCCCTCTCTTCCAGCAATGTCTGTTACTGTCCAATGTGTTTTAAACGGAGCCACTTATGTCATGTAAAGCTAACTCAATCCCTTTAATTGCTGCAGTCCAGAGGCTGACATGCTTTGAATCCACTCAGGTTAAAAGGGCAACAAGAGAAGAATAATGAGAGAGAAAGATACAAAAAAATAGGGGGACTGAAAACACGGTTAAATATCGGAGAAGCAGCAGAAGTGGTGCCCCCAGGACTCCTAAGTGCTCACACATTTTCATTAATTACACCATTGCACAACACCATAAATTGTGAGTTTCTACTGTCCATTTATTATAGCCTTTTAAAACAGAATACAATGGTTTTTACTTGTGTTAAGAAATCAGGCAAATCAGTTTCCTCAAGAAGGAAATATTTGTTCTGTTTGACATTCAGTGGAAGTCACCTTCCAGTTAATCTTGGCCTTTCTGAGGTCAATAGTCCCGACTTTCTGCTAGATCTTTTCAATGTTGTAAGGTCTACTTCCTCATTACCCTTCACACCTATCAGAGAACTACCTTCATAACATGCCTACTGTGTGGGTGATGTGTCTAGTGCATGCTATTCGCATCTATACCCTCCACCGTGATTCTATAAGGTCAGTACAATTTTAAGCCTCATTTTACAGATATGATTCGGAGACGTGCCACTGCACAAGGCCCCAGATCTAAGAAGTAGTAGGTCAGACCTGGAGAGCAGATCTGTCCCATTCCTCCCACTTGCTCACATCGCCTTTCCCATCATATTCACTTTTGCTCTCAGAACTTGAACTTGAATGAATTCCTCTGCATCTACTTATAAACCCTGAAATGGACGAGGGAGGGGCCTGGTTGCTGCTTCACTAAACAGAAAACGAAGGGGCCTCTAAAAAGGCTGCGACCCTCTTCTCATATTTATGGGCCATGACAAGAATTTCCCTGAAAGTGCTTGGCTGTTGGCCTCTTCTTTCTTCTCACCCCTAGTCATTCCTGCACAGCATGTAGCCTTGTGCGCATGCATATGGACACTCACAGTCTTCAGTCCAAGCTCTCTTTGCACCCCCTACAAACAATCAGCCCTCGGCCAGACTTCCAGCATAGAACTGAAAGAATGTTTGTGCAATCCTTCATTCAGTAGCTGCACTCAGGAAAGTGGCTCAGGCAGGCCCTGGAAGCAGACTCGAGCCACTTGAGTGAGATATTCTGGGATCCTGGGTTCCCAGAATGGGGACTAGAAGACAGAGTGTGGGCTCCAGGTGCTCAGGTCTCCTTGGCCCTGTGGGGAGAGGAATGGCTGGAAGAAGACTCAGAATAAACCCCTCGAAATCATGATGTGCAGGTGTTTCTTCAGAAGGTGTTTATTGACTGGGTGATTGACAGGAAAGAGGAGCATTGCAATCCATGGGATCACTCCAGGCGTCAAAGAAAAGTGCCACAATCATAGTTCTGACTATTCCCCAGAATTGCTAATTATTCACCACCTACAAGACAACTTCAGCTCACTCTGCTTTGATTCCAACTGAGAATAGTCACATCGCAATGCCTCATTAAGAATGTTGTGATTCCCTTCTGCCTGGGTCAACACACATCTCCAGCTTGCAGAACCTGCACAACAGCCCTAGAGTTCCAGCCCCTGAAAGGCAGGGGACTGCCCTGTTCACACCCCTGCTGGCTCTCACCCAGTGGGGAGCAGGCTCTTCAGCAGGGGAGTGAGGTAAGCCAGTGTGTCTCCTCCTAAGAACCTGATGTCAGACATCATATCCAGGAGTCAACCTCATGAATATTTCTTCTGAATTTGTTGAAGAATTTTCATATATTTTAATAATACAGGTGCTATGAAGACAGCACAGAAAATGAGGGCTGGTACATTGATTTAAATTTGCTAACAAGATATATATCAGTTTTCTCTTTCTTTTTGGTAAGAAAAGTTATCTAAAGTTCAACTCCCAGAGAGAGCTGCTTCTATTTTACCTTGTTCCATTCAAAGGTGGTCCCTAGGTAGAGAACAATAGTATTTTCCTCATAAATTAAAAAGGGGGAAAATTTGCTCTCTGCTTATCCTTGGGTTGGTTTCTACTACAGAGCTCTGTCCCTGTCCTCAGAATGGTCCAGTCAAGATTTTATGAGGGGGGCGAGTAGGCAATCCTTTCGACTTTGAATATCGGCACCTGCATTGGCTATATCTTTATTTTGGATTCTCTCCATTTTTAAGATTATCTCCACTTCTCAGTATGGTCCAATGGAAGGAAGAAAGCTGAATTGAATCTGAAGGCCAGGGTTCTCTGCCAGCCTAACTAATTCCCTGATAAAGAATGTACTTGGACCTCTTTGAACCTTCTTTTGTCTCGGAAACATAATAGCATAATGTTTGTTCTTTCTACAGCATAGATTTGAGGATCAAAAAGCCACAGCTTCTTTTGTAGGTTAAAGGAGCTTTGTACGTGGTGAGTGTTTGCAGAACGGTTCGGTGGAGATGAAGTGGGAATAAGAGGCAGGGGACCCAGCTGTGCTAATGATTGGTTTGGGATTCCCAATATGTAAAATAACTGGAGAATTTTAACTTTTCTTAAGGTCTAATAATCCATAAGATCAAAATGTCAAGTGTTAAAAAAATAACATAATTTTAACCCTTGAGTCAGGAAATGAAAATTGACCCCTTTAAATTTCAAGGTTTTAAATGTGACGAGGTATGTGTAAACTGAAGGAAAGATGAGATATAGAAGATGTTTCACTTAAGCCATATTCTCTGAAAAGGAAACATCATACGAGGTCCCTAGTCATTTAACTAATTTGCTCAATAAACACTTACTGAGCATCTAGTAGGGGCACAGTAATATCCCACATGGAGAAGGGACACATAAATATGAGCCAGTTGGTGATCCCTTATCTTTTCTCTCAAAGGACTTGCCATTCTGTAATGGAGATAGCCTCAAGAAGAAAGTACAATAAGTGAGACTTTTCATTTTTACCAAGGAGCTATTTTAAAAAGCTCCACTGGACTGTAAAAGAAAAGGAAATGTACTTACTCCATGAAAGATTTAGTTGTGGATTGTGGGAAGCTTCAGTGAGAAGCAGGTGACCCTCTGTCAAGGATTCAGGAAAAAACACTACTGTGTTGGGTGACTGCTAGGTCAACCTCATCGTTCTACAGTCCTCTGGGTACAATTCCATGTGTATCTTGTGCATTTTAGTGGAAGTCCACGTGGTTCTTTTTCGAGGGCATATTCTCAGTTAGGTCATGAAAGTGTCTCTGTTACATGTATATAACATATTTTATCTGTGTCTCTATAGGTTTTTGCTCCTTTTACAAACAAAAATGCAGACAATGCTAGGGAGGACCCAAAGAGAAACACGGCAGAGCATCTGATTTAGAGCTTCTGATCTGGGTGGTAAAGTAAAAACCAAGATAATTTCCCCAATCTGGCAAAGGACATAGACTTCTAGGAAGTCCAGGAAACTCAGAGAGTCCCAAAGAAGTTGGACCCAAGGAAGCACACACTGAGGCACATTATAATTACATTACCCAAGATTAAAGATAAGGAGAGAATCTTAAAAGCAGCAAGAGAAAAGGAAACAGTTACCTACAAAGGAGTTCCTGTAAGATTATCAGCTGATTTCTCAAAACAAAACTTGCAGGCAAGAAGGGGCTGGAAAGAAGTATTCAAAATCAGGAAAGGCAAGGACCTACATCCAAGATTACTCTATCCAGCAAAGCTTTCATTTAGAATGGAAGGGCAGATAAAGTGCTTCCCAGATAAGGTCAAGTTCAAGGAGTTCATCATCACCAAGTCCTTATTTTATTAAATGTTAAATGGACTTATCTAAGAAAAAGAGGATGATCAAAAATATGAACAGTAAAATGACAACTCACAACTATCAACAACTGAACCTAAAACAAGAACAAAAACAAACTAAGCAAACAACTAGAACAGGAACAGAATCACAGAAATGGACATCATATGGAGGGCTATCAGCAGGAAAGTGAAGGGCGGAGAATGGGGGAAAAGGTATAGGGAATAAGTAGCATAAATGGTAGGTAGAAAATAAACAGGAGGAAGTTAAGAATAGTATAGCAAATGGAGAAGCCAAAGAACTTATATGTATGACCCATGGACATGAAATAAGGAGGGTGGGGGAATATGGATGGGAGGGGGGTGCAGGGTGGAGGGGAATAAAGGGAAGAAAATATGAGACAACTGTAAAAGCATGATCAATAAAATATATTTTTAAAAAGATAATAATTTTTGACTGCTGTATGCCAGCTGCTGTGCATGCACAACTCTGTAACCAGTCACCATGAATAGACCCATTTTCCAGATGAGAAGTCTGAGCCCTCCAAAGGTTACGTAACCTATTGGGAGTAAAGCAAAAAAGTGGTGGGTCTAGAATGCAGGGCTATATTAAACAAATACTTAATGTTGAATGCTTACCATGTATTTCACAAACAGTTACTCCTTTGTTTAATCTTCCAAACTCCTGTGTGCCTAGCTACTATCGCCCCTTTAGAGAAGAGGGAAGAGAGAGAGAGAGATGCAGTCGCTGGCCTGAGCCACACAGCCAGCGGGTGTAGCTGGTGTTTGAGGACAGGTGGTCTCGCCCCCAGTCCTTGCTTGTAACCACTCTGTGAGGCGCTTCTCAAATCCAGCTCGATCTGACTCCAAAGTCCTTACATGTACCCTCTGCAGTGAGTGGCTGCTTTCTCGTGTGTGCTCTCTCCTGAAGACAAACAACTGGAGTAGAAGTTGGTATCCTCAAGAGAGCTGCCCATTCCACTGTCTGCAGGCAGGTTTTGCCTGTTTGTGCTCACCCAGCCTGCCGCCCTGAGGCACCAGCAACACCATTCTTCCCACCGCTGATTTGCCCTTCGCCACTCTTTCCCGGGGGGCTTTAATTAACTGTTAGCATTCATTTGCCCTTTTCCATTGTGTTAAAGATAGCCTTTGCTTCCTGTGGCGTCTAGATAAGCCGCACCACGTGGCAGGTACCAAACAGGTTCATCTTGATACAAATTAAGAATGGGGACTTTTTGATCCACATATTTTAAAATGCCAGTCTGAATATTTGTTTTGTTCTTACTTCTTTCACATAATGTCAGGATAATAAATTATTTTTGGAGGCTGCAGTAACTAAAAGGTTCAAGTCCAAAGTAGTCATACTAAGTGGCTGTGACCCTTCCTAAGTGTCAAACAGACTATATGGAAAGGTTTTTTTTGTTTGTTATTTTTTTGTTTGTTTGACTTGAAATGGTTGCATAGAGATGTCACAGGTGGACACAGGTAACCAGGTTCTCAGTGATCGAGGACAAAGAATTGAACCGAACACACAGAGTTTATAGCATGAAGAAAGAGGGAAGATTTATTAAGCGATAGTACACTCCACAGAACATGGGAGTGGGCCAACTCTGAGCAGAGATTGACCACATGGGCTGGAGGGATTTTTATTCTTATAGGGCAAAAGCTTACTGGCTAGTCTTTGGCAGGCTTCTATTGCACAGGTACAAGGAGTTACATTTCAAAGCTACTGCGCATGCGTGGTTTCTCATGATTTTCTTGATTGGCTACTGGAGAAGGGAGTCCCACAATGTTAATTCATTATAATGCTATTATAATGAATCAGGGGTAGTGCGCAGGTACATTCCATGATTCAGAGTTATTCCAGAAAACAGGAACAACCAGTCTTAGGGGGTCTTTGTCATGTCTGGATGTTTTTTATCTTAGCCCTGTGGGGCCTCTGGAGTGTCCTTCCTGACTATCTCCTGCCTCAGAGAGACGTCCTGGTTCAAATTTAGAGTTCCACCATTCATTGATTTGGGGGAATTTCAGGTTTTCTGAAAGTTTACTTGCACATTCTCTCCTCTCATTGGGAAGGGAACGGCTTCTTGGTATAAGATGGGAGGAATACTGGCCTGAGAACTGAGCTGTGATTCCAATCTGCTTTTCACCACTAGCGCATTACATGACCTTAAGCAAGTCTGTTCTTTTCTCTGAAGCTCAGTTGTTTCGTTATTTTAAGGATCATCAGCATCACATCATTTCAGACAGAATTGAGAGATGGCGTGGGGTAGGCATTTAAGAAATATATTACCTGATCTACTCTTCAGAAGAAAACCTGTGAGATGAACATTTTTTTTCACATTTTACAAAAGAGATCACTGATCCTTAGCGAGGGTAAGCAATATGCTCAAGTTCATACCACAGCTGGTGAGTGAAGTGGAGCCAGGACTCACACTCGGGGCCGTCCAGTGGGGAATCCTGTGCCTTTAATGATTTCAGAGCTCCTTCCCCTGTCCCTCGGCTCTACACTTCTATAACTGTACTGATTGTCCCCTTAGCCTTCGCATTTTGGTGTTGCTATTTCTACCCACTCATCTCCTAAAAAATGTCAGATTTTCATGGGTTTAGATAGCCCAGTGCAACTTGAGTGACAACTTCTCTGAAAACAACTGCTTTCCTAAGACTCTGAAAATTAGACATATTCCTGGTTAGCCAGGTGGTCACTGGCTGTGTCCATAAAGGTCTCTTGAATTTTACAGTACGTAGAGGGATTTTCTGTGTTTCCATATTGTGGGGCTAGAAAAAAATGTTACGACCCTATTTTTACAAGTTGTGATGTATTTGAGTAAGTGGATTTAAAAATAAAAGAGACAAAAAGAGAAAACAGGAGTTAAAGATAGCCAGGAAAAAGAGAGATGGCAGAAGAGGGATTACTCTCAGAAATGTTTCTTATAACAAGCAGATATAGACATGGATCTAAGAGAAAAAATACTCTGAAATGTTAACAATACTTACCTAGAGGTAGTGGGATCAAAAAAATAATTTATCCTTTATTTTCTTTTTCAAAACTTTGCTAACTTTTTCACCATAAATGTGCATTATTTGTGTACTAACAATAAGTGGATACATACGCATATACAAACCATAGACCATCAAGCAGTCTTGAGCTAGCTAACACCCCAGACAGCAGATTCCCTCGTGACAAATTCCTAGACTAGGCCAGCTCGACTCCCCTGTCAATGTGGCATCAAAAAATATACACCCCTTTGTTAATGTCTCTGGTGTCACCCACGATTCAGACTCATTCCATATAAAATCACCAGTGTGACATTTTCTTAAAGTAACTTACCTCTTAAGTAACTACATGATAGGGAATCTTCAGAGAAAGAGCCTATTTCAATCGGGTAATTATTTGCAGTTTTAAAAAAATGTACTTACTTTCTATCAACTGCAATGAATCAATTAGAAAAAGCAGTTAATGAAATGCACCCTCCTTTATTCTTACTGTGTCCCCCATTCCCATGTGTCTAGACCTTTTCTCCCCATTCCTAGATTATTACATTGTTTCCTAATAGCCTTCCCTCCTTAGGATGCTTAACCACAGACCCACGGCCACCAGACTGCTCTCTCTAAGACACATCAGATGGGCCAGTGCAGTTTGTGGGTGTGTATGGTGATGCCCCCAATACCTACAGATCCTTTCCAAAATAGTTACAAAATAATCCTCCATAATCTGGTTCTCTAACTTTTGCCTCCACCACATTTCCCTGGGTTCCTAGCAAGAATCAACCTTCCCAGCCTTTCTGCTCCACGGCCACGCTTTGCTCAGCGTCTGGTCTCCTGCTCGGATTCTCATCTTTCCTGGTCCACGGCCATCCTTATCTTCTGTTCTTTATTGTGGGATCTCTTCCTGAAACCTCCTGCAATTACTCTGCATATTGAATTGATGCTTTTTAATGAGCCTTTAGGAGTACAAATCTTTACCATATACTTTGTAACTTAATGAGATTTATTTTATTGTTGTCTCTCCCTCTCTCTCTCTATGTATGTATATATGTGTATATATACACACACATACAGAGAGAGATACAAATATATATATATATATATATATATATATATATATATATATATGCTTTAGCTCTCCAATAGAACTGTAAGCTTTTGAAAGTCAGGGAAATAATCTGTGTAGTTCTTTTATATTCCTATTAGTGTCTCATTCAGTGTTGAAAATGCAGTAATTTTTGCTAATTTCACTATATTATATTTCAGTTTGAGATAATGATTAAATGTAATCCTCTTGCAAATAAATATGGTTCCATCACCTATTGATCAAATTTTAAATTCTTCTAATTAACTTTAATAATTAATTTTAATCTATGTTATGTTTTTACCTATACACAGCATCAGCGTTGTTCATGCTTGTGTTCTTAATCAGTTGAAACGAGCTTTTCCTCTGACAATTTCCTGTCAGATGGCAATTTAAAACTCTCAGATACATTGCTTTGGGAGATTGACACATTGGTGACAATATGGAACGGTGCCTAAAAATGGATGGCAGGAGAGCTATTAATAAAGACACTTATATTGGAGTGCCCCCAAAGACTTTATTATGGGAATAATGGGAAAGTTATCTTAAGTTGACTAGCTGCCTGGTAAAGATCGTAAGCTCATTGAGAATTGTTGCCTCATTACTGCTCTAAACACATCTGAGCAGTTTTGTTCTTAGCCGCTGCTCTTATTAAACTGCCAAGTCTAATATGAAAGGTGGGGCTATGCTTTTGGGATTTAGTATTCTGATCTGCATTCTTCCTTGGCAAGCTTTTCTACCATCAAAATAGTCTAGAGCATTACAATGCAGATTAAAACCAAGCTCTGAATGCCGCCGAGAGAAAGCCAGAAGTCTATTATTTGCACAGATCCAGGCCTAGGAGACACTTCAGATAAAATAATTACCAGTTACATTCCAATTACCATTGACCATTAAAGGTAAATTATTTTTAAATGCATTCACAGAAAATGGCTAGAGGTAGAGTTTATCTAATAACTTAGGTGATAAAAACAAACAAAAAAATCAGTTTGATCATTATTGCATCTTATTGAGTAAAACTTTGCATCATTATAGAAAGTTTCTTTCAGTATTCCTTCCACTACCTGCCAAAAGGACTGCAGTTTTCAATCTTTCCACCTTAAGCCCATGAAAAAAAGATACTATTTTCTCCAATCCTTTCTTAGATAGAAAAGTATGCTGAATTTCAAATATTATTCAAAGAACTAATGAGATCTCAGTGAAAGTTAGGGACAGGGATCACCAATATAAAATATAATATTTACCAAAGAACAATTATTAAAATTGAAGCAAAAGGAAGCCTAGTTTTAGATTTGAAAGAATTTTTTTGACAATTTACTAGATTTTATGCTTGAAAAGTGATGATTTTAAGAAATAATAAGCAACAAGGGAGTTTAACTCATTTAGAATCAGAGAAATTAGATTGGGGTTCCAGCTACACATTCTCTTACTATGTGACCTTGGGCTAGCCACATGATATCTGATGTTTCTCACTCTTAGAGAGGCTAATATGAGGAGGGACCCCTCCCCTCAAAAAAACCCCTGGAATTTATTTATAAAAATTGTGCATTTATTCTCACATCTTTAAACTTCAATCACCTTCAAAGTGCTCTCTATTTGATGCAATGCACCTATCAAGACTTTTTTCCACTGTTGAAAACAGTTTTCGAACATGTTGATTGTGATGCCTTTTAGTGCTTCTGCCATTTTTTGTTTCAGCTCCTGCACGTGGGCAAAACATTTCCCTTTGAGGAATTTTTCATCCAGGGGAAAAAAATGTCACTCAGGGTTTGACTGAGTGTAGAGGGAGGGTGGGGCATGGGGGTCACGCCATTTTTGGTCGAAACTGCTGAACACTCAGCACAGTGTGGGTAGGTGCGCTTGTAAATCGCCCGTCATGAAACGGGCAAACACAATGAAAGAGTCTTCCAAAAATTTTCACTGAAGGCAGCCGCTCACAACAATGCCAGCTGTTCCACATGGGTTCCTACTCATCTACACTGATCCAGATGGGTTCCTAGAACACTCACCTAGCAAGGGAAGCCTGTACTTCAAGGGGCCCACCCTCCAGAAGATAATTCCCTTTTTTGATGCATTCTTCCTCATAATTGCATTTCTACTTACTTCCACAAGCAATCTTGTAGAATATGAGTGTGAAAATATTTTACATTGATGAAATACTCTCAAAATGTACAGTATCATTATTCCCGTATTTATTGTTATATAAAATGTTCATTTCTTATCCCTTGTGTATATGGAATGATTGGTCGTCCGTGAATTAAATCTTTTCCATGGTTACTCTGCTTCCTTGCTTCTGTCCTTGGAAAAGAGAACAAACCAGCAGCTGAAAAATGTAGTAGAAAGGCTGAGCTGGAACAGAACTATGCTACAGAAACAGGAGAAAGTCATACTTTCTAAGTTCCTATTGTCTTTGCTTCTGGGTTATCTCATTTAATCTGTTAGTAAAAATTCCCTAGGTAGGTATTCTCATCACCATTGTCCACAGAATAAATTTCTATACAGGCAAGTTAGGTAACTGTCTTGGAAGCTACTCTGATTCCAAATTGTCTATTCTCATGTCACAACAGAATGCAAACTAGAGGACAAAACATAGCAGGAGGTATCCATGATCATCAGGAGCTGAATCAGTTCCAAGGGGGTGAAAATTAGTTCATGATGAAAAATCTTATTTTTTATGTATAAAGCACAGATCTGCATAGAATATATATATATGCATAAGCCACATATCTGGGGTGTTAGAATTTAATGGGTGCTGACTAGAAAGAAAAACTCTAAAATGGCTTCCTAGGAATACAATAATGAAAGAGGGTTGACAAACACTGGTATAAGAAGAGAAAAGCATAACTATAGTGAGTTAAATTTACAGTGACTTCAGTTTCTGTTAAGGTCAGAAGCAAATAAAACCATTGTTTCCCAGCCAGTTCAGCCATGGAGGCTATCATGGCAGGGTAGGGGGGCGGTACTTTTCATTCCCTGTGCTGGAGTGCTGAAATGCCATCCAATCCAGGGGAGTCTGGAAGACTCAGCAAATGGAGCCACCGTGATTCTAAACGATCAGAAAATCAGAGGGACCTAGCCCACTGAGAGCAAACTACGTGTCAGATGTGTTCAGCTCTCCTGGAAAAATGCCCACCATTGTCCTCTGCCTTTGTGCCCCCTGTCCATTTCCCAGGAGTCAGTCCTAGCTACACTCTTCCAAAAAGGCTTTGACTGATCCAGTTCACATCTTTGTCCTCTGGAAAGCTCTAATGTCCCTGCGCAGAGTACCTTACAATCCAGGCATTGCCTTTAAAAAGATCTGGATTTGAATCCTGACCTTGTAACATAAGATTGAGTACACTTGGTTTCTCCTCTCTCTCTTTTTTTATTCATTCTTATTGCTGTTCAATGACAGTTGTCCCCATTTCCCTCCCTGATTTCTCCTCCCTTTACGCCTCAGTTTTTCCATCTGTAAAATGAGAATACTCATGCACGCTCACCTTATAGCCATGAGGAGAAAGTATATCAAACATTTAGCACTGTGCCTGACTGGTCTCAAGTGTTTACTTGATAAGAATATAATAATAATTTCAAATGCTAACTTATTCTCTTTACAGACCTGGGAAAATACATGTGTAACCCATTCACAATCACAGATCCCAGCTCAGAAGTCAACATTTTCAGCAAAAAGTCCCTCCTGCATCCCTGCCTTCCCTGGTCTAACTCTGCCCTGACCTCTGCTTCTCTTGCTGTGCTGTTCATAGTGGAAACTCACTGATTACTTGCCAGTCACCTTTACTCTACTGACTGCCTTGTGAACAAGCATTTTCATGTTATATAATTTTCTATTTTCTGTACTCCAGGATAGAGTATTGATTTTTGGTTAAATGATTAATATAGCTTCTACAAGTTTGAATACTTGCATTGTATGAATATAGCTCATCTTTCCATCCATATATAAAAAAGATACAACATTTTATCTCCATATTTCAAAGCTGAGACATCCATTCATACCTGTGTATACAAATTTATGTCCCGCTAGTTTAACACTTGACTACCCTGTAACCTTTTTGAAATATATCAGTGCATATATGAAATCTGTAGAAATGGTAAACTACCCTCAGTCCCTTTCTTCCACAGTCTACGCCTATTGCTTTTCTCAAGCTCTTTTCTCATTTATTATCAGTCCTTTCCACAGTCCGTGGCTGATCTCTGGGGACAGACCGGTGGGAAGAGGTGATTCACTTACATAGTCTTTCTAGTGCTCCATGGCCAATTTTTAGCAAAGGCCCTGGGTGAACTTTTTGGAAAGATTTATAGTATTTATCTTGTAACCTTCTGTTTTGAGTCCCAAGAGCATCAGCATCCAACTATCAGTTAGAACAATATCCACACAGTGGGCGCTGGCAGCCCGTCTTGGCAGCATGGGAACCTCGCTTCATCCCCCAGGTACACACTGACAGCCACTGTGTCTAATTACTCATACACACAAATTAACTTGGGGGACAACAGAATGTATCCTCTCCACTCGGACATGATCTTGGAGCTCTTCGGGAAGACTACTTGATCATTTCAAGAATGAGCTTGACACAATGGAGCTTTGTAGAGTAATTTAAAAGGATCTGATTTATAAAGCATAGTTTATAAGGTACCACTATTCCTTTGGTGTATTTTTTTTTTCAAGAAATGAACATCAATTAGCAAGTAGTGTGGCTTTGCTGTAATGAAAAATGGGAGCCTTTTTGTAGTCAAGCTCAACAGCCAATGTTATAATATATGTTTCTTTGAGATTTCACTCAAAGACGCATTCACTGGTTCAAACAAAGAAGAGTTCTTTGGATAGTAACATTGTTTATCTCCCTTCTCTGTTAACATGGTGCACACATCGCTTCCTCAGAAAGCCTTCCTGGACTCCTTTCCTACGTGGGAGACTGTCTCCTCACCCACCTGGAGCTCCTTGCATGCTGAGGGATTGATTACACTTCATCATGATCTTCTATCTCCTCAGCTCCTTAAGGCCCAAGGCCTGGTGCCTGGCCCCTTGTGCAGGCCAGGTGCCATGTCAGGGACTAGAGAGGGAAGACAAATAAGAGGGTGGCCTCTCCTTGAGGGGATCACAGTTTTGTACTGTGTTGGCCAAAAAGTCCGTTTAGTTTTTTTCCGTAAAATAAAAGACACATTTGTTCATTTTCACCAATAATTTTTTGATTTTGATATTTTGAGTATGCTGTTTTTGAGAAGCCAATAGCATACTCCTGATATTAGTTTCCAGTGGGTAGAAGCCAGGGGTGCTGCCAAACATGCGTAAGACAGTCCCGCAGCAAAGAGTAATCGGCCAGAATGCCGACAGTACCCAGAAACTTGGCAAACCACTTCTGACATGTTCAATCTGTCACAGCACCTTCTCCACGCACTGCACAGACCTGTGTGTGTGTGTGTGTGTGTGTGTTTCAGTTGCATTTTTACCTTTCTTGAAACAATACAGCATAACGTGCCAAAAATGTTGTGTATTTTTCCATCTTCAATATTAAAATGGCTGCACACAAATTCACCAATTTTGGTGCTTTTTTTTAAATGCATGCTCATATGACAACTGTCACAACACAATCTAACAAAATTAAAGACAACTAAGTGCTACTAGAACCATTGTATGGAAAAAAGCAAACATGTTTTTTTTGGCCATTTCCACATTAAAATATGGAAATGTGAACGAACAATTATAATTCAAAGGTTAAGTCTATGGTAGGTATCTCTGGAGTTCAATGAATACAAAAACTAGTGTGGAATTAGTTCACATAGGTGAGGATTTCACAAAGATTAATTCTCCAGGCTACAGTTTATAAGAGATATTGTAGGAGATCACCCCAGGGATAGCTCTGATATGGCATTATGAAATCATAATAAGAAGATAACTTTATAACAACCATGCATGTAGCTAGTATCTTGATATTGCAATATGTCCTCACTATTCGTGTTGCTATTTGGTATCTCTGGATGTAACAGTAATTAAATTTAATTTGATGTATTCTAAGCACCAAATATTTGTAAGACAGTGTGCTAACTGCTCTGAAGAGTATAAGGCTGGGTAAATTTGTTCTTTTGAGGAGAATGTAAGAGCGTGATTCATTCGGAACGAGACCCTGCCTCCATGCCAGACACTGTACCAGTTGCTATTCCTTTCCCAGCTTATTTAATTTTCAGGAACACAGTGGAAACCATTGCTGTTCCCATTTTAGAGATAAGAAAACTGAGCATCAGAGAGGCTAGGCAAGTTGCTCAGTGTCACACAGCTGAGAAGCAGAAGAATCCGAATTCAAAACAGATGCTTTTACACCAAACTTTGCTTCTTCCTGTCCTTACAACTGCTCTCCCAAAGGAATGATATACTATCCAATTTAGAAAGATGTAACATATAAACAAATATCCCTATTATGTGAAGAATATCCTGGATTAGGGATAAACCAATAATAATGATATTTACACAGGAAAAAATCAATTAAAGGCTTCATGGAGAATGTGCAAGGAACCTCCAAACATTTCTGACATGCTAAAGCGGGAGTAAGACAATCTCACAGAGAAATATGCAGTATCCATCCTTCCGGTAAGCTCACACGGAAATAGAGATAATAATAACTACTCTGAACACCTGTTATGAATTTGAATAATGCTACTAACAGTTCACATTCACTGAGTGATTACTGTACATGAGGCAGGGCGTGAAACTACACTAGCGTATCCACTCCTCAGCACAACTTATGAGGTGGGTGGTGCTGTCTCTAGTTGAACAAACCAGGAAACTGAGATAGAGAACGACCAATCTCTCAGTTAAATAGGTTACAGAGCTGGCATTCAAAGCTCAAATTCTTTTTTTTTTTAAAGATCTCATTTATTTATTTTTAGAGAGATGGAAGGGAAGGAGAGAGAAACATCACTGTGTGGTTGCCTCTTGTGCACCCCCTACTGGAGACCTGGCCCGCAACTCAGGCACATGCCCTGACTGGGAATCAAACCAGTGACCCTTTGCTTCACAGGCCAGCACTCACCCCACTGAGCCACACCAGTCAGGGCCAAAGTTCAGATTCTTAGTGCTGTGTTCGGCAGCCTGCCATTCATAATTGCAAAGTACTTAGCCCAGTGGCACAATGAAAGCTCAATAGTAATTATCACGGCTGCTATCGCTTTATCAGTCATATCATTGCCAAAGGCACAAAAGTGAGACTACTGAGAACAACTCCAGTGTCTCCACAGTGCCCTTGGCGAGGGCTTAGCCCGGGGAGTGGTGGGAGGTGTGTGTGCAAAGGCAAGTTGGGGGCACAAAGTGCGGACACGTCACATGAAGGACCAAAGGAGCATGACCTTGATTTGAGAAGCTGTTATGAAACAGAAAAAGCTTTTAGCAGTCCAATAACCTAATTAGAACCCAACTCTCAAAATGCACATTTAACAATCACATTTGCAAGGAGATATTATTGAGCTAGACTTGAAAAGTGATTGGGTGTGAACTGCAAGGGGGAAAGAAAGAGTAAAAAATACGTCTTGAAGAAGTGAGCTTAAATGGGTGGGATGGGACTTCGTGGCGGTCTCTATACAAACAGGGCAAAAAGGGGAAAAGTGACCTGGGGCAAGGTCAAAGGCATGGGGGTGCAGATAAAAGGAGGAAAATGTCAGCCAGGTTTTGGGGAACCTTGATTTATAGCATCCACTATGGCATACACCTAATGGTGTTCAGTAGGCTGTTAGAAATTTGTGTGACCGAGGATAGCCTATTAAATGAAAAAACAGAGTAATTAATGTAGATTTTAGAGTTATCCAGAATTGTACAATATTGCAATTAGCTGACGTAATGTGTACAGTTAGGTCAGCTAATGGTTACTCACTGTGTGCAGAGTAGCTTCTGGTTACTACCTCTTTGGATAGATGGGAAAACTAAGTGGTTAGTTAATGGCAGAGTTTTCAGCCCCAGAAATTACGTATGCCACATACAGCTATCTCTGCTTTTTATTACCTCTAGTCTTCAATCTGTGGATATAAGGAATTTGCTCTAAACTTTTTCACCAAAGTCTTTTGGGTCTTGGCATAACGGTTGGCATATAAAAGGCATTCCATGCATGCTTTTTTGTATGAATGAATGAGCGAATGAAGGAATGGTTCTCAGCTTTCATACCCACAATGAAGGACCAACTTGTTCTTTACCTTTAACAGGGCATGCACACTTGAAAGAAGAGGCAGAAACCTATAACCTGTCTGCTTAAGAAAAAGGTACACACACCGCAGTTTCTCATATAACTGCGGAGGCTTCACAGGTGCCCTGAGGCTCACAGATTAGTCTGCCTGGAATTCAGGATAAAAATCTGTGGGCTCAGTCAAGTGTTTCTCTCACTACAAACCTTGAGAAGGACCAGCATTTAGGTTTTTTGTTACGTTTTATAACTAATTTTATAATGTCTCAATACAATGTCTTATAGATGTGTGTGATAGTTATTTCTGCTCTGTACCCTGGAGGAGGTGAGTGTTTCATGTTCCCAAATCAGGGGCTCAGATGCCAGAGACAGCAACTGCAAATCTTGTTAATATTCTTAGAAATTCTAGGAATATTATTCCATTGATAACTTAATTTCAAAAGCTGTATATACATTGTTCTACATCATTTTATATTAGGGACTTGAGCCTTTGTGGATTTTGGCATCTGAGGAGGGTTCTAGAACCAATCACCCTAGGATACCGAGGAGCTACTATAGTTTAAGTTTGGGGTAAGTCAAAAGTCGTATGTAGATTTTCAACTTTGTTGGGGGTCAGTGCCCTAACTGCCATGTTGTTCAAGGGTCAACTGTAGCTGTGCTGAGAACACCAAGTGCTGGCAAGAATGGAACAACAAGGAATTCTCATTCATTGTTGGCGGGAATACAAAACTGTGCAGCCTCTTTGAAAGACAGCCTGGTGGTTTCTTACAAACTAATCATATTCTTACCATGTGACCCAGGGATCACTTTCCTTGTTATTGACCCCAGTGAGTTTAAAACTTATCTGCACACAAATACCCACTCACACAGTTCTATAGCAGTCTTATTTATAATTGCCAAAACTTGGAAGAGGCAAGATGTCCTTCGTAGGCACATGGATGGGCATAGTGTGGAAAATCCAGATAATGGAATATTATTCAGTTCTGAGAAGAAACGAGCTAAATAGAAATGAAGCCCTGAAAAGACCTGGGAGAAACTTTGGTTTTAAAATTAGAGAGAACATTGGTCACTTAAAAAAATAAGTAGAATGGTGGAGTGGAAATTTTTAGAATAAAAAAATAATAAATTTATTGGGTGCTTATTCTGTTCAAAATACTATGACAGTTTTTGCTGGGAAAATACAATATAGAAGACAGACTTTCTGAATTTAAACATTTCAGTTGGGGATACCTTCTACAGCATAAGAAGATATTATAAAAATTTTGTCCAAAAATAGAGATGTTCAAAAATTATGAATTATTTATTTGATTTTTAATTAATTCATTCTTATATGATTCACATTGCCATCTAGTTCACTCGCCCTTCTTGTGCTGAAATATTGCTGGTACCCCCTTGACGTAAGCACTCTTCTCCCTCTTTTGGCAGGCATCTAGAGATGATACCACCATCATGTCTAGAGATGGTCCCAAATTGGGGTAAGATGATCAATATAACACTCTAGCAATGACTGATTCATGAGTGGGGCTGTGGCTCAACTCAGGTTCAGGAATTATATTAGACTTCTAGAAAATATAAGTTGTTCTTTTTGAAGTTAGTAGAAGGAGGTGGGGTCCATAACTACCCTTTAGATGCTACATGAAGATTGGTCTAGGATACCCAGGGGTCCTCAACATGGAAGACATGGAAAATAAAAGGGAAACTAGGACTTGGATGTGATATTTTAGTTGCTGGATTAAGCCTCACTTGAAGCTTCACTTTTAGATAGTTTCTAAAAGTTTGGAAATAGCTCTAAACTTTTTGGGTACATCAGTTAATATATACCCATCCTTATTTAACAAACTGGTATGATTTGACTCTCCTTAAACTTACCTTTAAAAAGTGTCCTCACGGAAGAAAGTCTTTAGCCGCTGGTGAAATAGGCCAAGATAGGAATAAAAGCTCATGAACTCAAAGAACAGGCTAAATCTAGGATTGAAACTACACACCAAGGGCTCTCAGTGGTACTCTAATTAGCTAGAGGTTGGGCTTTTAAATAATTCACTGTTCATTTCACTGTTCTAGGAAAGCCTTCTCCTCAGATTCCAGTGGTCACTGATGTCATCCTGTCCTGTTTTAGAACTCATTGTTCACATGTCTTCTTTTCCTACTAGATTGTAAATAAAAACATCTTGAGTTTTCTTGAGGGCAGAAGCTCTTTCATGCTGGTATATCCATGGCCCTAGCAGAATGCTTGTCACTTAATAAATAAATAGTTGTAGTGTTATACTGACCTTTTGAACAGGGAGGGATGTGGTGAGAGCATCATTCTGGTGGCTTTCTCTGGCTTCAGTGAGTTAAAAGACTGGGCCAGCCAGGAGGCGGGGCATGGGGAAGGAGGCTGATTAGGCATGCATTTCAGGATTCTGGGGGAGAATGGTTAAGAGCTCAGAGAAATAGATAAATAAAATGTGAAGATCTAAATCTTGACAGCCACCTGAAAAAAATGGACGTGGCCACACAGATAAATATTCATCTGGTATTTCTTTTCTACATTCTCCTTTATTCATATCCAGTTCTTAAAACTGTTGCCCATGGCAACGTTCACTGGAAGGCTGACCAGCATCTGGATACATCTCTCAGATCAAAGAGTGATGAAAGAGGCCTGTTTCTTTTTTCTACTGAGTCGATTGTTCTAAATATAGACTGAATGGTTGTCTCAGAGCAATGGAAGTGACTAGAATTGGATTCCAGGATAAGCAGTGTTCTTCCCATATCCAAAATATAAGCAAACTTCAAATCTAAAATAGTGTAATTCCCAAAAGCTAAATGTTTAAAATAATCCCAAGCCTTTTCCAGTTTTTGAGTGATGACCTCATCACTACTCATGGTAGCATGATACTGAGTATAAAGAAGAACAGAGCATCTACAGGACATCCGTCTTAAAAAACTCAGATGCATTGGAATGAGAGACACTTTTGATATAGGCCCGGTACTCATTTTCACAGACAAGTGAGGAAATTTCCTACAGATTCAACCTCAAGGAACAGCACACAACCCATTCTTTTCATATAATATGGTTTCTTTTGCTTCTTTCTAATTTAAAGGGAATATTTCTAATTTAAAGGGAATCACTATAGACATTTTAGAAAACTAAGGGGAAAAAACCAGAAGAATGGAATCACCCATGGTGTCATCTCTTAATATAATTAATGCCAATAAAGTTTTGAAAAAGTATTTCAAGTAATATTTATATAAAATTTACTGTCCTTAGACCACTTAATTATACAAGTTGGAAGCATGGCCCAATTCTCATAAACATATATGAAAATTTATTCTTATTGCTTTCGCGCACTAAAATTTGGTAAGTGAATCTCATTTGAGTTTAAATAAATTGTGTTTTATTACATTTGTTTTTCAGGTATGAGACTTTTAAACTTTTGTACAGAAGTATCTTTCTCATATAAAGTAGTTCCAGTTTCTGTAAACATTTGTGAAATTTTACCCAAGTTGCTATTTCCTGATTCATATTGCTTAAGTCACCAAGAATAAATTGCTTGTATAGAGAAAATATTTAATGTGTGAATATGTATAATAGATATTTTACTTGTGTATATTCTTTGATAAAGATGAAGGTTCTAAGGTTCCAATATTTCTTGGAACTATGCTTTAATATCGAGCTGGCCCATTTGTAAAAAATAGATTCTTACTCCCCTTTCTGGTAATAATCCATAGATGCTGAGTTCTGCTCAGTGGGCTAACCGTATTTACAGTAATATTTAAGATGATGACACTTATGCGTAGATGTCACTGCTCGCTCTCGAAAATACCACTGTAGCATTTTTTTCACATTTGACAAAGATGAAAAGCCATTCATCAGGAGGTGCGGGCGCAGGTAATGTGACACTTGAAATGGAAACAACATCAATAAGTTGTGGAAGTTCAGGTCTGTTTATCTCTTGTGTTCAAAGCTTGTGACACAGACGCCCGACTTTCCAAATTGTGGTCAATGTCAGGACCAGATAAGTGCACGCATTCAGTCAGAGGAAGAGAGGAAGCTGGCTGATAGACAGGGCACACATAGATAATCTGAGTACGTTAGTGATGCTTTCTTCCACGCAATGAAATCACCTGTTCTTTACCCTGATGCTCGAATTTAAGGTGTCTTAAGCCACCATTGCTGATACACTGCTGGCTGGAATGAATGGCTCTGTGTTCAGACCTTGTCCTGTCCTCTACTGGAGATACTGTTTTGCTCCTTCCTTGCTAAGCACCAGTACCTGTGCCCCAGCAAAGACTTCACATTTACTGGTGTGATGTATCAGTGACACTTGGAAGAATCAGGTGCTATACACATGGAAGGTCAGTGCAATGAACCCGGTGAAATACAAAAATGGACTTACATATGTTTTAATTAAGACAAAGTATTTTAAACTATTTACAAAATAGTCCTTTATTAATGACTAAATTATACATAAGGAAGGAAGAATTTAATAAGAGAAATTGGGTAGAATTGATTACAACAGTTGGCTACTGGGAGTGTGTCTTATAGGCAAAATTTCCAAATTTAAGAATTATTTCTTAAATATTATTCAATATTTTTTATGTTTATTTTTTAATGAAACATAACTTATTCAATAAATTATTATTGAGAATGTACTGTGTGTTAGGCACTGCTTTAGATCTAGGGTTTAATTCATTGTTGAAGGTATAGTAGAAGAATTCCATTCATTCATTCATTCATTCATGAATATATTCATTCAAAACCATCTCGGAGTCTATGGCCTGTGCAAAGCATTGCATTAAGAATTATTTCTTGCCTTCTCAATCTAATACAGAAATTTCCCAAACCAGTAAGAAAATAATTGGTTAAAATGAAGTATGATATATGTACATCTATCTGTCTATCTAATTCGTGAGGTTTGGTGATAGGGAGAACACGGTGAAAAGCTCTGGAGGAGTGTGAGAGTGAGTGAAAGGGGTAGGGAAGATAAAGAGAATTCACCGAGAAGGTAACAGTAAACCTGGGGTTTGAAAGATGAGTAGAAATTTCCTAAAAGAACATACAAGATCAAAGATGGTCCAGTGATGTGTACAGTGAAAGAGAAAAGGGAACAGAAAATTGGGTGACCAAGTAGCTTGATATCACAGGTAAGAAGGTATGGGCTGAACAGGTGTGAAAAATAAAAGCAAAGATAGGCAAAGATCAAGTGAGATCTCTACCCTTCATCCTGCTTTATTTCTCTTCACAACCTGCATTTATGCAAAATTATATCATAGTTTTATTTGCTTATTTGTTTAGTGACTCCCCTCTTAGAAAGCAAGCTCTCTAAGGCAGGGGTTTCTTTGGTTGAACAACATCCCAGTGACTGGCACATACATAGCCAGTGCTCAGTTAATATCTGTGGAAACAGAGCATTTTAACCGTCAAAGGCAGGTGCTCAGATGCAGGGCATAGCAGTGTTCTGCACCTGTAGAGAGGAGGGATGGCTCCTGGGAGAATGTTGGTCTGGCTACGGTCTTGATGCCATCAGAGACTGGAGAAAAGGGGAAAATTAAAAACTTCAGTTGGAAAGATGTTTAGGCTCCAATGTAGATAGCTTAAAGTCATGCTTAATGAAAACAAATGGCTTTTTCACTCATAGCTTAATGGTCTTGATTTAGCATTTTCTTTCTACTCTCTAAGCTGTGCATTAATGAAAGATTTTTAAAGAAGAAACCCAGAGTAGGCATATAGAAATCTGTGTAGATGGCAATGTGAATATCACATAATAATTCAGAAAGATGAGTTCCATGAACAAAGACCTGGGCAGGTAGAATTGGCTGAGCATTTGTATGGACATAATGACATTGCTTTCATATGGTAAATTTGATTTATTTTTCCATTTAAATATATTATAAACACTTAAATCCATCAAGAGGGAAATGCAACATTTGAGTCTTTAACCTACAAATCATTGATTCCACTGACTTTTTCTCTCATTCAAATAGTTTTTCTCCTCATTCAAATTCTTATATTAACCAGACTTGAGATAAGCATAGTTTATAGATAAAATGTCAGCAAGCCTTATTTGAGAACGCCAGATCTAGAAAGTTAAATCTGGTGCTAAAATCAGAAACTGACATAATTTTAATTAGCCTCCAGTTCGTGAACAAATATTTAATAAATAGTCATTTAATTTGCCTTTTAAGATATGTATTCAGTTGGTTGGTGGGAAGTTTTCTCTACGTTTTGCCCCTTTTTTCCTTCAGGAACATTCCATACAATTGCGGAGAGGTGCACGTGCACAGGAGATGCCTGATGCCATACGCGAAACAAAACGATTCATCGGAACTTCATTTATTACATACTGAGAATGTCGACCTTCAAAGGGCCAGAGAACGATAGCAATTCTTTCATTCTTGTATCCCAACGATATTATTTGAAATCAAAACGGTGCTGTATGCTGTGCTAGATGCCGGAGATAGAAAGGGAACAAGTCAGGCAAGGTGCCTGTCTCCTGGTGTTTACCTTCTAACAAGGGAGCGGATAATGAAAAGCACTCGAATAAACGAATTCTGATACAAGTGTTATGAAGACAGTAAAGTACATGAAAATGGGATTTGGTCCACATAGATCATTAAAGTCCCTTAGACTGTAGGCAATCTAATTTAATTCCCGGTCCCACCAAGCCCTCCTCCTTCAAAGTAGCTTCCTGTGGAAGCAACCAGAACCCCTGCACTCTTCACACGTTCAGGCCACCGGTAAGAGCCAACAGATCTTATGGAGCAAACGTCACTTTGCCGTAAATTACTCATTACGATAAAAATCTTCACTAGCAGGATTTCCTACATGTCATTTATCTGCTTTTATCGGTTGTTCTTGTTTCCCAGCCCCTAGTTTCGAGCCCTGTTGATTTGCCTGAGAACCCCTGGGTGTGGCATGGGGTACAGTCCATTGGGCAAGACCTCGTGGTTTCCACGCAAGTCTGGCAGGTGAGGGCAGATTTAACTGGAGGACAGGGACTGTGGAAAGGGTAGCAGCTGGGGAATCAGAGGCAAGAGCGTGAAAAAAAGTGGACGAAAGTCACTTCCTGACAGGGTAACGGCCTCCAAAGTACTTTCCCCAATATTCCTCACAATGTAAGAACATCGCCTTAGTGATCGCCCGACTGTAGAACATTGCTGAAACACCTTTCTCCTAACTATGCACATTTACCTTACCTTTGACAGAGATTTTTCTTGTCAAAGTCTATGTTAGGGAAATAAGAAGAGATGTAATAACATATTTATCCATAATGATGTTCATTTTATTGTTATTTATAGTATTGAACAATGGAAAATAATCTAAATAGATTAAAATAAGAAACTGTTTAGATAAATGAATATATGTCTTTATATGCTGATGACATGTATGAAATTTTACACAGCTGTTACAAGTGATGTTGCAGAAGAACATGTAATGACGAGAAAGAGTGCGAGAGTGTTGACGGTATATAGTTTGGTTAAAAAAGAAGAAGTTTACATGCAGTGTGTGCCGTGCGATCCGAATTGTGTGTACATTCCTAGAAGTGTCACTGAGCATGTATAAAACCGGAAGTTAATAGTGGTAAAATACGGTATTTTGAAAAAAAGCTTTTCATTCATGTTTCTCTAGAGATTTTTAAAAAATGTCTAAAGCCAACATGAGTTAACTTTTATAATCAGGAAAACGTGCTCTTTTGAAAAACTCGTCCTTCTGAGCTGAGCACTCCCTGAAGAGGCAACAGGCTCATCCTTTGACCTGGAGGCGGGATGCAAGTATTCAAGTCAGAGGCTTGTGGCTGTCTCCAGGTGAAAAGGGTATAGACTAAAGAAACACAGAATGGAGTGCATAGCAAACCCTGGTCAGAGGAATAAGCTGGGTGGGGTTTAATGGGCTGACAAGAACTGACATAAATAAATCAGAGAGGCCTTGGGACTTTTATTTATATTGTGAAGAACTTCATTGTCATCCTTTGTCAAGATTTGTCATTCTCTGAGAGAGGCTGGGGTTTTCTGTGTATTCTGTATTGTCTTGTTTTGTTTAAAGCTCTACAGTTGGTACCTCCTAGGTACCAAATGGAAGCCCAGCCTCTCGGCTTCCTACCATAATGCAGAACGTTCAGTCTCCAAATCTACGGGATGGTTCTCTACATTATGGGCATAGAAATGGCTTCCCTATCTTCCTCCTCAATCAGGGCTGTTGAAAGGGGAAAGAAATGTCAATTGCTCTGATGAGTATAGATTGCACATCATATATACAAAAGAAGCAACTAACCAAACAATCTTGTGTGAGAAAAAGCTCTGTAACCTGTAAATGCGATGCTCAAGTTAGACCTTGAGCAAACACTGTACTGTTTTGAGACTCTGCCTCTGTGATATCTGTTAAATGGGGATAATAATAGATAGCCACCACCCCGCATGCTGTTACAATGATCGAAGGTGTCTGTTTGTCTGTCTGTCTGTATAGAATGAGGAAGAGAGTGAGTGTCCTGCATGACGTCCACTAAATCCAGGCTATCAATGACTGAAGATCAAAGCCACCCCTAAAAGAGCTTTCTTATAAATCATTCCATAATCTGAACACTCCACTGGCTTTTTTGGAAAGATAAATGTTTACTAGCCATAATTTTCTATCACGGTGACAGATAGTCCACATTTACACAAGCAGAAAGAAGTAATTTTGGAAGAAGCCATTTACAATTGACTGTGGATCTATTCTATTTATAATACTGAATATAAACACACTAATCCCACAGAGAGGGAAATGTCTTTCCAGTTGAATTCTCTTTCAAACTGAGACTTAGCATGTTCATTCTGTGCCAGTGTTGATGAGTTCTGATTCTAAAAATATGTCCTTTAATGCATCTCAAAATACTTAAATTTGAGGTTAGTTGAAACCGTTTGAATATTTTTCAACTTTTAGAACAAATGCTTTATTAAAATGCACATTTAAATGAGAGGCATCTCCGAGGCCTGATTCTTTAAGTTGCTAAGTCCTAGAAAACAACAATTAAAGCTTCCATCTCATTACCAATAAGATGACAAATTTGATGTTGTTTATGCCCTACTGAAATTCAAATGTATTCAAAAATATTCTCGAATGCTATTGCATCAAAGTCAACAGAGATGGATCATTTGCCCAAAACCATTACACAAAGGCTATTTCTCCATTAAGGATACATGGCATTCTCTCTGAACAGCAATCTGGGGCACCGGCATTAGCGGGAAGAAGATCTGAGCCCAAACCCCACGTTTGTGACTTACAAACTATTTGAGCTGTGACTGCTTCACTGACCTTCGTTTTTCTTTTTCTTTTTCTTTCATATTAAATGTGGTCACTAAGACTATTTTATTAGGTTTCTGTGAGGTTGAAATGAGGAAATAAATGCATTCTCTTGCCCTTTCAAGGCAATGAGGAATAGACAGGTTCTCTGAAGGTTCACTCCGCTTCCAGGACTTCACCCATGGCCCTGACTGCATCACACCCCTCCACTGCACACACCTGACAGCGCCAGGATGCATTACCACGGCTCATTGGTTTATATTCATTTCTAATTAGGGTAAGCAGACAGGTAGCCCAAATGCATGGAGTTTGGAGAGTAAGCTCTGTGAATGCAGTACTTTGCTTTGTTTTTGTCTTTGCTTTCATTCATTATTTTTGCATATTCCATTTTTGACATAACTTTCATATAGTAGGTGATTAATAAACATGTGTTGAGGGAACAAACATGCAAAATCCCTGTAGATCATACATGATAAATTCTTAAGGGTGAGATAATGTCTAAAACTAATAACAGGGGTCCGGGGAGAAGGAGAAGGAGCAGTAGAACGTGTCAGACCTGTAACTGGAAACTCAAGAGAAGCAACAGGGTTCACACCAAGAATGAGAGAACCTGAAGGGAACACAGGACAGACAGATGCTTCAGGTGGCCTTTCAAGATGCTCACCTGCTCAAAGTCATGTTTTTGTGTAACTCTCTTCCTGAGTTTGGGTGAGACCTACGACTTGATTCTAACCAAGAGAATATGGAATATGCATGATTGCATTATATAAGGCTGTGGTGTCTGCCTGGTTAGAGCCTTTCCCTTTTCCTCTTATTGACTTTGAAGAGCAAGCTTCCAACAAGTCTACAGTCATAACTGAATGTGCCCGACAACCCTATGAGCAGTGAAACATACGCATCCCCAATCTAACCTCCTGATGAGAACTCACTTCTGGCTATCAACTTGTGAGAACCTAAGCCAAGGATACTTCTAAGCTGTGCCCAGACTCCTGACCCACAAAAATTGTGAGATAACAATTATGCATTGGTATAAGCCACCAAGTTTGTATTTATTTGTTGCAGAGCAATAGAATAATAATACTAACCATCAAGGTCAGGATGCAGAAGCAAAGAGGTGACAAAGAAGTGTCAAAGATGTCCAGATACAGAACATAATGCTAATAGCAGATTTTTCTGTGGCCATAAAAATTTTATGAAGTGATACTTTGTAAGATCAGCTCCAAGTTGTCTGAAAGGGGCCAGCCTTGGGGCCATGGGCAACATTAATACAACATCAGTCACAACTTCCTTGTGAACCACACATCACAATTCTGTTTCAACACCAGGAAGCCCCTTCCCTCCGCACAGGTGGCACACATCTATAGCCCTGTTTTGCTGGAAGTTCTCTGCTTTCGACCATCCTGGCCCCTTCCTTCCTGGAGGCCCCAGAAGATAGACTGCCTGGCAACCTCGATCTCATCTACCACCTCCTTCGTACAAAAGGAAAGACACTCACACACTCCTCCAAACACTTCCGAGCCCTAACCTAATTTTGTTAATGAGAACTTTTAGTTTTAGAGCATTTGTTATGTGAGGCATCCTGTGAAATACCCATGAGTGATAAAACAAAACCTTTGAAGACATGATCCGTGAAATCACTGGAAATCCATCATCAGTTTAGGCCACACAGTTGCCATGGGCTACTTACTATTGATGCTATTTTTGCGTTCCTTTCTTTTGGCAAACAGCAGGCAGCTTTGAAGCACCTACCCCTTCCCAGCACTGTGATAGCCCTTGGAGGCTGGGAAGGGGAAGTGTGTTGCAAACCCTTTACTCTCTTGAAATAGGGATGTGGGGTCTAAAGATTTATTGCAACAGACCCACTGGGTTGTGGAGGATTTTATAATAAAAGTTGAAAAATAATAAAAAAGGAAATTACTTCTTCAGGGAAGAAGAAATGTAAAACTAGAATTAATATTTTTTTTACAAACACTAATAGCTAAAGTTATGCTCATAAGTGAAATGTAGACCCGCAACTATTACCATTTAAAATGCAGTCATGAAAATGTAATAAGTAATTTCCCATTTCTTTCTGTATTTCATCTAAGAGTTTCCACATTATTTATTAATCAGTTCTTGCAGAGATCCAAAAAGATAGGGATCATATTACTAACATCTTGGTTGTAGAGATATTGGAAGCTTATCCCAAGTCAGTAAAACTGAGTTTAAAATAGGAATAAAATGAACAAAGGGGATTAGGCACTCCACTTGATCCAAGAATTTCAGAGTTGGAAGAAACTCTGTGGCTCGCCTAGTCCGACCTTTACATGATGTATACAGCACGGCCGGGAGGGTGGATGACGTGCAGCTAATTATCAACAGGTCCAATCCCTAAACCAACCCACCTCCTGTTATATTGCTTATCCCTTCGGTTAGTCATTCCATACACGTTACAGCCTGACCAACACTAAGTACCATACAAGGTGTTGTAATTTTGTGAGGCGGAAATGTGATTCTTGCTCAGTAGGGCTCTTCGGGTTATTGAAGGACACCACACAGGGTTAAAAATGTCAGAAGGGAAGTGCAGGGACTTCCGGAAGCCAAGAGAGGGAGGAGTAATTCTGGTATTATTCTCTAGAAATCAGTCCCAGTTTACACGAAGAGGAAAGGTGTGGCCAAAGGATGTCTCCAGCAAGATAATGTACGTGTAAGATTGAAGGTGGCTCACACACTCGACTGCCTATGGAAGGTGAGCAGGTCGTACAACAGGTGAGCCCTGCTCAGGATGAGTGCGCAGCCAGTGCGGTGAGTGGTGAGGGCTGTGCTCACCAGAGACTGCATGCCCCCTTTTAAGGGTGGCCGCCAGACGCAGGCCTACCTTCATAGTCACTAGTGTGTACGTGAGCCCAGTGCTGATTTTTTTTTTTCTTCCAAAGACACCATCAATGTAGATTTTGTGAAATTTCCTGAAGCTTTTAACTTGACTGTTGGCCTCACAGGAGCAGAGCAAAAGTAAGTTAATTCCAGCCAGGTAGCAAACATACAATATACAAGATTATCCTTAAAATGATGGGTGCTTAAATCTTCCCTTTTCCCCAGGCATCTTTGCTTAGACTAGTTAATGGGTTTCTATGAATACCCAGTTGTTCACTAGTGATTGACTAGACTGCCCAAAGCCTCGGTAACTGGAGAATTTCTAAATGCTGCACTTTTCAGCAAATTGCATGGTAATAATATATGTAAGCTCAAGTCTTTTTCCTTTTATAGCAGTGCCTGAGTATCTAATTTACGTCCTGGGATTAATCTACTCTTACTATAGGTGTTAAGGGGGCCCAGTTCTAGAAATGCGTGCTCAGCAGTGTCTGACATCCTATGTCATTTTGAAAGGCTTCGTGTGGGCCAGGCCCAGTAGAAGGGCTTTTCATGTCTTGTTTATCCAAATATTCATTACACGGGATAGATACTATCATTGTTCAAATTGGTCTGGAAAATTAAGGCTTGAAGAGGATAAATAACTTCCAGAGTCACACATTCATGAGGTGGTTGAGTGTGTCTAGAACCAGAATATATCAATGTTGAAGTCGATGCTTTTCTATCATGCCAACACAAGTAATCAGCTAGAGAAAAATTTACTTAGTACCACCTACAGTCTCTATACAACAGTGAACAATCTACTGGACAAATTTATTTTCATTTTATGCTAGAAAATCATATTTTCTTTTAAGTCTTGAGTAGAACTGGCAAGATTTTCTGATAACTTATATATCAGTAGCAACCCCACAGAATGAAGGAAGCTGAAACTTTCATTCCTTTGGAGCCAATGATACTATACTGTGTGTCCCTCCAACTTTATATGTACATTTAAATGAAACAGGCTTGGATAATAGACAGTGACAAGCATAAAGCCTATAGTTTGAAATGAAAGGGCTGAGGTTCAAAACTGCAGTCCCTTTCATTATGCATTAGTGATGGTGTTGGAGACGCCGTGGGCTGGGAGAAAATAAGGTCAATGGTACGTGTGTACGTCAGTACTGAGTCTCTTTCCTTCCAATACTGCGGCCACACTAAGTTTCCAATACTTGCTCCATACTCTGCATTCCCTACTAACATTGCAATAAGCATTGTAAGCCTTATTTGCTTGACCTTGTAAGATTGGTGAAAAGTCTCATTGAACTGTTGTATCTCAAGTACCTAGCAGAGTGGTTAGAACAGAATAGTTACCCATCAATATTACTCACTCCCTTCCTTTTCCATTTATTCTGTGTTCTCAAAGGATTTTAAAACATGGGGACTAGGGACAATTCTCTTAGGGATAACTAACCACTATGCCCCCAGAGATGCTTCCAACTGTTGAAAGTAGCAATGAATGCTTCCTAAGTATTAGACCATGTGCCAAATACTTTATACGTCTAATAGTAATCAACTGTCTTAGCCAATGTGTGAAATGTTACAACTGTAACCATTTCACAGATGATAAAGCTGAACTATATAGAGATTACATGACTCGTCCAACATTTGCTTGTCTCATAACTTGTGGCACTTGAACTATGACCTTGCTTGTGTACTGGGAGACCTACACCTGGGCCCAGCAGAAGAGAACAGCTGTAACTGGCTGCTTAACCTTGGTCATGGTAACTACAGGCACCCAGAAATTCTTGAATGTGTGCCTTCAGCCTTGACAATAAAATATGAAATAATCTAGAATTTCTTCTCAGGAGAGAGTAACTTTCCCCTTCATACCAATATATGCCCCCCAACCCACAGCATTTATTTTTCTTTGAGTTAGATGCACTAATATGATAGAATTATTTGAAAGTGTTCATTTAGACTATGCACAAACATTTCTATTTAAATTTGATCACTCTTTAAATCAGCAGGGTGCCCCCAAATACAGTAACATTTGGTAATGAAAAACTGAATGTGCCAGTAACATTGATGATGTTCAGACTTGTTGCAATATTTTTTATGAAATAATTTTCCCTCGAAATATTCAATAAGCTCATAGCCAGTGACTTAATTATCATCTGCAAGCACAATAGCTTCCCGATAACCAAGAGCACTGTCTTGTGACAAAATGGGAGTCTATGTATTTTTTAATAAGAAAGGGTTCAGAGCAGTGATTTCTTGATATCCCACAAGCCTTTCAAGTTGAGATCTTATCCAAGAAACACATTTTCTAAATGTATAAAGGGAGCAGTAAACTGTTCAGGAAGGCTAAAGCATCCCATTTGTTTCTTGTATTTTTATTTTCCAGGATTGGTTTTTTGCAAAACTACAGGTGCTCGTAAAGCATCTGGACAACTATACTTTTGCTCAAAATCCAGTACAGTTAAAAATACTAATATTTGCATAAAATCACTGTTAATTGTAATAAAAATTAGAAAGAGAGATTCTACATACTTGGAAAATTCTATATAGTTTAAAGCTTCTTCCCTAGAGATACAGCTCAGCTCTTTTCTTACTCAGCTCTGAAACTTCCATCTGCAGTAAGACAGCTGTTCTGCTTGAGTGGATGCCTAATCCTTCCAGTAAGTCACTAAAACCAGTCACTAAAAACTGCCTGTTCCATGTTCTATCTTGTGGAATTTCATTGCTGCTTTTCCAGGAGCAATGTATAGGGCGAACAATTTGACAATGATTTATGTAATGTATCGAGAAAAACTTTTGGACTTCAAAAGAGAAAAAAAATTGATATTCAGTATACACCCTAGGAAATTCTGACTCAGCAGATACTTTATGTTGGGGTTTGAAAAGTTGTAATTTTTGTTTTAAATCTCCTCAGAAAAAACTTGCAACATATCTAGAATATGTAAAATATATGAATATATATAATGTATTTCATATACAAATATATATTATACTCATATATTTATATGTTATAAATACATACATATTTCAAAACATCTAATAAGTTATAGAAACACTTTATTTCTGTAGGAATACAGAGAATACAGCTGTATTCTCTATTTTAACACATAAAATTACATATATACTGGTCTATTTATTCATTAGAGATATTTTAATTATTGAAGAACTAGAGACAACTTAAATTTCCACATCAAGGGATTTAATTAAATAAATTATTATATAGCCAAACAATGCTATACCTTGTAAGTAATAAAAAATGAGATTTGTATAGTGAAATGAATGAAAGAAAACCTACCCAAGATACATTGCTGGAATATGGTAGATTGTAGCATAATGCAGGAAAATTTAGGAAAGTGATAACAGAGAACACGTTCAGTTTTCATCTTAAATCCTTTTCTATGAGCTCAGTTTCATTGTTTTGATTTTTTTACTTGCAGTCACTACTTTTATAATTTAACAGACAGACAAATAATAAATACACAGCAGCTATGAGGTTCGGATGTTCTGACGTTCACACTGTGCGCGGAATACTGCGGGCCTCGTATCACACTGTGGTGCTAACGTAAGGGTTAATGACGAGAGAACTATTCAACCAAAAAAACAATACCCATTAAAAGTTTCATCCAGGAAAAAATAATGTATCATCTTGTGCTCAAAAATAATCATGCCTCGATTATCTTTTAAGTAGACCATGTGCCCGGAGTGGCTTTATAATGCCCTTTCCATGACAATGAAGTGAAACGTGATAGGAGAGTGTATCGCTCCATTCCACCACCTAAAGATGGCACTTTATGAAGAGCTGATGAATACTGATGGTGTTCACACGACCGTGTGAAATCCAACAAAAATAATGAAAAAGAATGTGAGCAATTTCTCCATGCCATGAATCCATAATGCCATTGTGACCCTGATAGCAAACTCAGTCCAGGCAGTTTCTAAACTGGAAATATCCATCTTGCCTGGAGGCAGATACTTTTTTTAGTAACTATTATATGTTCTTCTTGTGATGACAGGGCAAGAAGGTGAGAGGGCCAACTGTGAGGACCCTGGAAGCCAGGAGCCTTGGGTCACAACCTGAAAGACGGAAAGGGAAGCCTTGAACACACCACTTAACCTCGCGGCGTTTCAGCTTTCCTATCATCTGCGAGATGAGAAGGGCACTTGCTGCCCACCTCACAAAGGGTTGAAAGGGACGGGGAGCAAGTCCATGGAAAGCACTTTGAACTCCTCTGAAGAAGCTTTTACTGAAGTACAAAGCCTCGCATCAAAGGACACGCTCACACCTTCCTGAGACATCAATGATGTCTAGGTCTGAGAGTGAACGGTCCTTTCCATTAAAATAATTGCCACAGCAATTTCTTTTCTTTTTTCTCCTGGATATTATTCACAGGTAGCCTTGATAAATCCTGACGCCCCTTCTCAGATCACTGGGAGGGGTCTTTGAGGCTCATTTTTGGCTCATTCAGCTGTTATTCAGCCATCAGGGATAAAACGTGTTATCCCTACCCCTCTCTGTAACATTGCCAGAAAGCAATCCATGTGTGGAGAGAAAAGTAGACTACATTCAGGAGGTTATTGATGACTTCATGTGCTGTGGTTACATTTGAACCAGGACTGAGCTAATTCACTCAGGCCAATGGTTCGCTCCAACCTGTTCTGCAATCACAGCTCTTTTTCTACTGAGTCCTGTGGAAGAATGTTCTATCAGTCTTAGAAAAGGAATATGTCTGTTGATAGTGCTAAAATTACACAGAAATTTAAATGTTTCTTCCTTGAACAGAGGTCCTCAGTAGAGGCCCCATATTAAAAGTACCTGGCTGATTTCAGCCAGAGGGATTACATTAGAATCTCTGAGGCTCATACCTCTGCAGAGAGAGGTTTTGTTTCCACACATCCATATTCATGGCAGCGCTATTCACAGTGGCCAAATGCCGGAAATGCTCTGAATGTCCATCAGTAAAAGAATGACTAAGCAAAGTGTGGTATCACTGCATGTGAAATATTATTCAGATATAAAAAGGAAGGAATGAAGTACTCATGCCTGCTAGACCATGGATGAACCCCCAAAACATTATGCTAAGTGAAAGAAATGTGGCACAAAATTTCACATACTATGTAATTACATTTATATAAAATATCCAGAATCTGTGAATTCACAGAGACAGGATGTAGTTTGGTTGTTCTCAGAAGTGGGGAAGAATGGGATATGGGTAGCAACTGCTTGATGGGGACAGGTTTTGGGTGATGGAAATGTTTTGGAAGTAGATGGGAGTGGTGGGCATACAACACTGTAAATGTAAATGAATGGACCAATGACCGAGTGAAGGAATGCATGGATGGTTTTCAAGGTGTATACTAAGAACCCTGTTCTAGAAGGTCAATCATGGCTATTCTATCAGTACAATTGTAACTGTACAGTGCTGGCTCCGTAACATGCAGCTCCATTAACCACCTCTCCATTTCTCAAGGCTCTTCTCGGTGAGACTCATGGATCACCCTTCAGAGCATCAGCTAGAGTGTTGCCTTATTACAAATGCATATTCCCAGGCCATGCTGAAGACCTACAGGCTCAGATCTCATTGGGGAGATGGGGCCAGGTTACGCATTTAAAGTCATTTTCCCAAGTGATTCCTATGTACTAAATTTTAAAATTATATCTAAGAACCTCTCTAGACCTTTCCTTACTCTGACCAATCTTTTTTTTTTTTTGAGCTTTTCTCTTTCATCCAGCTCTTCTGACAAGTGTTGAGTACACGTTCTCTCTCTTAATCTTGACAATTGATAGGAGAGGAAATTAAGGTGGAAAGGAAATGATTTGCTCAAAAGTACATATTTAAACATGGGTGAAACCAGTAACCAAAACAGTTTATTTTTCTCAAAAGTTCTTTAACACTTTATTCCTTGCCACTCACCTAATTCCATTTAATTATCAGGCTCTGGCCTCTCATTACCTCATTTTCTCTATCTTCTAATATGGTATCTAGAAGGCTCTGTACCCTTACATCACCACATAATCACCTCCTCTCATTCCCGACACATCAACAGATGAGCCACTATTTTCAATGACTTTTGCCTCATCACATCTTATCAAGTCCAAGTGAGGCTTGGATGAGCTCCTGCAATTCGTCCCTGTCTACTGCACCCTGGCGCCTGCCTCTGCCCACCTCTCCCGCACCTTTGGAGGGAGAGGCCGCTCTTCCTGAACTCCCACCTCTTCTCACGGCTGAGTGCTCGCACTCCCAGACTCCACCATCTTGGACTCTCGCTCCCCACTGGCTCCAATCTCACCTTTGTATAAATTTGTTTAAATTCCACCCCCCATTTCCAAATCCTAATAAAAACTGAGTTTGAAGAGTTTTGTCTCTGTGTCCTTAAACACATCTCTTATACCTGTTCTCTTCATTTTCTCATTACCACTTCCTGCTTGAATTCCACTCTCCTCCTGACTCAGCTCTCTTCAAATTTATCAAAATCCGTCTACAGGATAAGTGCACTGGGCAGTGTTCAGTTCCTCCTTCACATCTGCCCAGTGACATTTAATCCTCTTAAACCTCTGCTCCCTCAGCCTCTGGGAAGATCAACCTTTTTTGTTTTGTTTTGTTTTATTTTTTCTTTGTTGTGTTGTTCTTTGCCTCTACTGAGGCAAGCTCCTCCAACATTTTTAACCCTCAGGAACCTTTACCTCTAAAACAGAGGGACTAATAACTAATTTAGGAGGCTGTATCAGAAGTATAAGACAGTGAAGTGCTTATTTTATGTATTTATTCATTTAGCAGACATTCATTGGGCATCAGCGGTATGCACAGTACTGGGTTAAACACTGGGACCAAAGAGGAACTCAATATGGTCACTGACACTGAAGAGCTTCATGGTGATTTGAAGAAACACCTTGACCATTAATCATAGTGCTTTATTCATTCATATATTTATTCTGTTAACTTTAACCAAGTGAATGTGATATGTTAGGTGCTTATCCTTGTACCTAAGACATAAGGAGACATAACAATGAACGAGTCTGAATAAGTCAGTGCCCTCATGAAGCTTACATTTTACTGGCAATAGTTATCTATTCAGCTAGGTAGTATCAGAGAGCAATAAATGCTATGAAGGAAAAAATGAGTAATAAAACACAGACTTGTGGCAGTGAGGTGTGTTAGAAGTGGGGTCAGAAACTACTGCTGTAAGACTTAAATGATGACAAGGAAAATCAGATGTTCAGAAAGAATGTTGCATGAAGGTGGTACAGCAAGTTCAAAGGCCCTGAGGCTTAAATGAATTTAGAATGTCAGAGAGGAAGAAAGAAATTTATAGGAGGTTGTGAATAGTAAAGAGATTAAGTAAAAGAGTTTCAAGAGGTCTTGTATACCATGCTAATTAAGGAGTCTGGATTTCACACTAGATGCAAAGGTTTTAGGTAGGAGATCATAATCTGGTGCTTTATAAAGAATCATCTAAAAACTATGGATGGCTGATTCCGTTGGAGAACAGTGGAAGCAGGAGGACTAGTTATGAGTCCATTTCAGTAGACGAGGCAAGAGAGGATGCCTGAAATTGGGTGGCAATGCTGGTGGTGTGAAATGTTCCCGTTTGGTTACAGTATAGGGCATATACTATATGTACGTTTATTTACTTGGTGTTTTATATTTTACACACAAGAATTAAGTCTTTTGAGCACTTGAGCTTCATTTGGGTCATGTCTCTATGTCCCAGAATCTCGAAGAGTGTCTGACATACAGCGCATGCTAAATGAGTGAGCATTTGGTAAATAAATGAACAAATGGCTTGGGCATGGGTGCTGAGAGAAACCCCTAAGTTTTCATTGGCTCATTTGGGTTGAGAGTGTGTTAACTGAGGTGGGAAAGACTAGAAGATAAACAGGCTTGTGGACTGAAGGCAAGAGCTCCATGCTGGGCATGTTAGAGTTGATATGCCTCAGCGAGTAGACACTTTCCTACTGTGTCTGGAGCTCAGGGGTAGATTTTCTTTCTCTTTTCTTTTTTTTTTTTCATTCATTCATTCAAACTTTGTCTCTTCATTTACTTTGCAAACTCAGCAATAGCAGGGGTTGCCTCAACTTCTCCAAGGGTGTTGCCCAGCCTTACCATATGAGCTTAATCTGAAACTTGTTAGAAACACAGTTTTGAGCCCACCTCCAAACCCAATGAATGAGAAACTCTGGTGGGGAGTCCAGCCATCTGTGTTTTAACAAACTCAGGACTCAACTTCTCACCATTCTCATGCACACTAAAGTTGGAGAGTCACAGATCGAAAGCACTGTTAGATGGAGACATCAGAAAGGGGGAACAGTAAATGGATTGTTTGGGTGACTATTCGAACTCTGAAACTATTCTGATTGTTTTTTTTCTTGCTACTCATCAAATCTCCCTTCATCCATCAGCTTTCCTCAGCTGCTTTAATTAGTTTATCCACAGAATCAAATGTTTTTCTATTCTTTTAAATTATTTAAAGAATAAATGATATAACAATAATAACAACAGAGCTTTCCAAAAATAATATTAGTGTTTTAAAACACATGCTTATCTGTCATTTAACTGTAGCTTGGGAGCAGCTATGAGAGTGGAGATGCAAGTTCCAGCCTCATGTCACATATGAACGTATTTAGACAGAGTCTCATTAAGTGATTTATTAGGGATCACATGAAAAGTTAGGTAGAACTGAGACAAAAAAAACCTATTTTTGGTAAATATGGAATAAGTAAGCCTCAATCTAGAGTTTTCCTCATAACACTGTGGTATCAGCCAGTGTATGACAGGTGGTCAAATATTCACTGACTGAATAATTCCTGAAACAGTCATTGCAGGATCCAAGCAAAGGAAGACTCACCCGAGCAGGGAAGAAAGAGAGAGACAGAAAAGGAGAGAGGGACAATGACAGAGGACCCAGCTAATGAGCTCTTCACATCAGCAGCAGCACTGCCCAGACCCACTGCCTAGCACTGACTTTTTTTGGAGAAAGACACAAATTATTATCTGAAGTTATTAACAATCAGTTTCTCCATCTCTTTAAGACAGTAATTGATAGAGTATTCTGTAATTCTTAATGTCTTCACTGTTCTCAATTAATTGTGTACATTTGAAAGTTTCCAAATGTACGCTTAATGTCCCCGTGTTTTGACCTCTGTATTGGCTTACTTGATCAAGGCAAAAAGAGAAAAAAAAACTGCAAAAAACAAAACAAACAAACAAAAAAAAACTGGCAACCTCTTCCTCGCTCTGAGATTTCTTCTTGCCAAGGTTATCTGCCTCACTTTATTTCAGACCAAAATAACATCTTTTCTCCTACTGGAATGCTTTTAGCTTATCAGACACATGATAATGAAACATTCCTGTATTTGCTTAAAGCCGCATGTTAGTTTAGGAAGCCCTAGACACAATTGTTTGTTTTTTATACAAACGGACATTAAAACCAAAGGGGGGGGGGCGTTATTTCACTCTGTAATTAGAGTCCAGAAACATTAATGATGCTGATAATGATGATAATAATTGCAAGCATATTCTGAGTGCCTACTGGATTCCCATCATTTGGCTATGATTTAGTATGGATGGGAACATTTAACCACCTCATGAGGGTGGAAATACTCTTACTGTCTTTATGGCACATATGGTCAAACTATAGCTCAGAGACTTAAATAACCTCCCAAATGACACTCATAGTTAGATATACAACTAGAACTTGAACTCAGAACTGTCAGACTCCAAAATCTGTGGTATTAATTACTTTTCCCCTCTTTTCTCCTTAAAGTAATTACCTGAACACCTGTTGGCAGAGTTAATGGTTCGGGCAATGAACAAATCCTAACTCCCTTATATGGCCAACAAACTTCTGGACCCTCCATACTTCCTCAGTCTGATTATATTTCTCCTCTCACTCATGATGTTACTGACATATAGATGCTTGCAATTCATTAAATGCATAATGCTCTTTCCTATCTCAATGCCTTCCCACACTGTTTCTTCTGGGAAACATTTCCCTGTCCTTCACAAGTCTGAATCCTTCTTATCTCTCAGGTCTTGGTTTTAACGTCATCCCTTCAGATGACACCCTCACCCCCATAGTAGATGCTGTCAGCACTCTGCCCACATCACCTCGGTTCTCTCTTTTATCTTCGTGAACATGAACTCCCAGTGCCGTTTCACTTCCAAATGCCAGAGTCTGTGTCTCTTTGCCCAAGGATGACTTTCAGACTGCCAGAATGGCTTTGACTGTACATTGAGAGTTGAAAGTACCTATTGATTTATATCCCCCTCCGCCCCAGGGTGCAGCCTTAACCAATGCCCGACGGATGAGGGGTACAAAGGCTCCAGTTCCCTGGATTCATGACGGGCTCAACTCTGCCGCTGAATTGCAATTCCCTCACCACTCTCCCACAGGGTTCCGGAGTGTTGCCCTCAGGGTCTTTGATTATACTGCACTCTTATGTGCCTTCCTCCCTTCCCTGGTCCTAGTTCCCTTTCTTGTCATTGTTTCCTGGGAACATCTTCTAATAAATCACATTGACACACAATCTCATCTCAGGATCTGTTGAAGCAAGCTAAGAGAAGACTCCAATTTTTACCCAGTTATTCTCCATCAATTCACAACACTTATTTCTTTCTAGCATGTGTCAAAAGCTATTATTATACATTGAGTTGCTTGTTCACTTATTTATTGCCTACATTATCAGCACTGTGAACAAACTGAGAGCAGGAAGTGAATCTTTTGTTTTTATTTTAACTATCCCGGGCACTTAATGGAGTATTTGGCCGATAATAGTTGTCTAATCTATAATTACTTAATGCATAATTAAATAAATAACAAGACCTTTTTCAATGCCCCTCTTCATGCAGGCTGGATTACCTGTCACTTCTCTGGTTTCCATGGCATCCATCAGGTAGCTCCTGATTGGGATCCAGGTTTTCATGGGAGCTTGACCATAAGGACAGCCTGTCTTGGTTATGCTGACATATGTATTCTGACCATGTGACAATTATACTTGTTATAACTTGCCATTATCCTTTGACAGCTTACTATGTGCCAGGTAGTACTAAGGTAGAAATACAACATTTTATTTCATTCTAGAAGACATCTGTGTAAGGAAGATGCATTGTCCATGTTTTTGAGAGGAGGAAACTAAGATTCAGAGCCCAAGGTCACCGAGCTTGTCAATGGTGAAGGCTCTATTGGAACCCAAGTCTGGCTACAGGACTCTCATCACGCCGCCTCTGTTTCATGAGAAGTTTGCTTAGCTTGCGTCATCCTCTTGGAAATTAATCAAGCGAAAAGAGTGAACTCCTGGGCCTTCAAAGCAGATGATCAAATCCTACAATGCCATGACTTATTCCAGCAGCTACTCAGTACCCATTGGCCTGGATGTTCATAATACCACCACCACGTTTGCCTCATGACAGAGTCAGCGATCCAGGAGAAGCTTGTCTGACCCCAAAATTATAACTCATCTTTGCCACAGATAAAAGAACTGCTAAGGATAAGAGAACTTCTTTGCTTTCTGTGCCCCAAGAACAATGGTGGAGACACTTTGATTAGAGATTAGTGAGTGTGCAGGGGAGTTTTAGAAGGGCTGTTCTGATGCCCAGCATTCTACAAAATAAATTTTGGTGTTGTAGCCCAAGGAGACAACAAATTGGAGGCATGAAAAGCCACAGGGAGGATTAGGGATAGCACTGAATTACTACTATTCAATTTCTTACATTTATCCAACATCCACATACAATAAGTATGCACTTGATATGAGAAAGACACACCAAAATGAGAACTGGAAAAAACCTTCCCAGCACCAGGGTAGGGACAGAGATAGTTAGTACAGTGACTAAGGGCACAGTGTACAAGTTAAGCAATTCTGCTTAGGAGCTTCAGTGCTGAATTAAAGTGCTGGCTCTACCTCTAACTAACTATATTACTTAATCTCTCTGTGCCTCAGTTTCTCCATATGTAAAATGACAGTGAAAATACTACACCCAACTCCTAGAGTTGTCCAGAAGATAAAGGAGTTACGGTTTGTAAAAGGCTTAGAACAGTGTCTAAAACATAATGGGCACCGTAGAAGTTTGTTCAATAAATAAAGAAATCAGAGCCAGAATAAAATAGATACAAGATATTACAGGCATGCAGAAAAGGAAACGTTAACTCAATCTGGTGTTGTTAGCATAGATAGCTAACTATTAATAAAGAAAGGAAGCAAAGGGAATCAGACACTATTAAGCATAATCAACTAGGGAGCATAAGCCTGCTTAATTGGGAAACTATAGCCTCACACACTCAAGGGGATAGCAGCATTGCCCCACATAGGGGATGCATGCCCCTCCCTTCCCCCACATAGGGAGTGGCTGCCCTCTGGTACTAGATTGTAGGGAGAGGAGGGAGAGGAGGGGGAGAAGCTGGGAGGTGAGCACATGCGCAGTAGAAGTAAAGATGGTGCAGGGGGCGGTGCTTCTATGAGGCAAGCTCAGTGGGAGCCAAAATAGTGACCGTAAAGGCCTATCAGTCTAGCCTAGGAAAAGGGTAGGATTAGATAAGCGATGCAACACAGGAGATCTAGGAAATAGATTGGTGAGGGGCTGGGGCCAGTGCAAGCCCAAAAGCTTGGAAAGCTGACTGTTTAGTTTAAAGAAGTGCCTAGTCATTCCCAAGCCCGAGATAAGCTAACCTGAGCCTAACAAAGACAAAGGCCTTTTTTCCCCTCTTTTTCTCACCCAGTAACAGGTGCTTGCCCCTTTCATTTGTGTGTTCTCTCCATGGCAGCCATGTGGCCCTAGCAGCCATGTGGGGCCCACAGCAGACTGCGTGGGCCTGAGCACAGTGCCAGCCATGAACAGACCAAGATGGCCAAATTGGGACAGACACACGAACTGAACCAATGGCACAAAATGTCTGGACTGTTGCTTTATTTCTGGGCCTGAGGAAGAGAAGATTGGACTTCTTTCAGAGTATGAGGGACAGAGATGAAACATTGGAAACCTGGGACCAGCCTCCTATTCCCATCCATATAAATCTTATCTCGTCCTCTCTATGGGTCCCCCAAAATGCTTTTCTCGCAACACCACAAGGACCCCACTTCCACAGTGCGAGACTCCAAGGACCAGAACTGGATCACGGAAATGTAACATTTGATTTGAGTCTCAAGAGGTGATTTGGCACTTCGCCAACAAAAGAAGTGAGGGGGGAGACAGAGGGAGCTGGGCGGAAGGAAGAGAACGGGCAAAAGCGGGGACATGAGAAGCTGCTTGTTACATATCTGAGTGTGTTTGTAGAAGGAGTGGAAGGAGAGAACTGGTGAGCTCGGAGGTATTGAGTTAACAGGAGTCAGGCCATGAAGGGCCTTGTAGGGGTGAAAAGAAATTTTTACTTTATGTTATCAATAGAGTACCTTTAGAGAATGTGGAGAAAGGGAAATTCCATGATCAGATTTGCACTCCACAAAGATCACTGTGGTCACAAGGTGGAGGATGGATTTCATTGAGCACAGCTGGGAACATGGAAACTACTTCCTGGGCTACAGGAGGGAGCCAGACAAGAGGGCGAGAGCCTGAGATAAGGAACTCGTGTGGGAACGGAGCTTTCTGGGAAATAATAGCAACACACAAACCAATCTTGTTTGCAATGGTCCGATTTGTAGTAGCTTAAGCTGAGTGAAAGTATTGACCTCTGATGCAGAGAGATAGAAGCACAATCAAAAATAACCTTCACGATTAGAAATCAATTAAGAGCCAGCCGTCTTCACCCACTTGTTAAGTGGAGGGACAAATTAATACACACCACTTGTTTTTGACTTTTGAACACAAGCAATTGAACACATCAATTCTTTTGTAGTCTGGAACACTGAATAAACAATGACATTTTAAAGGGCTAAGGAATTGTGTAAAGTATCTATAAATAAGATATTGGAGAATTCAGGAAGAGTATAATAACAACTTGCTAATATTTCTCAAGCAGTTGCTTGGCCGCCATGCTAGTGCTTTGTGTATTTTACCGCACTTAGTCCTCTCAGTAATCCAGTGAGGTGGGTATAGTTTGTCCCATTTCACAGCTGAAAAATCTCTACTTTTCATGCTCATTTACAGAGATTTACTTACTCATTTCAAGTCACAAGAGTATTAAATGACAAAGTAAGAACTCAAGTCTTTCCCAATATTAGGGAATCTATACGAATGGTGTCTGTGGTGTTAGTTCTTGTCACATAGGTATTTGAACGTAGCTATAATTTTTAGGGAAGTAAATGGGCGACTTCTCAGAGCTTGCCGTAGATGATAAAGACAGTGGTTTTACCACTACAGTCTATTTTTTGCACAAGATTATCCCTGAGTTTTCATAGAATGATGTTTTTATAGAGGCCCAGCATCTGACTTAAACTAACAAATTATGATTACTTAAAGACAGAATGCCAAGCAAACAAACAAACAAACAAACAAACACCAAGGACAGCTCAGACCGATCATTGGATAACAGTTGCTCAGTAACAGAAAAGGGGTATAATGCAGTGGCGATAACTTGGATACTCTTCAGCAGCTAGGACAGAATCTGAATCTCAGCTCTGCCCCGTACTACTGGTGAGATATTGGGCAAGTCGCACAGCCTCTTGGAGACTCAGTTTCCTTATCTGTAAAGTGGGGGTGACAGCTACCATAACACAGGCTACTTAGGAAAGTAAATGAGAAGACACAAAGTGCCAGCAAAGTTCAGCTATCACCACTGTAGACAGGTTGATGTGGCAGTGACTAAAATGATGGATAATGGCTCAAGTTTAGATTTTTTTTCCAAATATGACTGATTCAAAATTTTGCTTATTGAATGTGCCTACTAAGATAATATTCACAGTGGTACTTTCCTACTGTTTTATGTGTACTTTTAATTGAATTTGCTTTTCACTGAAGAGTACATTAAACAACCATTTAATTCTCTCATGAGGATAATGTTGCAGCCCCTATGTTTGTGTAATCTCAGGCCCTGAATAGGAAAGGTAGATTTAAAGGGAAAAAAAATAGCTCCCAGAGTTATTTTTATACCATCGATCCTGTGTACAACATAACAATCCTACAGCTAAGTTTTAAAACACACTTTAAAAGGTCACTTTTAATGAGCTGGGCTTTTCACGTATCAATCTTTCACATTTACATTTTCTGGAATTTCAACAGCAGAGCTTTCTTTAACTGAATAAATATTCAAGTCTCAGCATGTGTTTTGAAACGACTATTTGAATAATAATGTTTTTAGATGAAAACAAAGTCTCTGACTGCATCTAAACAGGGTTTACTGATCTTTTCTTGGGACCAAGTGAAACACAGAGACCTTTAATATCAAACACAGTGCTCTCAATGATTAGGAAAGTTTGTATAAGGCTGCCATTTTCCATTCTAATATGTTCTTACTTTAATACTAAGAGTACACATTTTCTTTCCCCAATTAGCCACTAATGCCCTAAAAAATTAATTTGGGAGACATAGATCACTGCTAGAATTCTAAATTAATGAGGTTGACTTTGTCTTGAAGGAGGTAGTCAAGAACAGACGTGTGTCATCCTCTGCTTCAGTCCAGGGGAAGAAGAATTCTTCCACATGTGGTCTTTGAGCCTGTGGGATATTTGAATTAAGAAGCAACTCATTCAGCAATACTTTCTTCATGTCTATTTGATGTCAAGCAGTGGTATAAGGATGGAGTGAGGATGGATAGGTGAAAGAGAACAGACTGCCCAAAATGTAATAGTCCCTGACCTCAAACCCTTTGCAGTCTAGTTGGGGAGTTTGAATAGGAAGTAGGTGATTAAAGTCCACTGTGCTAAGGATTGTAGTTGTGACGCAGATGTTTTTAGGTGTCTTCGTTCAAATATCTCACAGGCTTGGGATATTTGATTTGGTTTTTGGGAGGACATCCAAGAATCATTGCCTCTAGCCTTCAGACTGGCAATTACGAAAGTCTTCTTGGTCAGAAGTCATGGCTAAAACTAAAACGAGAAAGGTTTACCTAGGAAACTGGTGGAGAGGTGGCAAGGGGTGTCTTTCAGGAAGGAAGAGGAAAAGCATCTGCAAATGTCCAAGTACAGGTAGATCCTCTCTTGACTAGGGACCCACAAGTTCTTCAGTATGGGCGGAAGGCTAAGTTTACAAGAAGGTAGGTCAAGAGGTTAAGCCTGAACAATGAGCAGGAGCCTCTATTGCCTGCCAAAGAGTCCAGTTGTCATTTTATAGGGGAAAAGGGGTATGATCACAATTCAGCTATAGTGAGAAATATGGGCTAGAAAGCTGCTAGCCCAGATAAAATATCTTAGAAACTTCCCTTAATGATCCCAGTGAAACATGGCTTTCTAGTGATGGAAGGAACAGAGATGATGTATTAGATCAAAAGATAATTGGGATATTTAATAGACAGGGTTTGTCGATTGACTAGATATCACTAGTCAGGGCCACTGGGACTGCCTCCATGTGGGCAAATCCAAGAAATCCACCTGCAAGTTCCTCACTTCCTCCTCCATTCTCATTCCCTTCTCAGAGTGGCCCACGTGAATCCTGCCATATTAGACGTTTGCAAGGAGGATGGCTCAGAAGAGGAGGGAGAAGAAAAGATGAAGACTGCATGGAAAGGACTGGGATCCTAGGGGTCAGAGCTCAACTGAGGCACCAGCCTGAACAGCTGCACGATCTTCAGAATTGTCTTTGGTTTTGTGTGTGACCTAAAGAGAAATAGTTCCCCAAGAGATCCTAAACTAAATGCACCTTAGTTTTCCCTATCACTCTTCTGTTTTTGAGCACAGCTCCTTTGAATTTATTGTGTAGATCACCTTTACAATCAAATCAAGACTATTGGGGTAGACTGTAGATGGTAGCTTTTCATACTCCATTTAAACAGACTAGCCACCAGAGAGTATCGTAGGCTCACAGACGTTTCCAGCTCACAGTGTTCTTAAACACTAGGACCCTGGTTCTCAACCCGTTCTAGGGATGGGCTTTTTTGATCAAATTAGTATTCACATAGAAATCCAAAATGCTAAAATGAAGAGAATGAAAGTGGGGTTGCTTTGGTTAAGAAAGGCATGAGGACCTAGCCAATGGACCCACTCTCACTTCACAAGGAATAGCAATTCTGCAGGAAGCACTGGCACTGGAAATGTGCACACTTGACTCAGGCCTGAGAGGTGACTTCTTGCTAAGGAGAGGACAGCAGCTCAAAAGACTTTAGGTGATACAACATCTAGAAACCATGCTGTTGGGAGTATAATGGTTGAAAATATCTGTAGACTTAATTCTGTCAAGTGGACCAAGGTCAATTTAAATTACAGAAAGTAAGAATATTTCACATGTAATAATTATCTATATACATGAAGAAATCCAAAGCCATCAAAATATGATCTGCTATTCTTAGTTTCCCTAGTAATAGATAGATGTTTGCTATTTGCTCATTCAAATTACTTTCTTCCAGAATTTTTCAGCAACAAATATAATTTAATGTTAGGTTATAAGAAAAAGAAACCTTAAAATTGCAAAAGCTGTATCCACATTTTTTTTCCCTAAAAAGGAGAAAAGGTCTGCATTACTCAATTTGGGATAGAGAAAAGCATGTTGGTTCAACTTGAAGTACTAGTACTTCTTAGAAATGTGGTTTGAGGACCAGTGTTTTAATGTGGTCATCTGATTTTAATATATAAAATCTGATGCATGTTGAAGTTCTTCTACAAGGTTGTTAACCAAAAGTATATATTTTTTTTTTCCAGCAGCAGTGTCAGGTTACAGTCAGACACCGAAGACCTAGTCTTGAGTCTGGAAGATTCGTGGCACAGCACTTACTTCACGCTTTAACAGATCAGGTGAATCTGAGACATTGTGTTGAGCTTCCATTTTACTTTTGTTTTATGTTTTCAGATGAAAAGAAGGAAATCCAATAGGAAAGAAGAATTGCTTCTTATTTCTAAATATTGAGCTTGCCCTCTAGACACAGCAAAAGCTGTTGGTAGTCATTCAAAACAACTGATTCATGCTTTGAGACAGAGTTTTAGGGGATGTGGCATTACTCATGCAACTTGTGTTCATCTGCACTCTTAGCATGTGTTATTTATGATTCTCAGGGTGCCAGTGCTTATAAATAGTTCTTGGAAGCAACTATACTAATATTGTCCAAAGGACAGATGAAGTCAAAAGGAGAGGCCTAGTGGGGGACTTCCTGTCTTTGATCAGGAGGGTGCGGGGAGGGGTAAAAACCTGGGAGTGGTCTTGGCCTCATAAACACTGCATGGTGCTCTGAGCAGCCTGTCAGGCCTGGGATCAATGTGAGAAATACAATCTTTCCGTAAATGAGGCAGCAGGTTGCCAAAAGGTTCACAGTGAAAGGAGATAGGACCGAAGCTATTGGTAAAACAGGAAAGGAACAGAGTTTTCAAGTGGTTTGGCAGCAATTTATCAAGAACAGGAAAGTGAATAATTAGCAATCAAAAAGGCTCTTAGGATAGGGCAAGGCAGAGAGGTAAACCTAAGAGAGTACTCACAAAGAGAGTTTATGCTCTTTCTCCATCAGCACCCCACGCATAGTACATACTTACTATTTTTTTAAAGAATCATCATTATGTTGAAACTGTGGAATGACAAGGGACATGTGTAAAGGATCAGTGGACAAAGACAACAGGGAGAGGATTAAATGTGGAAGGAAAGGGATGGGTAAGGCAGGGAGAGTAATGGCAGAAAACTGGGGACAACTGTAACTGAACAACAATAAAAAAGAAATAAAGTGTAGAATATGAACAATACCTCTCCTGAGTCAAATAGCATTATTATTCACTGTGCCTACATACCAGCACTTTATCTTGGAGCATTTATCATAGAGTGGTCAGTCCCAGCGTCAGACCGCTGGGTTCCACTCCCAGCTAGATGTCTGTTTTAGGGACATTTTCCTTAACCTTTCTGTGCCTTTATTTCATCTTCTATAATCCAGGAAAATAGTAGTGCCCATTGCAAAAATCCCTGAAGGTAGTACCTGGCATAGTATAAATACTATATTATAGTTGGCTATTGTTCAAATGCCAAAATAACACCAAAGTATACAGTAGCTAAAATCACTGAGTGATTTCTGTACAATGACGTGCTGAGCATTCCATGTGCGAGTGCACCATCATGGCAACGTATTAGATGGAATTATTATTAACCCATTTCACAGATTAAGACGCTGAGCAGCAAAACCCAAGCCTGAAGCTCTTCATCAGCGCTTTTATCACCTCTGGGATATAAATTTTAAAATCCCTTTTCTGGTAATTTAAATATTTTCTTCATCTTATAGTGCAATTAAAGAAATGAGTGTATTCTTTTTCTTTTAAAAAAAGATTAAACCAAGAAAAGAAGAATTAAGGCAGGCTGTTTTTATATAATTCGCTCAACAATTCATACCTCCATAAGCCATGATGCTGTTTGTATTTCACTTTAATGTCATTGTCTTACTAGGCAACATATACATATAAATATTTTATACAGACTCTTATTTTGTGCCATTAGGATGATGAAGGGTATATATGCTAATGGAATTCTAGGGTCCTCTGATTTTTTCTTTAGAGCCAATTATCAATTATCTCCAGCATAGCTATAAAACTAAGCAAATCTCACTTCCAAATTTCCCTAACAGCATCACTTTTTTTTTAGATGAAGCATTTAGTGGCAATAACTTCGTGAATAATGTGGCAATTACATACAGTGTCTCATTCCATTGTGTCATTGCCAAAGACAATACAGGCAGATCCTTAAAGTGCTGCTTTGCTGACAAAACAGTTACCACTATTTTTGTTACTCTTATCGTTAACAGGATATCAACTGTTGAGAGGAATATTGAACAAATATGTTCCATAGGACGCCCCTGAGTGCACCAACCTGATCTGTTTTCACACTGCATCCCAAGTACCTACCAAACCAGTCCATTCCTAGGCCCAGTACTTCTAGAGAAGTTTCTTTCCGTTGTGGTGGGAACCAATATAACGTCTGCTGAGTGGAGGCAACATGGCACAGTGGAAAGATGGTTGCCGAATTATCTCCTGTTGAAAGACAACTTCCTTCCTCTGTTACCCCATCTCAGTTCCATTGCAGTGAAAGCCATTTCTGCTCAAGCAATCACTCAAGCCAAAAATCGGAGAGTTGTCTTTTTATAGGGAGAGTGAGAAAGGATACCTTAGGGCATCATCGTATTCTTCATATTCTGTGATATGGATAATTGGCATTTCTTTGATCTTAGATAAATTCTATTGTAACATATTTAAGACAATGTATCATCTATTCTTATCCAAATTGTAGGGCTCCTAAACTCTACCTATACTGAATTCTGAGGCTGCTAGAGATTCTGTCTTACTATAGCCAAACTCCACGGGGAATTGATCAATTCTTTCTGTATTCTGCAGCTGCACCTTGTACATGGTTTGATTATTGCATTTTCTATACTCTCTATATGTTTGCATGCATGTATGTATGTATGTATTTGTGTGTGTGTGTGTGTGTGTGTGTGTGTTAGACTGGAGCTCTCCATGAGTTCTCTCATTACTATCTGAATTCCCAGTGTCTAGCACCGTTTCTGGTGTGTGTTAGGCCAGGGTGCACTCAGTACATTCCTGCAGAATAAACTCATGATGACTAAAATGCAGACTAAGGTTCTGCTTACAGGTCTCATATGACCTTAGCAAAATCACCTACCTTTTTTTTTTTTAAAGATTTTATTTATTTATTTTTAGAGAGGGAAGGGAGGGAAGGAGAGAGAGAGAGAGAGAGAGAGAGAGAGAGACATCAGTGTGCGGTTGCTGGGGGACATGGCCTGCAACCTAGGCATGTGCCCTGACTGGGAATCGAACCTGCGATGCCTAGTTCGCAGCCCGTGCTCAATCCACTGAGCTACACCTGCCAGGGCATCACCTACCTTTTTTCTGCTTAAGTTTAATACTTTATTTAAAAAATAAAACTGTAATATGTTCCCTACAAAGCCCTTGTGTTGTGAAAATCAAACTAGACAATACTTGTGAAAACCTCCTAGATGCTGTGCAGCACCATCCCTGTGTGGGAAGATGGAAATACTGCGGAACCAATCAAGGAGGAACGAGGGAAGAAAAACTACCCTTGAAGGCTTTCTCGGGATGTGTGCTTCCTGGAAACTGACTCTCAGTTAACAGTCAACAATTTAAGGAAGAGTTTAGGAATCTAATCAGAAAGAGAAGAACCTTTATTTCTCCCTTTGGGATATGACATTTAACAAATTAATTTAGAATCCTTTAAGACCAACAGAGCAAGAGAAAATTGAGAACACTTGTAATAATCACTTCCAACTTCGATGCAGAAGGTCATAGATCTAAAAGGTTACTACAGCAGAAAAATTCAATTATGAGGGGCTGCTAATGGGCTGGCTTAAAATAGCATGGGACTATAATGTCTTCAATTCCAATGAAAATCATTGTATTTCCTCAAATATTGTGAATAATTTGATAAATACACCTATTCTCCCTAAGCATAAGTTCCCAACATCAGCAGAACTCAGGAGCCCAAAGTGCAAATATTCCAATATCGCAGCAAGAGTTTAAATGTATTGACCCCAGAAATACTCTCTCAGCTAAGGTTGCATATTTGTTGTCCCATTTCTGTTTGATTTCTAGAAAAGAGGGAGATGATTTTCCTTCAAAACCACTATGAATATTGTTCATTTAATTCTTTTCCTCCCTTTAACAAAGGATTCCTTTAGGAATTTTAAAAAAATTAAATGTGACTATCTTGATACAAAAAATTCCAAAATTTTAAAGAAATCAATCACTGAGTCTCATCAAACCTGGGGCAATACCAGAAAGAGGACTAGTATGGGCCCTGCTGCTAATATTCAGTCCCATTGGTCTAGAATGAAGCCCAGCATCTGGTATGTTTAATAGGCACACACTGATTTTGATATGCTGATTCATGGATCTGCGTTTGTGTCTGCGGATTTCTAATTCAGTCTTTTCACTTCAGAAATGAGATCGTCTGAGATCCTGAGAGGAAGAATGTGTTTTTTCAGACGCCCTGGACTCTTCTGGTCCAGGGCTCCATGGGAGATACTGCATGCTAGGAGGTTACACGCCTGGGCATCCCTGTTCAGCATAAACTTCTCTGAGGCCATAGTGAATGCCACTGACCATATCAGATTGCAGTGATAAGCACATGTGTGAAAATATAAAATGGGGAACCCGAACTCACAGAATTCAGCCTAGTAGGGCAGCATCCCGAACTCACAGAATTCAGCCTAGTAGGGCAGCATGAACAAATAAGCACCCCAATCACGCAAGTGTTCACACTCAGAGTGGGAAAGTTGTTACCACCACTACCATCATTAATTATCCTGATGCAGGCCAGGTCCAGCTGAAACACAGGGATCCAGGCAATCCTCCCAGCAGTCCTGGGAAAAGTCATTGTATGGTATGCATTAAAAATTCTCCCTCCCCTCAAAAAGCCTCCATGGAGCCAGCAATAGTCACTGACTTTTTTTGTGCGTGTACAAGTGGATCATATCTGAAGACCCCAGAGGGTTCTACCTCGGGGTCAGTGAGGTACATTGCAGTCCACGGGTGCAATAGCCTGGTATCGAGGGGCCAGGACAGCAAGAGTTGCTAGGAGTCCACTGGTATCACTCTGGGCCGTGGGTTGACCAAGGCTGTGAGGGCCATCCTGTCCATTTTCTGAAGGCCACAGAGGCACCAGCTGACTCCTGGGTCATGTGTGGGTCTGGTAAACAAGTTAGCTATGTCCTCGTTGAAGTCATGCTTACCATGATTTGAATTGTCCTCCCACTTCTAGCCCACCTGTTGAAGTCCTAACTCTCAGTACTTGTGATTGTGGCCTTATTTGGAAATAGACTGTGGATGCTCAGGTTAGGGTAAATTCCCTAAGGTGAGCCCTAATCCAACATGACCGGTGTCCTTACAAGAAGGGGACTTTGGACACAGAGATAGACACATAGAGAGGGAACGTGATGTGAAGACACGGGGAGATAATCAATGACAAGCCAAGGAACATCTGAGGTTACCAGATGCTGGGAGAAAGGCATGAAACAGACCCTCCTTAGAAGCAAATAACCTCTTACACATCTTCATTTCAAATGTTCAGCCTCCAGAAGAGCGAGACAGTAAATTTCCATTGTTTAAGCCTTCCCAGTCTGTGGTGCTGTGTTGTAGCAGGTCTAGCAAACAGGTACAGTGCCTGAGGGAAGATAGTCCCAGCTGGCAATCCAGTCACAGCTGGTGATCACCTGAATTATTCTGTTTTGTATATACCGTATTTTGTCATGTATAATGCACAATTTTTTTGCCCAAATTTTTGAGGGGAAAATAAAGATGTGCATTATACATGGGTAGTACTAATTCTATATCTATCTAAATGTTTTTATTTCTTTTATTTATGCTATGTGTTAAATAGCATAACGTATAACTCTAGAAAGCAATAAGAATATCTGTATGGTCAAAAATAAATGCTAAAATTCCTTTATAATACAGAAAACAAGTATCTAAATATAAATAAATAAAAATTGAACTAAAATTTTTTTTAAGATTTTATTTATTTATTTTTAGAGAGGGAAGGGAGAGGGAGAGAGAGAGAGGAACATCAATGTGTGGTTGCTGGGGGACATGGCCTGCAACCTAGGCATGTGCCCTGACTGGGAATCTAACCTGCGATGCCTGGTTCGCAGCCCGCGCTCAATCCACTGAGCTATGCCAGCCAGGGCTGAACTAAAAAAAATTTTTTTAAAGATTTTTTTCCTGAAAGTTTGGGCCAAAAACATGGGTGTACATTATACATGGGAGTACAGTATACATGGCAAAATATGGTAGTTGCTTAATTCTTTTTGGAAAAAATCTCATTTTAATATTCATCTTGTCTAAATGTGTTAAATCAGCTAAGTTTTATCAAATGTTTACTGCCCAAAGGTGTTTTATATATGTGGATCTTTTATTACTCATATCAATTGTATAAGCCAGACATTACTATTGCTTTCATTTTACAGATGAGAAAACTGAGACATAAAAATATTAAGCAACTTGTCAAAGGTCATGGAGTTCGGAAGTAGCACAGATGGACTTATCCTTGGGCAGACTGATGCCAGCACCTGTGTACTCAGGTGCTACAGATTACAGCCCTAGTAACAGTCAGATCAACTCTTCTGCATTTCCCTCAACTTTAATTCTAACAGCCCTTCAAAAGACAATGAGGATGTGAGATTTCCTTTTTAAAATAAAACCGTACTGGCTGCAAGTAATCAAACTTTCCCTCCCTCCCTCCTTCCCTCCCTCCCTCCTTCCCTCCCTCCCTCCCTTCTTTTCTTTCTTCCCCCCTCCCTGCCTCCTTCCCTCCCTCTTTTTCTTCCTTTCTTCTTTGTCTCTCTGTCTTTTCCTCTCTCTCTTTTCCTTTCTCTATTCTTTCCTTCCTCTTTAAATGTTCAGTGTAAACAAAATCAATTATTTACACAATAAACAATTTAGTCATAGACTATAAGCAATGTCATAACTTGATATGTTTATTCAAATATTTATCAAATACTTACTCTTTGTCAGGAAATATATTAGAGGCTAATTTTACAATTATGAATACCATTCAGTGGCCACACTTAAGGCACTTACAGTTGAATTATAGCAGAGTTTTTTAACTCTACAGAGAGCTAGGGAGCATGATAGAGCAGCTAACAGAGTCTTTCCTGGATAAATGCCTCCTAATATTACTATTAGAAAAGGCTATTACTATCATTAAAGGGACATGAATACACTGATGTCCCTTCAGTCAGATTCTCTTTTTAAATTAAATGTATTGGGTTGACATTGTCAATAGGATTACACAGGTTTCAAGAGCAAACTCCACGACACCTCATCTGCATAGTCCCCTGTGTGCTCAGCCCCCAAGTAATCCTCACCGGTCATTTGATCCTAAGATAATAATAGCACACATGGTATATTGGGTTTGCATCTCTTTAACTCAACCATGGACAATGCATTTTATCTGATTTATTTTATGTAGCGAACACTGCTAATTTTTCTATTCAATATCCACCCTCCCTTCCTCCTCTCTAACAGAAGCCTGATTTTGTTCAGGTTAACAGTGGCCCAGCTATAAACCTTAACTTCCCATACCCCCTTGCAACTAGAAATGGTTTAATGAAATAGTTTTGGCCAAAGAAGTTCACTATAGATTAATGGCATGTTTATTTATTCACTGATTTATTTTAATAAAGGTGCTACCCTTTCCTCCGTCAAAACTCTCCTTCCTGAGGGGAGGTGGGAGGGGATAATGGGGGAAAAGGGGTGAAGGGTTTTCAGGAACTACCACAAAGGACACACGGATAAAACCAAAGTGGGGTAGGATCAAGGGTGGGAAGTGGGGATGGCTGGGGTGCGGGGGAGTGGTGGGGGGAAATGGAGACAACTGTACTTGGACAACAATTTTAAAAAGTTAAAAAAATAATTTAAATAAATAAGCCAAAAAAAACCGTTCCTGTCTGGAATGTGGACAAAGTTGGAGCAAACTCTTTGAAACTACAAGTGATAAATGTGGGTGGTAAAAGCCATATTCTAAGCGTGCTGGTAGGTAAAGATACAATTTTAGCAGAGCTTTAGCCTTTTTGTTGAGGGAAAAGGAGAAAATCTTATACAATTAAGAAACTAAAGTTGGATTTCTGTTTCATACAGGCTAATCCAATTTCCAGCTGATAAATGATAGGAAATCAGCCCTAGCCCCGGAGAAAAGACCCACAGACGGGAATATTTCAGGACCTTCTGAATAAATGGCTGGAATTTTAACTGCGCGGCCAGCCCACAGTGAAAGCCACTAATGAACACGGCCTGCCCAGTCACACAGGTGATGTGCACAGCATGTTATTATCCCACTCTGAAATATTCATGGACGGCCCAGGATGAAAAGGCAGAGACCAAAACAAGTCATACACGGGATTCAGGGGAAACATTCTGTACAGGGAGAAAAAAATTACTAAATTTTAAAAATATATTTGATAGCTTCAGATAAAATTTTTAAAAATTCACAAGAACAAGGAGTGCTGTAAAGAAAACAGTAATAAGAAACTTTGTAAAATTAGAAAATGTGTTAGCAGGCACAAAAAGGAATTAAGAAAAAGGGAAAATAAATTTAAGAAATTCTCACATAAAGAAATATGGAAAAATGCTAGAAAATAAGAGAGAAACAATCAGAAAATTACACGATCAATTCAGAAGACCCAATATCTGACTAATAGAAATTGCAGACAGAAAAAAGCAGAATCAATGGTGGAGAAACATGTTTCAAACAAATAGAGTGAAATGATGCCCCAGAAGTGAAGGGTTAAATTTTCACACTGCAAAGACCGACCTAAGGCATAAACATTGAAAGGCAGGAAACCCACACTAAGACACACAGTTTGGAGTTTCAGACCACCAGGAAAAAAAGATAAAATGCTAACGGCTTCCAGAGGGGAGAAAAGAAACCGTTTCCACTGAAAGAATAACAGTGGGGTCTTAAACAAAAATACGGAGAGACTGAAAAAGTAAAACTTAAAATTCCGAGGGAAACCATTCTCCAATTTATAATTCTAACTCAAACTACAGGTCACATGCAATGATAACCTTTTTTTTAAACTGAGAATGGAAAACTTAGAATGAAGTAACCTTCTCTCCTTAGGAAGTAATAGAAGACACAACCCCCTGATTGGAGGCACTATCAAGGAAGAAGAGGCTGTGGGCTCCCACCCAAGACAGAGGCTAAGGGAATTCCAACAGGGACCTGGGAGGACACGTATGCAGGGGACCTAGAGAACGGCAGCCGAAATTGGGACGAGAGGACAGGGTCCAGGGGGGACCTCCCAAAGGGGAAAAATGAATTTATGGGGTTTTAGGATATGCCCATCGGTCCCGAGAGGAGAATTACAGTTTGAGATTGAGTTTGGGATTGGGAGGTCATACATCCACAGAACATTTTGAAACTAAAATGAAAAAAAATGCCATTAGTAGCTCAAGTGACAAAAGAAAGTAATCATTGTACATAATTTTAAAGAGCTGTGAACAATATTATATTATTGTAATAACGTAAGCCCTTGAATGCTGAGTGAAAATATCGCGAGAATGGGGTGGGGGACTTGGGTGTAGACAAAGGAGTCTCGTGAGAGGGTGCAATCCTTATTTTCTAACCAAGAAGACAAGAGGTAATATCTGAAATTAAAAAGTCAAGAAATATGAGTGAGGACAAATTCATTATGAAAGTGTGTAACAGATGAAACAGTCTAGAGTTTCCAGAAAGTTGCATTTTTAAAATATCATACATACTAGTTATTGTTTCTAATTTTTCATTACTATGGATATATTGAAAATATTTTCTACACCTTTATCAAGTTAGTCCCAGTCTAGTATTTTAAGTCACATTTTATTATAATTTTGGTTCTGTAATATTATTTATTCACCCATTTAGTCATATTTTCTTCAAATATTTATTCGGCCAGCACTGGACTGGGCACTGGGGCACTGCAGACACAATTCTCTACTAGCACCGAGCTTTCAGTTCGGGTGTGTTGGGACGGCATGACCTTGGCCGCGTGATTTACTTGAGCCTTAGATAACTCACGGCTAATATGAGCATAATAGTATCTGCCCATTACTTAAAAAGGAATTTTGAGGATGTGTCTAGATTAAATTTTTTTCTGTGCTGAAGGAAGCATCTCACAAAGCAGCATTTCAATATTTAAAAAGGCAATTTCTCAATTATTTCTAGCACTCACAAATGAACTCTTAGGGAGAAAGCCATTGATAGAGCACAGAGAGACTGCCACATTCCTCTTTAGTGCTAACAGGCAGCTGGGCAAGTTTTGCATTTAGTCACTTATTTTGTCTAAATATTGCAAGGCTTTTGATGTTGTTAGCAGAAGTTGCAGGCCACGTTCATCCTCTTCTTTTTCTCTGCCTGTGTGAAAAAATCTGGTAAAACTATTTAAATCAAAATGCATTCAATTGCATAGGAAACAAATGAATGATTCTGCTGAACACAGCAACTATATAATACACCCTGTTCCCTGTCCTTCAGCTTGGATACTGAGGCTATTTTGTAAATACACAGAGACAAGTCTTTTTAAATAATTACTGGGAGGTAAAGAGTTTGGAAAGTGTAGAGGTGTAGAGCAGACAGGAATATGGTATCACATATTCATTAAACAATATGCTGGAAGCAGAAACTTACCATGCTCGTTACAAAAGTACAAAACAAGCACCTGTCACTTCTCCCACCCTGGTTTACGCCATCATCACTTTTTACCTGGCTAACCGCAAAGCCCCCACACCGGCTGGCCTGTTTCCTATCTTGTCCTTCCCCTGTGAAGACATCAGCTAGTGTGACTCATTGAAAACACAAACTATGTCTTAATACTCCTCTGTCCCCCTCTGTTTGCCCCAAATGGCCAAATTCCCTGCAATAACCTACCAGAAGTATGTGTTGAATGAAAATCAATCAGTCTATCAAGCACCATTGAGACCTGGGTTATACACGACTCAATCTCTGCCCTGAGTGACTGGTTGGGTGTTAAAAATGACATGAAATGCCACCAGAACATTGAGAACCTATCATCTATTCCAGGAAGCAACAACAAACAGTGTGAATGAGGACTTTCAGGGAAGTTAAAGGGAGAAACAAGTTCATAGTGGTTTGGATTCCTTGTGCTTCAGAGACTTAAACGCAAATGCCCTGGTAATTACGTTGTTATCTAGTTAAACACAAGAGAGAAAACACAGCACAGGCACCTATAATCTTAAAGCCAGAGCCATCATTTCCCTGATTGTATAAAATACAATTTATATCTCTGTAACAGCTTCAACTGTCTTTTTAAACACAAACCAGTTACGTCTGCTGAGGTAGTATTCTGAGGCATACTTATGGCACACACGCAGGGCTGAATTAAGGTACCAATGCGTCGAACATGAAGCAGAGACAGGCCCATCTTGAAGGTGATAGACACTTTTGAGCTCAAGTAAACTTTTATCTAGCATCCAATAAATTGCTGTTTAAGAGGTGTTGTGGCGCATATATGGTATACATCCAATATATACAATATTCTCAAGACTGATCGAGACCCTGAGTTCAGTTGTGATTTAACAAGGAGATATTAAATCATATACACAAAATCAGGAGAATGCGGGGTCTATGTTAATGTATTGTAATCATTTGAGAATTGCTAGTCTGTGTATATGTGGCATCTTCCCATTGATCTGAATATTGGATTTAGTGAAACAACTTAGAATTTCCAACTAACTGAGTTGATTGTATCTAATGAGAGAGAGATGTGGAAACTTCTAGGGGCTGCAAACCTTCCATCATAGGCTGCAATATTTCTGCAGATTTCTTGGCAAAGAAAGAAGAAAAACATTCTATCTGAGAGTGGTTTTCAAACCATGCCTCCCCCCTTCACCAGCAAACCTTCAGTTCTAGACGGTCATGTATTTATTTGAATGGCTGTCTTCTAAGACAGACTGGTTGATTCCCAGGAAACAGAATATGATCACCAAAGAGAAATGAGGCAATTTATATTTTTTTAATATCAAGGAAGCTCTCATAAAGAAAGAACATTCTTCACTTAGGTAAAGCTTAGAATGGTGTTTCCCAAATTCCAACTATTCAAAACCATCTTTAATCTCTCTACTAACATCCAGATTTTACTTATACTATTGCTGTTTTTCTTAAAGTAATTCATTTCATTTATAATTAAATTCATTACTTTAAAAGGGAATGATTTATCACTATCAAATTGCAAATAAGTGTCACTTGCCACCAAGACATAAAGACAGGTACAAGCACAATGAAACAGCCTTGTTTACAAGGCTGGAGTCTGAGCTCAGGGCCTGCTTTCAAAGAAGAGGCATAGGCAACTCTTTCGGTGGGTTTCAGACTGGCACCAAAAATAGACTGTCTCATTTCCATAATCAAAGGATTTAGCCAGGATTAGGAAGGTTATAATCACCTCCCTATAATACGATTAACTTCTCCTTAATTCCTATCTGGCATTCAAGGTAGAGGCTAGTATGTAACTATTTTATATGCATTAACCAAAGTGTATCCATACAATATTAGATTCATGAAATAGTAATAAATTTAATTAATTAAAACAATTTGCATGTGACATGACAGGCTAATCAAAATATATGTGAAATGACAGGCTAATCAAACTATAAGTTTTTAAATGCATTTTTAGTTTTAAAATGTACTTTAAAAATTGTTATTGTTCCTACCAGATTTCTCCAAATCTTTAAAATGCTAATGGGCATTGGCATTTTCCCAGAGGAGTGCATGTCATTTAGCGTTGCACAAAATGTTCCCAACATAAAATATTTTCTAGGTAGAACATTTTGGAAGATAAATATTTCTCCTGATGTATGTTGACAAGTTGTGTTGTTGCTTTCATTATTTTTCAGATTTCTCCACGCCTCTGGGATTCTCCTTGCTCCTGCTAAATGTGCAATCACTTCTTGACCACCACACAAGCTTTTCATCTCCATTTCTTATTCATTTCCTTCACTGCTATCTTACATGCAACTGTTCAAATACATCCAACCTCCACCCAAAAAGCCTGCACACAAAACAGCCAAAAAGGCAGAAACGATCCAAGTGCCCATCAGCAGGTGAATGGTGCAGGGCAATGCAATGCATTCTCAGAATGGACTACTACCTCGCAATAAAAAGATGAATTATTGGAAGTCACACATTGTCTGAACACATTTGTATAAAATTTCCAGAAAATGAAAACCTATACAGATTAGCGGTTGCATGGAGCTGTGGATGGAAGTGGATGGCTATGACCTTAAAATGGGCAGGAGAGAACCTATTGGAATGATGGAAATGTCCTAAAAGTGGATAGATATGACATGGAGAATTGACTAAAATTCACTGAATTAAATACTTAAGAGGGTCCATTTTGTGACTATAAATTATTCAATAAACATTAAAAACTTCAGCCAAGAGGCCAGTTGACCAGCTAGTCAACCATACACCTGTTCACCCATTCAGCCATTCTTCCTTTTCTTTAAGAGTATCTCTCCCATGCCTCAATCTGACCATGGTCTTTCCTTGCCTTGGAACAGCCCAGCATTTTGGTGTTAATATCTTGTCATTTGCCTTCCAATCCTTCCTTGTATTCTATTCACTTAAACATCTGTGTGATATCCATACTAGACTGTAAGTATTTGCAGATGCAAACACCTCTGGATTATTCCATTTTAAAATAAATATTGTTCAGTCTAAGTTTAGGAAGCATATTCTATTTAATGAAGGTCAACCATAATAAAAAACTCAAGTGAACATGGCCAGATGTGGGTATTCATTCTTCAGTTGGCTGCTATAAAATTTATCCTTTAATATTTAACTTACAAAAGCAGTTTAATGGCTCAACACATCAGCCACACATAGATAAGAATAAGAATAGATAACATCAACAGCAAAGGCAGCAACATCAGAAGCAACAACCTTTTTTGAATGCTTGCTTCAGGCTGCTGAGGGTGCTGGATGCTTCTCAATCTGTGGATATCATTCCAGAAAAAGTAACTAGATGCAGAGAAACTAAGCCACACTTTTTAGGCCCAGGGCCCTGAAGGCAGAGCCTGCAGCAGACTTGGTGGCAGCAGACTTGCTGGGCACCTGGCTCGTGGAGGCAATGCTTTCAGAAGACGATAGTAGCTTGAGATGCAGGGAGCAAGAACGGGAAAACGGAGGAGCTGGGACGTTTCCAGGAAAGTCTAGCTTTAGTCAACTCCAGCGATTTTCAAGCTTTTTCATTTCATGGCGCACATAAACAAATTACTAAAATTCTGCGGCATGCCAAAAAAAGTACATTATATTTTTGCCAATCTGACAAAAAATTAGGTATAATTTTGATTCATTCACACTAGATAGCTGTTGTTCTGTTGGCTGTTGTCACTTTTTTTATTTGACAGTCTAAGGAAGGTCAGTGCCCCTGGCTAAATAGTCAGGTATTGCAAGTTTTAAAAATTCTTGCAGCACACTGGTTGAAAATTGCTGTTCTCATCTAGGGGAGGCTCTGGAAGATAAATAGGAGGGCAGAGTTTGTCCCATCTGGAGGTCCTGAGGTAAGGAAGTGAGGCTCAGATACAGTTTTTGTCTCAGGTCCTCTGTGTGTGTATATGAGCTCAAGAGTCTCCTGGGCACCTTGGCTGCAATCCCCCAAGGGTAATCCTTAAGAGGAGGTGACAGGTGTGAGCCTTTATGGAGAGCTGACAGTTGGGCGGGGGTGAGGGTGGAGGGGTGGACACACCCACCAGGAAAGGGTTGCAAGGGACCTGGGAAGGCACCAAGGGCTTTTCCTATAGCTCTTGACGCAAGTCACACCCCAAGTAAATAGAATACCTCAGATTCAAACACCAGTAATCTCATCTTTACATCAGCGCTTTTAACTCCCTATCTTTTTCCTTCAGCGTCACACTTTTGCCCTTAAAGCACACACATGCACAAATGCACCCCATACCCCATTATGGCCTAGGGTGATCCATTAGCATCTATTTTGAAATTAAATATTAACTCAAACTGGGATTACAAAGTCAAGACTACTTGACACCCTTCTTTAATCTTGCTTTTAATGAATAGATAAAAATACTTTTTAATTACATGCATTATTTAAACAGCGTCTGAGGATCTTGGAGGTTGCTTGAAAACAGTTGACTTCTTTCAGCATTTAAAATATTCCCCTCTCCAAATCTTCTTCAGACAAATGCATTTACATTCCCTATGAATAAAGATTGCCTCACAGCCTCGGCTCAAGCAGTGCCCAATCACTGCATGTTCCAAATGAGCCAGTCTGCCTTCTGGAGAACTCGCTCTGTATGTTTCACTTTCTTTTTACCAGAGATAAAATCCTACAGGTGAGTGGAATTTAATGGTCAAAACTACAGTGAAAAAGAACAAAAAGCATGACACGATGCCTGCCGCACAGCACTGCACAAAGAGCTGGCTCCCTTCCAGCAGTGGTGTGACTTATTGCTGTGAGACAAAGCAGTGTTCGTGAGAAATGACAAATGCTAAATGAAAATTGCCTGGGCCCCTTGGAGCCTGTGCTCCTGCTCTTCTGTCCTTCCCTCCATTCAGCGTCCTTTCCATTTAAATGCAGATACACAGGGGGATTCTGTAGCCTCCACTTAATCTTGCTACCCCTCTTCCCCCCATCTCTGTTATTTTGCCTCGTTTGAAAACCTGCCTCAGAGCTTTCAACTTTAGAATAAGTAGCTAAGAGGTCAGAACATTTGGAAGGAACAGAACGCGTGATTGGATGACATTGTGTGTGCATTGCACGTAGAACATAAAACTCTGCCCCGAATGCCTGCCTGTGATAAGGCCACCGTGCCCTGTTACGGTGACACCATAATTGGCTGAGCAGGTGAAAATTAACATGGCTCCAGCATACACGTGTGATAAATGGCACCCCAAATTGGCTACAGTTTAAGGCCTGGAAGTGACAAGCTGGGGAGATAAGGTTGATTGCTTCAGGGTAAAGGAGGTATGAGATGGAAACCAGTCCCCGGATGCATTTTCTCTGAAAAGGACCTCTCATCCAGGGAAGTACCTAAGTCTCTTCCACCCTATTTTAAACCGTGGCCAGAAACATTTCTGCTCAATGAGCAATTTGCAAGATACTTCCCCAGAGATTCCTGATGCCTGTCAGAAATCTCTGTAAATTTCCTCCCATTCATTGGAGAGAAGGGAAGGGAGATAATGTTTGTGACCTATGCTTAGGCTTTTAATCTGTTCATTTTTCCCAATGGCCCTTTGAGAATAAAATAATATCCATATGTTGCTGACAAAAAAGCAGACAAAGAAATTAAACAAAACAAAAAGAAAAGAAAAATCGTAGCATAGATTCATTAAGGACAAAGTTCAAATTCAAATCCAGGCTTTCTAACTCCGATGTGCATGCTCTTTCCACACATTCCTGTTGCCTGTAACACAGCATTTCCCAGAAGCATACTGTTAGGAGTTAATAGGAGGCAAGCAACGCTTAGGATTCCTCCAAACCAGGTCAGTTTGTCTCACTGCCTGAAATTTTATGAGCTTCCATTAATTTGGGAAAGAAAAAGCCAAGGATCATTTATACAACTCAAAATACTACTACTGATACTATGTATATTCCCATTAGAATGCATGCATAAATATATGAAAATAAATATGTACTACATGAGGTTCTGTATGTCTCATAATCACTATGTAAAGGTAAAATGATAATATATTCATAAAATATCTGAAAAGTACTACAATAATAAAGCAATAAACAAAGGTATGCAAGGCCGGACACTGTCTATAATGCTTTGTACATATTAATATATTTAATCAGCTTAGAAACCTCTGAGGCAAATATTATTATCTCCATATGACCCATGAGGAACCTGGGGCACAGTTCATTTACTTCTCAAAAGTCCTGCTAGTGACTTTCCCAAGTAAGTGTGCAGCATGACTTTCCCAAGTAAGTGTGTGGCAGAATCTGGTACCAAATGGCTTTCTACTAATTCCATACTGCGGATGGCCCCCATTCAAATCTATTTTTCCAAAAAGTCTAGGTGCTTTAGGAGAGCTCCTGTAACCTATGCAAAGACAAACAAGGGCTCCTACTATGATGCTTCCCTTCCTTAACTTGCCATCACCTTTTGTGCTTTGGTTATTGGGAAATCTACTGATCTAAAATCAAGTGAGAGCTCTTAGTATTAATACATATAGTTGATATCAAAATTAGATTTTAGAATTATAGATCCTATACAGTTTGATTTAGTTATATAAAGGTAATATTTCATAGTCATCTGTCTGACTCTAGCTCACATCCAGTTGTGTATCTACCAAGTACTGCTGCAGGGGATATAGGCATCAGTCAGAAACTCTTTCTGCCTGAAATGGAGCTTGGATTTTCTGGGGAGGAGAGATGCTTGATTACCAGAAGCTGGGTTTGTTCCATTTGGGGCAGGATTTGTGTTGATGCGCACACAGCTTCTCATGAGTCTGTCCTTGTTTCCAGCGGCACATGCACATCTCTGTGATGGTTAGCCCGGAGGGGGCTGCCAGCTCAGTGCGGACTACTACCCAAGTGCTCACTGTACCTGTGGCCTGCCTGTCTCTTTCAGACTCTTCAACCACATACAGATGCACGCTTAGGTTTAGACAAAACACACGCGCACCTATGTAAAATGAAAGAAACGAGCTAAATTAGAAGCCACTGCTATAAAAATATTTTTTAAAAGGAAGATGGGCTAAGCACTTAGACTACATTTTGAAAAAGATTCCCCAGTTACCATAAACAGTAAGGGCAAATGCTTACAGAGACCTTGTGTTGGGCCAGGCACTGCGCATGCTTTCATATCTTAACTCAACCTCAAAACCCTGTGATATCAATGCTACTATTTTCTTCTTCCTTCCTTCCTTCCTTCCTTCCTTCCTTCCTTCCTTCCTTCCTTCCTTCCTTCCTTCTCTTTCTTTCTTTCTTTTTCTTTCTTTTCTTTCTTTCTTTCTTTCTTTCTTTCTTTCTTTCTTTCTTTCTTTCTTTCTTTCTTTCTTTCTTTCTTTCAACTGATGAGGCTGTTGAGGCACAGAAGGGATAGACAATTTCTCCAGTATTACAAATTGCCCAGGCCAGGGTTCAAAGTCAGGCTGTCAGACTGCAGATCACATGCTCTTGACATTCTTAGGCCACCTGTTATACAATGTGTAACAAGTATTGGTTGAGTGAGCCCCCTCATTTGGCTACTGCACTTGATGTTGTACATATATTAGCTCATTCTTCTTCACAAGAATTCTGTGAGGTTGGTCTCATACCCACTTGTTGGAGAGGGAAAACTAAGATCAGATACCTAGCTACAGACTGAGTCTGGATGGAAACACAAGACTATTTGAACCCAACGCTGTGTTCTTTCCATGATGCGAACATTCAGGGGGAGTTGTTTTAGGACTTAAGTTCTGTCAAAGTGCAGATCATGTCTTACTTGTATTCTCAGATCATAGCCTATTGTCTCAAAGTAGGGTTTTTCCTTCCCCAAAATTCTACTTATTTGAATCAACGTCAACCTCATTTTTTTTTCACATTCAGCATTCAAGAAAATGAAAAAGTCTAGGAATAAAGAAAATTACAGGATCATCCCTGTAGCCAAATTCTATAAAATGCTTCCAAAAGAAAAAGAAATGCATGAGAAGTACTTAGAATTCCTTGCTAGGGAACCATTTAGTGGAATCTTTGCCCAGGCCTTAAGTGCTTCCATACTTCTTGAAGCTTCTTTCTATCACTCCTTTCCTTTTAATCTGTTCCCCATATTAAATAACTCATGCCTAGGTTTTCGCATGAATGGCATTCACTCAGACGCAGCAAGCTGCTGTTGGAGAAAGAAAATTCCTGAAGCCCAGAAGTGAGGGAAGCTGAGAACGGCCCAGAAAGAGCGAAATTCCTTCAGCGTTCTCCTCCCCGCCTCCCACCCGACCCTTCTCACAGACTGAACACCCAGCTCCATTTCCTTCTCGGTGGAGACAAAGCAAAGCACATCAATGGGGTGAAATGGTTTCCCCCTCAGTCATAAAACTTCAGTTCCTCCCAAAAAGGGCAGAAAAGTGAGCTCTTCTTTTAGGTAAGCAAGGCTCATAAGAAAAAATATCGATATCCTTGGCCCTTAATAACTTTCTTGACGTAGGATTAGTGATAGAGATGGCTTTTTATCAATCATCGCAGAAACCGACTTGAAGTTGAAGATGACTTCAAGGTATAAAAATCTGCCCTCAGTTCCAAGAGGTTACTTCTGAATTATCTTTGTTTTAAAGACAAAAAACAAACCCACATTGCCTCAGTTTGAAATATATTTTCTAAATTAAAAAAGGTTTTTCATTTTAAATTAATAAATGGCTAGGTTCTAAAGGGCACTGAGTTTCTTCAACTGGAAAAATTAGTGTGCATTCCATATGGATATTTTTTGCCTTTTAAAAGTAACCTCTAAGAAGTTATATTAACACATGCCCAAAACACACATGTTCAGAAAAGAAATAAAAAATTCCAGTGCTCATTCTCTCCCCTCCAATCTCATGTGCAGTTTTTAAATGGGATCACTATTTCCCATACAGTTTTGAAACTTGTTCTTTTAACTTAAGAAATATATTTGGAATATTTTTTCAACACACTGGTGTTTGCCAACATCATGGGATATATGCCAGGTGACTGGGGCAATTTACCAACGTGCAATTTATCAATGGGGCTCTTGTCTGAACTGACTGAATTCAGAATTGAATTCAACATGGTCATGGGTACTGACACTGATTGGGGAGGGAGGAACATGAACTTAGGAAGGGCATCTGGCTGGGACCCAAAGGCAGCCAGGAAACCATAAGACTGGGCCTCTCCAGACCCAAGGTAGGAGACTGAGGACCTGAAGAGCAAGACCCAGGCAGAGAACAGAACACTGACCTGGGTACTTCCTGTGGGCCAGAACTTTCGTTCCAAGTACTGTGTTTCTATTAAATCTGATTCCTTTCTGACATTAGTCTGTGAGACAAACCCAGTGAAGGTGATTTCGTAGACACAACAGAGGACCAGGAACATTAAATGACTTGGCCAAGGTCACACGGATAGAGGAGAGATTGCAGTCAGGGCCTTTTCCTTCCACTTCACCCCAGAGTCAAGCTCCATTCTCTCTCCAGTGCTCTCTTCCACTACACCCCTCTCCTGTTTGGTGCTTGTCCATAGGGTTAAATACAAATGCATCTCTCAAGGAAGCGGCATAGGTGATGGTACAAAGGAATCAGGAATTGGGTTCTTCAGTGAACAATGGCTGATATCTTAAATGGTAAAGTTCGTGGCTTATGTTCTCAGAGTGTGTGCGTGTGTGAAGCATGTAGGTATGCATGCCCATGAGTCTAGCGATATTTACAAAAACATACCGCATTTTGCCGTGTATAATGTACACCCATGTTTCTGGCCCAAACTTTTGAGAAAAACATCTTTCATCTTCATTCTTTAATTCAATTTGTATTCATTTATATTTAGAAACAAAACAAATTATTGTATTCCAGAGTACTATTTTGCAGGAAGATATCATTATTGCATTTAAGAGCTACATTTTTAATGCATAAGCATAAAAAAAGAATTAAGAACATTACAAATATCAAATCAGTACTATCCATGTGCAACCTTATTTTTCCCTCAAATATCTGGGCAAAAAAGTGTGCATTATACACGGCAAAATACGGTATATTTGTGCACAAGTGTGTATGTGTATATGTACAAATTATACACCTTGCTGATTTTGATAGCCACTGGAATGGAAATTTTATTTCCATTTTCCCATTTACTAACCCATTCTGCCTTATGTTTGAACATGTCTGGGAAAAATGATCTTATAATAATATACTCAAAAAGAGGCTCACTTTGTCTGAGTTAGGGAGAGTCCCCTTTTAAAATTACAACCACACATCTCAAATAGGCACTAAGCGCTGCCCGGCAATCTTCTCATATTTGCTCTGTAAAGACCAGGCTCCAAAAAGACCACATTGTACTTTCTCTCTCCTTAAAACATCCATTATATCCTATCCACAAGTGCTTTTACCTCACCCCACTTCATATTAACAGAAGAAGAAAGCAATCAGACACAATCTTTCTCAACTTCCCATTATATGTGTACCAACAACTGTGCCCATATTCTCTGCCTTCCCTTGTGTATAACACAGGGGAGGAGAATCTATGCTACAACCAAAGCTGGTTCCTCTGTAACAGCAGGGACCTTGGTATTTTTGTCACTCTCCTATCACTATCCCCTAGAATTCCATCCTGTAGGAGCTTGCTAATACAGGTTGAATGAATGAATGAATGAATGAATGAATACTGATGAATAGGATAGGGTCCACTTTCCCTGAGTGAAGAGGAAGACAATGAAAACATAAAGATTTCTAGGGAGGTACTCCAAATATGTAGCGTATAGGTAGATGATCATATATGAAACAAATGATAAATAAATAATAGAAGATCGTTACCCTTGCCTCATTTCCTCAGTTTTGTCCCACTCAGCTTTTACAGTGTATCTAACAATTAATGGTCACATTTATAGAGCACATTAATAGAGCCAGGCACTGTCCATGCATCTGGGCATGTCATGCTGCCAAATCATCTCGGCCTCACTGGGTCGCTCATGAAGTCCGAGTCACATGGAGCTAAGCAGAGAGACAATTGGGACCCTACAGTGAAATTCATATCCAACTTCCTGTCTTGAAGGACAGATGTTGCTTTCTGTATCTCTAGGCAGGAGCTGTAGCCAAGATGTTCTCAGCTCACAACAGGGACAGGTCTTGGTTTTGTGGGGCTTGAATCTTATACAATTTGGAGAAGAGTCTCTAAGAAAAAAGTAGAAAAATCACACATACAAAATTTGGTATGACAGTTAATATTTACTCAGAATGAAGATGGAAAGGGATCTACAGAGGGACTCTGTAGCTTAAGCTTAATTTACTTCAATGTAATTCTGTTTACTTCAATGTGATTGACCTAGTCCTACCTGAGACGCAGGTACATGATGACTGAGAATTCATTCTCTCCAAGCTGACAGGGTCGAATTGAATCCCAGATAGACCACTCCTAGGTGTATGATCTTAGGTAAGTGATGGAACTTCCAGAGCGTATACTTTCTAATTTGTTAAATCTTCACTTCTATACCCAGTGTATAAAAATGATTGTCAACATGAATAATGCATTTAAAATACTGGCCATAGTGCCCGGAACGTGATATGTTCGATGAAGCGCTCGTTCATGTATTATTGGGACTATTAGTATTTGGTGCCACCAGCTCGGGGACCTCCCTACGTGATGCCTGTCTCCTGTATTCATTTGATGCCTGCCTGAATGCCCGAGCACAGGGCGTTTGGGGTTTGCCCCTGTGTCTTCACCATTGTGCATCACGTTCGGCGTACCTCACCAGTTTCCTCAGGGGCTTTATTTCTGCCTGTGTACCAGAAACCTCCCTCCCCCACTTTCCTGGACATAAACCAGTCAAACTAGAAAATACCAAGATGAGGAAAAAAGATTAATAGTATATTAAGTAAATAGCCAGAAATCCTGTAATTATGGCTAATCAGATTATTCTTACAGGGTTTTACAAAATTTGGATAATATAAGTATGTAAAATTATTAGTGATTCACCTATAATTTATCACTCTATCATAGTTGATGCAATTACTATGTATCTAATGGTAACAATTAGTTTTGTCACTTCTAATAAGTCAATTAACCTTCCTGGGCCTCAATTACTCATAAAATGAGAGGGTGGGACTACAGTCTCTATGATTTCTTGCTAGTTTCAAAAAATGTATTAGTATAAATATCTTGAGTATAAATGTATTATTCTCATCTTAATTTGGAATATGCCCAATTTGAATATTTATATTTGAAGCTAATATGTGGGGGAGGAGAAGTTACTCAAGGGAAAACAACGTAATTCCTTTACGTGACATTTGCCTTGCATCTCAACTTCCTAATTCTCTCTTTATGGCAGGTGCTGGAGGAATATAATTTGATTCTTTTAAGTGTCCACTCTAGTGAAGACAACCTACATTGGCCCTGTAGATGCGATTCAGGGAAGGGTGCGTGGGCCAGGGCCTGAAGCAGCCTGGTAAGGAGACGAAGACTGGCCCTGCTCGCCCCACAGGGCAGGTGAAAGGCAGATCTAACTTCATGAAGGAGGATGCATATTGAAGCCTGAACCTATGTTCCAGATTGGTCGTGAGCATTGCAGGCAGTTTTTCCAGATAAGGGAGGTCTGACAAAAGACAGTGAATCAATGTCCTGGGAGGTGTCTGGAGCTGAGCCAAGAAATATCTAGAAGTAGACCCCATGCTGAGATTGGCGCAGGTAGATACACGGTGGGGAAACAGGCACCGTGGCCCATGAAAGAAAGGTGAAATCGAGGACTTGCAGAGACTCCCCATCCTAACCCCTCAGCGGCTTCCCAGTATATAAAGACTAAAACCCAGTCCTGCGTGATGTGACTTTGGCCGTCCCTCCACTCCTCATCTCACTACCCTCAACAGCTCGCTGCCTCAATCCCACTAGCCTTCCTGTGCAACTCGGATACAAGGAACACACCTTGTACCACTGGCTCTTGTACTTGATCGTCCCTTTGTCTGGAATCTCTTGTCCCAGATAATACTGTCTTCTCCATTCATTTCTTTCAAGTGCTGGCAGAAAAGTCAATTCTGCAGAAAGGCCTTTTCTTACCACTCTACCATAAAACCACCTGTTTCTGACCCCTTACTTATAATTTATGCTTGTTTCTATTAGACAGCAGATTGTATATTCCTTTGTTTACCATTTTTTATTTTCCTTCCCAACAGTACATCAGTTCTACAAGGACTTGTTTTGTGCTCATGGCTGTGTAAGAACAATGTGTGGAGCATGCTACAGGTAACATCCTTAGTGAATGAATGCATGAATAATTTCTACTTTAACTCTTCTGTCTCCTGGACCTTTTTGTAGCGATCATAGCTGTATCTCAAAATTTGGCAGATCAACTTGCAAGAATGGAAGATTTTTCCCTCGGTTTCTGGCAGCATCCCTGGAGCTTAGAACAATATGAAAGCTTAGAGGGTTGCTCAATAAATAGTCTTAAATATTGTCTACCATGAAAATAAAAACGTTCCCACACTGTTGTTTCAAGAAAGGAAATCAATGATTGTTCTTTGATTATAGTAGCAAGGAACACCAGAACCAATTTTGAACCCAACCCAATAATAAAAATGACAACTCTCCATTAGTAATAATCACACTTTGCAAAGCCCCCAACCTGACACACACCATCAGTTTTTGCTCTGAACAATGTATTCTGTAAGTACTGTTCTCACTTGCTGAGCAGGAAAAGAATTCAGCTTTTGGTTCCAAATACTGAGTGGTGACCTCTTTTCTCTGGAGTAAAAGATGACGGCGCCTGGATATGGCAAAACTCACAAATCATTTGTTATATCTTAGAAAGAGTTCTAAGCATACACAAATACTAACTCACATTACCCAAGGTCATAAAACTAATGTACTGTATTTTGTTACATATAATACATATTTTTTTTACCAAATTTTTGAGGGAAAAATAAGGATACACATTATACATGGGAAGTACTAATTCTGTGTCTATATAAATGTTTTTAATTCTTTTATTTATGCTTATGTAATTCTAGAAAGCAATAACAACACCTGTGTGTAAAATAACATCCCAGAATATGATCATTGGATTTGTTTGTAAATATAAATGAATAAAAATGGAATTAAAAAATTAAAAGGAAATATTTTTTCCTTAAAGTTTGGGCCAAAATCATGGCTGCTCATACTGAGCACATGGGAGCACATTATGCACGGCAAAACACGGTATATTAGAGCTAGCATTCAGTTATTATCAAATGTAATTATTGTGGTTTTAGAGGCTGTGCTCTCAGCTCTATAACCTGTGGTCTCTGTGAGGAAACTGAAACACAAAATTGGTATTGTTTCAGTAATAACCGTGGGTCGTGATGATGAGGCTGCTGACCTTTGTAAACATTTTTCAAAGAATTGCTGCTGGCCGCCTGGGGGAGACCTCCAGACAGAGAGGTCAGGGTAGGCGGGTCTCTGTGAAATGTGCAAGCGCTGAGGCCTGGAGACACTTAACTTCCTGCTTTTAGTAATCAGAGTGATGACCAATGAGAATACCTTCCCTTGTGACTTGTGTACGCATCTACTGGGTGTGGAACCTAAGTTTTCCAGAAATTCAACCCCTGGGCTACTGAATGGCTGGCTGGCAGCAATGACTCTCCATTACTAACTTATTCAGACAAGTCACTGAGGTGGGAAATGCCTCAGTTTATGCCTGAGTATTCTTTGTAGTAGCATCTGTCTCTCATGATAAAGTTAAACAGAAAGTATAAAAATGACCATCCCCGAGTTTCTAAAATCTTTGGATGTTAGAGTGATTGGTCCACTGGCAGAATAACTCAGGAAAGCTAAAATTTGGATATATATTTTGTGGAATTTAGACCATGGCTAAAGTTTGTTTTCTGTGTATAATTCATCAGACTTTTTTTCTTTTGTAGAGAAGTGTTTTTTTTTTTCTTCTGTAGAGAAGTGTTTGTTTTCTTCTGTAGAAGTCAGTTCATCTCTCTAGGACTCAGTTTACTTATCTATAAAATAAACAATTTGGAATTGGAAATTTCTAAAGGATGTTCTATTCCAAGAAGACTTGATAGAGTAGAAATTAACTTACGTTAAATACACGTTTCTTTTTTTCTTCTTTCTCATTTTTGGGCTGATCACCATAGCTGTGCATTTACACAGAATACCTCTACAGGGAACCAGAAGTAAACAAATTCAGTCAAATTAAAAAAACCTTTATTTTGATAGGGATAGTCTATAGAAATGGTTTATGTTAGAAAAGGCGTTGATCTATCTGTGCACAGTTCATCTTATCTTTGCATACTTATCTTCTTAGCAGCATTTGCATCAGCGCCAGTAGGAAAACATTGGAAATAATACAGACTCTTTCGTCACATTCTCTTACGATCTCGAGCAAGTTATAAATCTCTCTGAACCCCCAGTTTGTTATCTACATGGAAGTGTCTCCTGCGGTCTTGCAGGCTGGTATGATAATGCCTGGGCACGGCATGTGGAACAGCACTCCTTTTACCCTGTTGGTCCTACAGCAGATTCCCAACTGAAGTAAGTTTTCCTCCCTCCCTTAGTTGTCTGTTCCCCATAACCAGAACTGTCTGTGTTCCTTCCCACTCCACACCCACGAAAACAGACTGGAGTATGTGTTTTCTGCTGATGACCATCCTGACTAAGCCGGAAATCCTACCGAGGCTTCTGTTAGGCTCGGTATCAGCTCTGGACGCTCTCACTCCAAAGCCCTACGCCTGCGCGGATCATCTTACTACCTTCGTCTGCCTGTGCTGCACTCAATCCTCCCCGTAAACCTCAGCCCTTTCCCAAGTAACGTCCCTTCTGGGTTCAGGGTCTTATCTTTACACTGTGGCATCTCCTGTGGATTTTCCTATTTTCTCCCAAATCAGCAGCTCGTCTCTGTCCGTCTATTTCCCGTAGTCCCACCTGTCATCCAGAGCAAACCAGGTACAAATCGGGTTCGGTCCGAGTCTATCCACTTTATTCTCAGTTTTTATCCCAGAGCCCAAATAAAGAATGTACTCGATTTAACAAGAGTATAATACAGGTTCATTTACATTACAAGATTTGTCTAATTTCTGAGATAGAGGTTTTTAATATTCTTTATGCTCTGTTTATAGAATAGTATTGTTAGCACGTCAGTGTGAACATTCATGCTTACTAAACAATGTCAGTGATTTCGAGTCTTTCACATATAGAATATGTCCAGAAGGGACTGTAGAAAGAGCTGATGGAAAATTGACCTAAAACTTTCTCCCTTTTACCAGATTATTTGTCACAATCGCCATGCTATAGGTCTAGAAAATTAAAGTTACAGAATAGAATACAGAGCCTGATGATGTCAGTTTGAACTTCACGTCTATGACTTATGGGTTCAGTAACCCTGAGCCAAGTTACTTAGCCCCTAGAGGTCTAAGCTTACCTGCCCCAGAGGACCATGGTAAAGATCAGATAGCGCTATACTAATACTAATGTTCAGCACTTCAATACACTGTTTGATACTTTACTGTATTTAACAAGTCTCACAGATAGGTGATCTTCAATAAAGCAAAATATTAATATTACTCATCATTATTTCATTTCAATAGATTAAAAATAAAGATTATAAAAGCCAAGTAATAGCTCTAACCACATGACTATTAAGAGGCAAAGCTGTAATTAGAATCTAAGCAAAATAACTCTGGATTCTCTGAGTATTATCTCTGACTATACTAAATCCTCTTCTTCCAATAGTTCCCTTGTAGGCATTAATGTTCTTGAAATAAAGGAAATATTAACTCTAAAAACACGAAAGGAATTCAAATAGGTAAATATTTCCTTTATTCCATTCCCAGATGGTATAAAAAGATAGTATGTATAAATTTTCTAATATCACCACCAATTAGTTTTATATTTCTTAAGCATCATGGTTTAGAAAGACTTCCTTGGTGGTGCAAATATACATCAGCTTTTGCATCCCATTGCATTTGGGTAAGCAGACTAATGGGAGAATTAAAAGAGAGTCTATTTTAAGAATGTCAACTGAGCTATCTGAGGTACCACAACAGTTCCTGTCATTTCCAGGCCCGTGGCCCTCATTACACACCATGGACACACAGAGCTGTGTTCCAGCAGGCCCGCTTTATTGACAGACCCAACACACCCACACTTCTGTTAACACACAGGAAAACTAAGAACTTGGATTTCAAAAATTCATCTGCATATGGGCATTCTTTAGAACTCTGGAGGAAGCTCATATTATAGTATTGTAAATATCTTCTAAATAAAATGAGCTAAATATATATGACAATTAATGTGTATTCTACAAGGGACTTAAATTATTATTTGATTTCTTTTTGTCTTTTTATCAAAGACAAATACCAATAAAAGTGATTTTTTTCCAAGTCATGTGTGTTACTGTACTTTTGTAAAATGCCTTTTACTGAGATTATTAGTAGGGAGAAGGATGGTTCTTTCTTAATTCAGTAACTATTTCAGCATAATTTAGTGCATATTTGGATGAAAAGTAGATATTTTCACAGCCCAGAGTTGGATGTAGAAATAATGAAATGGCTTTGCCATTAAAATTTTTATTCAATTTCTCCCTGGTATGCATAAACTGAAAACCACTTTCATTTTTATGGCTGGAAAAGAGGCAATTTACTGTTGTGCGGTTTTAGCATTCCAGACCAGCCTAACTCCTCAGTGGTTCCTGCACTCCTCAGTGGGCAGAAGGAGCCTGAGAGTGCAAAACTCCAGCAGTGTGTGTTATCCTCAAACCTTTGCTCAAGTTCAAACTATTACATGCATTCGTACTGGTCTGCTGTCGAGATCACTTTTCCTAAAAAGAAAACATATTGAAGTTTAACTAAACTACAAAATAAAAAATAAAAATAAATAAATAAATAACAACAACAAAAACCCAAACCATCAAAAAACAAAAACAAGTGAACTTTAAAATGTTAATAAACAATAACATGGTGTACTTATTTATTATTGGAACCCCATGTAAGTTTTGAGAAACTGCATTACAAGAATGTCTGGATTTGTAGTCCCGAATATCAAATCCTAGAGCTACAGGAAAGGGCATTTCTCTGTTCTCTTGAAATGCAATGAGAATCTCTGAGATGTGATGAATGAGTCCACTATGGGAGAGGAGGGATTAGTCCAATGTCTGATAGCCATTTCATAAGAAAGGGCATGTATTATGTAAATCATCAAACTGTCATTGCCTGATCGACTGGTAAACTTTTTGAAATGGAAAGTTCTGTAGAGATTATCAAGCCCAGTTTTCTCATTTTAGACCACTAAAGAGGTAAAATGGCTTACCAAGTTTAGAAAGTAAGAAAGTGGGTCCTGGCTAGTGTGGCTCAGTGGACTGAGTGCCTGCCTGCAAACCAAAGTGTCACTGGTTCTATTCCCAGTCAGGGCACACGCCTGGGTTTTGGGCTAGGTCCCCAGTAGGGGGCATGCAAGAGACAACCACACATTAATGTTTCCCTCACTCTCTTGCTCCTTCCCTTCCCATCTCTCTAAAAATAAATAAATAAAATCTTAAAAAGAAAAGAAAAGAAGAGAGTAGCAGGAGAGGGGTAAGAATCTGTACTCCTAATATTGTTTTATTTTCTCATGTTCAAGGATGCCACCCACTGAATGCAACCCTTTTTGTTTAGAAACAGATGCCATGGACCTATGGGTAGCATTGTGTGTTTATGCAGATCAGACCTAGTCTGGAGTAAAAGAAACTGGGCCCTCTAGGATCCATATTCCAGTCTTCGGCAAGAATGGGAGTTAAAAGTACTCAAAGACAAGCAAACAAAAATTTCAGACTTGAAAGTTACTCATTTATTTTGAAGTGCATTTATTCTATACATATTTAAAGAGAGATAATAACCGCGTTATGCCAACCTAGTGTTATATGTGCCCTAAGAACGTAGTGCATATTGCACATGTAAAAATATGGAAAGAAAAACTACAGCTGGAATGATATTTTAAGGCTCAGATGAAAATGTTTAATTATTTAAGGAAAAAAATTCAAAACCATCCATATGGGGCTTTAACCTAAGTCCAGATTTTTCTACTTAATACTCAGATCTTTTTACTATAGTACACTTTAGCAGACAAATAAGAAAGGTGGAAGAAATTACTTTCCCCAACTTAGATATGTAAAATGGTAGGGGGAGGAAGGGAACTCCTATGGGAAAATAAATCTGAAAAATATTAGAGTTTGTTTGTAAGAAAGCTGCAAAAAATCTATGAAGACGCTATTTTGATAATAAATGTTTATATTTTTCATTGATTAAAATTAGGCTATGACTTTAGGTTTGTGCATATTCTCATCTGTAGATTCAGACTATGTACAATGAACCATAACAGTTCAATCCACTCTTTTGGTTTCTCTCTCTCATAAACAAAGTACGCAGCCAACTTAAATCTAGTTTGGAAGGTTTTCTGGGGCTGGCATTCCTTGGAAACATCTTACACAAACTTCGAGGCAGAAAGCACGTTTGTTTTCTGTCTCTATCAACATTTACCCACTCGATACAATTCCTCCTCAGAGTGGTTATCAACATTTCATCATTTAAAAACGCTTTCTAAAAGCACTGGGAATCAGCTGTGGTTGATGTTGAAGTTTATAAGAGAGAACACTCACTCTCCGCATAGTATTAGTACAGTGTTGGCCTGGGAAATGCTGATATCATGAAATATAAAATACAGGATAGAAACTGCTTATAAAAATCAGTATAGTTTGGAGTACGAGCAATTAGAAAAAGAAAAGAATTCATAAAGGCTAGTAGTCTTTAGAGGAAGGAAATGTACACTATCCTTTGGGAGAGTAAATGTTTTTGCTCCTAAAAGAAAACCAATACCAGAGTAGGTTTCATCCCCAAACCCAGAATAAACACCATCAACAAAGAGTTTAAAGAATGACCACACATCATCCATGAAATCAGGTAAACAACTCCCTCAACGTAGCTAAGAATGCCGACACTGCTCCATGCATCCGTCAGTCTCAGGAAATAAAAACCAGTGCCTTACAATGGCAGGTCCTGTCCCGTTTGCCGGGTACAATAACACACACTAATAATCAGAGACACCCAACGAAGTTCCTGGGGTCATGAGGATGTATGATATAAAGTCAGTGTTGAAGAGCAGTCACCACTTCCAGAATTTAGAATTTTATCCTTTTTTAGAACTACAAATGTTTCCATCAAAGGAGGCCACAAAAAGCGTTCTGCAAACTTACTTAACATTACTTGAACAAGCCCTGCTTTCCACCATCCTTCCCCACCGTGGGTTACAGACAGAGATTTCTGGTAACCTACATCAGAGTGAGTGACACACTTACTCTCATTTGATGTTTGCTGTTTGTAAATGCAATCTGATTTATGCCACACTTGGCAGCCCCCTCTGGAGGACTAGATTAGTTGTGGATGTAAAACATTTATAACACATTTGCATTTTTACACAAGTTTCCAATTTAAAGCAAGGTGAATACCAAAGTATTACCACGTCAAACATCTTCTGCGGCTGCGTTTAAACACTGCTCTGACACCTTCAGAGTCAGTCACTAGCTGTATGCAAATACTCTCAAATGTGTTTGGAGCAGTGGGAAAATAAAAGAATCTAAGTTTACTCAGACTCTTAACAGAGACTTTAATTCAGGGAAAGGTACAGGCAAGTACACATCTTCTTTTTCAAAGCACAAGATGATTGTTAGGGACACTAGGAGAATGAGCCTCTGACAAACATACAGAACAACACTGGAAAAACAGTTCGCTGTTTGGATTCCACGCTAAGGTCTGTCATATGAGTTGGGGATGCTGCCCCACAAACTCTGTTGGGATGTAACATAAGTAATATTATAAATACATCTCAAGACAACCTTATAAAAAGCTTGTCAGTCTTAGGCACCAGTCTTAAATCACAAGAAATTATAATAAATGTATATCCATTTCTATTTGATGAATGCATTTGCATAGCAACAAACAGATGGACCTCACAACATATCCAGATAAAATTTGCTGATACAATAAAAGGGAATAATAGATAAAATAATCTAAAATCCATATGGGCTAAATGTTCTCAATATAAGCAGACATATCAATTATAAACCTTTCATTTCCTCAGTTTTGGTGCTAACATTTTGATTTAAAGTGTTGCTCATAGTTTTAACATTCTATTGCTGTGAAAACATTACTGAAACTTACAAAAAGTTTATTTTATTAATCTTTTCTTCCTTGAAAAATCTGCCTTTCTTCACGTCCACCCCACAGTTAATTTCTCTGATCTCCTTTCAGGTGCCTCTTCTAGTCCCATAAGAAATTTTTATTGCAAAACAGAATTTTTAGAAGTAACTAAAAAGCACTCCCTTACCTTCTAAACCTGCTTCAATCAGCCCAAACTGTTCCAATAATTTAACAAAAAGCACAATGACGATCAGAACTGCTATCATTTCAAGCCCTTCCAAGTTCATGGTCAGCTAGGTCATGGTCCGATAACAGCCAGTGAGAAGTGCCTGTCTTCCTGGCTTTCTTTGTAAAGCCATTAAACTACATTAAGAAGGCTACTGCCAGAGGAGTAGGGGAGGAGGAGAGCCGAGGGGGGGGGGGGGGGGGGGGGGGGGGGGGGGGGGGGGGGGGGGGAGAGAGAGAGAGAGAGAGAGAGAGAGAGAGAGAGAGAGAGAGAGAGAGAGAGAGAGAGAGAAGACGAAATGGAGCGGCTGCGAGAAAGGGCGTGAATGGGAGAAAATACATTCATCCTGTCTACAGTAGCAGAGGCCAGAAGTGGCAGCCGGATAAAGTCAGCCTGTCGGAATTATGCGCTTCCTGGGGGTTATCACTCTTACACAGAGAGACAGCCACGCATGAAGTAACACGCAGATCACCCGAAGACCTGGGAGGTCACCAGAAGGTCTCCAGGAAACATGACGTGTGGCAGTGATGGCTAGGTGGCCGCTGGTCCAGCCAGCCTGCGCCCGCTCTGCTGGTGGCTTTGTTGGGCTGGTCAGTTGCCTTGGAAACGGAAACTAACCAAGGCTGGACTCCTGCTGCAGACAGGGACCAGCGCACCACATCTTGAAATAAACCTGAAAATGCTGAGGGGCGGAGTATCAGCTCGGATTCAGCCGGCTCAGAAACACTGTTTACTAGTCAGGAAAAGCGAAGCGTGTATTTGGTCCCAGCTAGATGAGAACAGAGAGAAATGGGGCTTCAGGGAGTCGTGCCGTATTGACTGGCTTCTTTTCAATGAGTTGCTTATCCCAGGGCGCAGTCTGAGTCATTGTGAACGAGTTCGGGGATTTGAATAGTGACTGTCTTACAGTTTCAAATGAAAGGTATAATAAACTAGTAAGATTCTTAATAATTGTAAATTTTAGAGTTCAGCAGCTAGCTGAGGCATTAGCTCATTTCCATTGAGTACACCAAAATACAAACTTTTTTTTCCAGTGTGTACTTCCCATGCTTTTTAAAAAACATGATTCAAGTAAATTTGGAGCCACAGACAGTTTTTGAAGAAAAAAGATCAATCAGAAACAAAACTTTGCTTGCAGTTTCTGTTTCTTGCACAATCATTCATCTCTCCCCTCCCCCACCCCATTGCTGCCCAAATAGATCAGACCCACATTAAAATACAGAATTAAAACAAACAAACAAACAAACAAACAAGTGTTAGAAGACATCTCAGAAAGCCAATTTAAGATGAACACACTGAGGACCCAGAAAGCACAAGGAAGATCAGGCAAAGGCAGAGCTGGTTAGAACGCAGGCCTCCCTAATGTCCGGTTAGCTTTTGAGGCAGGGTAGTGCAATGGTTCAGAGCACGGACTCCAGAGCCTAGATGCCTGGGTTCTGGTCTCCGACCTCTCACACAAGCGGTGTGGCCTCAGGTAAGTCACTCAACGTCTCCATGCCTTCATGTGCTTGTCTGCAAAAAGGGCATAATGCACTTAGCTCATTGGACTGTTGCCGTAATTGAGTAATACTTTCAGAACAGAGTATTCAATCACTCATAGCTCTTGTGTTTATTACAAGTCTCTTCGTCTGTGTTGATATCACACAGGGCTGCCAGAGTAATGGCTCTGAGACACAGCCCTCATATTATTATTCCCTCCACAAAAACTTTCCATGGCTCCCTATGTCCCTAATGAATAAAATCCAAGCTCCTTTTAACCGCATCCTAGTCTCTCAGGCATCTGATGGCAGCTGAGGGTGCACCTCATTGGCCCTATTTCTGTCCATCACTCTACCTGACAGCTCAGCTTCCTCCCTGCAAACTCATTCTGAGTTCCTGCATCCCCAGGCTTTGTTCAGAGACTGTCTGTATTTGGAAAACCCTTTCTACACCATATCTGCCTCACAAGCTCCTAAAACATTTCCATGAAACTTCTCCAAGCAGAACTGGAGAGAAACTCTCCCCCTCCCTTTTATTATAGTACTTTTTCCTCTTATAATACATTATATTATAACTACTTGGGTGTAATTATCCAGACTTCAGGGTAAATTTGTTGGGGGCAGAAATCATGCCTTCCTTTCCTGTATGTTCCCCACATGCCTTGATGGACAGCACATCATACTTCCCAGGTCTATGGTGCATATACTTGTTGCATAACAATAGGCAGCATTAATTAATTACCACATACCAGATGCTTTGCACACATTGCTTTCCCCTTTCAGCCTCTCTGAAATGAGGTATAATTAGATGAGATTTACAGAGAAACACTAAGCTGCAGAGTTTAACTAGTAGCCTCAAGGTTCTGCTTCTGGTGAGGGATGGGATCAAAACTCAATCACTAATTTGTTCAATGCAAAGCTCATTCTTCCTTCCATTATTCCACACAGATTTAATTGAATTAGATATCCAAACAACTGGCACAAATATTTATCATCCTAGGAATGAAGGTCAGAACCAAAATGATCCTCCCAAACAGTTTTGTGACATTCTAATTAATCCATTAACCCTTGTAACTCTGCAACATGAGAAGATTGCAATCTCATAGTTAATTGAATTCATAGATTTTCTTGCCTATTTATTCACAAGATTATTATTGCTTAAATGCACTTCAACCTCTGGTCTCCAGAAGGATTTTTTTCTGTTTTTCTACCCAAGGGAGCCCTTGAACTTGCCCCATAAATGAAAAGTCAGTGATCAGGTCCTTTGTATTTATATTTAAAGCTGATGTCTTGGCAGCAAAAGCAAAAATGAACACGTCGAACTTCATCAAACTAAAAAGATTCTGCATAGCAAAGGAAACCACCAACAAAATAGAAATGTAGCCTGTAGAATTGGAGAAAATATTTTCAAACCATATGCCTGAAAAGTGGTCAAACCCAAAATATATAAGCAGCTCATACAACTCAATTGCAAAAATCAAGTAACTTGATTTAAAAATGGTCGAAGGTCATGAATAGACTTTTTGCAAGAAAATAGGCAAATGGCCAACAGATACATGAAAAGGTGCTCAACATCATTAATTATTAGGGAAGTGCAAATCAAAGCAGATGAAAGGATTGGTCAAAGAATACATATGCATAGGAAAAAAGCCCTCCATGAGATATCACCTCACATCTACTGAAACGGCTGGGTAACAGGCAGGATTTCACTGTGGGTGGTGGGCACACAATGCAACATGAAGATCGTGCATCATAGAAATGTACACTTGACCTATATAACCATCGTATTGACCAATGTTACCTCCAGAAATTTCATACAAAGAGAAAAAGATAAAAAGTAAATGTTGGTGAGAATGTGGATGAAAAGGAACTTTTATGAATTGTCAGTGAGAATTTAAATGAGTGCCACCACTGTGGAAAACAGTATGAAGTTTCCTCATAAAATTATAAATAGAATTAGTGCATAATTCAGCAAACTCTCTTCTGGGTATATATCCAAAGGACATGAAATCAGTACTTTGAAGAGATACCTGCACTTTCATATTTATTGTATCATTATCACGATAGCAAAGACATAGAAACAATCTATCGATGGAGGAATGGATAAAGAAGTTGTGATACGCACACACACACAGACACTGAAATGTTATTCAGCCTTTAGGAAAAGTAGTCCTGCCACTTGTGACATTGTGGGTGAACCTGGAGGGCACAATGCTAAGAGAAATGAACCACACATGGACAAAACCAAAGAGGGGTAGGATCAAGGTGGGGAGGTCCAGATGGCTGGGGTGGGGGGAGTTGTGTGGGGAGAAATGGAGACAACTGTACTTGAACAACAATAAAAAAAAAAGTGTAGAAAAAGAAAAGGAAAAAAAAAGGAAAGGAACCAGACTCATAAAGAAATGATCTCACGTATATATCGAATCTAAAGTAGTTGAATTTATAAACGCAGAGGGTAGAATGGTGGTTACCAGCAGCAGGGTGGTGGGACCAATGGGAAGAGGTTGAGCCAAGCACAGACGTGCAGGAAGGATACATTCTGGGGATGTAACATACAGCATGCTGGCTGTAGGTGATATTGCTATGCTGTATTCCTGAAATGTGCTAAGGCAGTGGGTTTCTGGGCTCTCATGACTGTGAAAAAGGTAACTATGCAAGAGATGACTGCAGTAATCATTTCACCACATAAATGTATATGAAAATATCACATTGTACACCTTAAAATGTATGCAATGTTTATGAAAACAAAATAAAGTTGGCATTATTTGGTGAGAACTGGGTGTTGGCACGTTGCCAGTGAAAAGTTCAGAGGAAGGTTCGTTCTACTCAGTCAGGATGTGATAAGTTAGGGGTTCCCTCAGATCTGATTGCTCCTCCCAGGACCTGTGGAGGTTCCTTTCATATCGTTTACCTCATAAGCTCAGGCCTTTGTCCCTGGCTGTTCCCTCTGTTGGAATGTTTATTTCCGGGTCACTCCATGAATAAGTGACTTGACGTAGGTTTGGGCTCCAAACTGCCCATCACAGCGAGGTCATTGCTAACTGCACCGTGTAGAATATCACGACTTCCCTGACCCTGGGATTGCCGCCCTCTATTTTCCTCCAAAGCACTGCCACCACTCAAAAGGTATATTTGTTTTCTCATTCATCTAATATCTCCTGTTAGAATATACCCTGCTGCCTGTGAAGGCAGAGATTTTTGTCCATGGTGTTCACTGGGATAGCCTTGTGCACAGAAGAGTGCCTAGCACATACAAGGCACGGACCAGCTATTGCACGAACAACTGTATGGCACTGTCACCTAGCCTACCAAGCTACCTGCTCTCTCACTCATCTGCCAGGACCTTGCTCCCTGTCATCCCAAGTGCCCAGTGTGCCTGTGGACCCTGCTGAGGTCTCTTCCTGCCTCCCCAGGAAGCCCCATGCTGAGGAAGCCAGCACAGCAGGGCAGTGTGCTCCTGATACCTGGCTGTAAGGAGAGCCGTGAGCGCTGTCCACTGGAGTGTGTTGGCCGTGTTCTCTCAGAGTTTAACGTGAGTTTAATTTGCAGTTCCCAATGATGTGACCGAGGAAAGCCATATCAGACAGCATCAGGGCGGGTCTCCCTGTCCAAGTTACCTAAATGCCACTGGTGAGGAGGGTGGGAAGGACCTAGGAGAGTGCCCCTCTCATACTTTGATTTCCTCTGAAAGACCATTGCTGTCTAAATAGGCAAAGTGGCTTTGTCAATAGCTCAGCTTTCAGTCATAGCTTAGAATCAAATTAAAGCCTGAATCAGTATCTTTCCTTTCTGTAAAGCACAGCATTCCATTTTAAAAGACAAATACTGGAGTGGCCAATAGAAAGAAGAGACCAGATGTTTGGCCTCATTCAGGTTACTTAAACTTTCTAAACCTCAATTTGCTGGTCTTCCAGATGGGGCCAGTATACCTCTCTGAGGGTGTTGTGAGGATTGTGTGCTATATAGCATTTGTGTTTCATGGAGTACATGCTTTACCATGCCCTGGGCTGAGCATACCAACTCTCCTATCCTCTCAGCCACTCTAAGAAGAAAATAAAGGTTTCCATTCACATCTTAGAGATGAAAAAACAGAGGCTTGGGAAGAGTTAGTAAATTGTCCCATGTCCGAAAGCATCAGAAGCTAGTCAGTCATCTGTACATGGACTGCCAGGAGACTCCCCATGTGAAAGACTTAACAGTGGGCAAATTCCCACTGAGTGCGTAATAAATGCTTCCTTTCACTAACAGACAAATGTCAGTGCGGCAGTAATCAGCACTACACTGCCAAAATAGGGTTAGTCTGCCCTTTCTGGATTGTGTGATTTCAGACACGAGAAAATTCTGTGCCCCTGCACTGGGGCTGGGGAGTCGAGGGGCTGGGGCTGGGAGAAGGAGTATGAGGAGAGAAAGGGATGCTGTTGTGATGTTTTCTCAGAAGTGCCTAAACTTTTAGGCAACCTACTCTTAAAAACTAACCAGGAGGGTGAGAGACAGATCCAGGTCTTACTGTCTAAAAGAAGGTTCCACACAGCAACGGTGGGGAGGAACTCACGCTTTGCAACCACATGAAACCTTTCTTGGCCTGGGCCCAGGTGGATGGACACGTCCAGTTACAGACATTCATACTGCGGCACTGCAGAGCCTATCCTTCAGGTGCGGTTCGTTCCAGCAGCGGTAAACCCACTTCTGCTTTGTAGTCAGCAACATGGCATTTGGAAGGAAAATAATGTTTACTTCCAAAATGTGGGGTGAGGCTGCCCTTTGAGGAACCAAGGCAGGGTGCAAAGAGGGTCTGGTGATGCCTGTCTTTTTCATTCCAGGTTGGTGGCGGTATTAAACAAGGGGTAGGGGAGGCAAGGGAGGCATGGTGGAGAATTTTCTTACCCAAGTCTCAGAGCCTCAGTTAGTTTGTCTGGTCAAAAACTGAACTGTATTTCATTTACTTTTTGATTATTCATCATGGATTCATTTGCTAGATTTATGGTCAAGGTATACAAGATGGTATAGGCAATAGAAGTCCTACCTCCAGTTTTTGCAACACTTAAAATCTATTAAAACAAAATTTAGATGGTAACAGTTAGTGCTTGTAGGCTAACTACTGGTTGACAGATTAGTGAACTAAGTACTTTATTTGTATTCTCTCTTTTTTTTTTTTTTTGCGGAGCACGATTCTTTATTACGTGCAGGCCCAGGGGAAACTCCAAATCCTGAGCACAGTTCTTTGTTTCTCCACAGTATTTATAGGGTTTCATCAATATATCAGAAATAGAACATCAGATACAAGGCACCAGGCTGGTACAAAGATTTAGAGGTCCCAGGATTCAAGGTTAACAAATGGCTTATCTAAACATTTGTCTGTTATTTACATAGCCTGGTTAGGCCCATTAACGGCTTAGGCACCTCTATTAACATTCCAGACAGGAAAACCCCTGAGTGCCCCCGCTGGAGATGTCCCTGCCAGTTACAGCTCCATCCTTTCTCAGCATTCCTCAACAACAGGAGTCCCCACTCAGCCAAATCCGCGTGGTTCTCCCTCACAGAGATGCGGGAGCCCTCTACTCTGCCAAAAGCCACGCGCTTCTCTATTTGTATTCTTTTACTGCACCCTGCACTATATCCTATGGAGTAGGTGCCACTACTATCTCCATTGTACAAGGGGAAATTGAGGAGCAGAGAATTAGTAGACTACAACAGAAAATATCCAACCCAGGATGGAAATTCAGATCTAACTCCAGAGATCTCGACCAGAAAGTTTTTTTTAGAACTAATTGAAAACAACTATCATCTACAGAAACTTTTAGCAAAAAAGTCTTTGAGGGAGTATGGAAAGTACCATGAGAGCAGGAGACCGCAGTCAGGCCCAGTGGCAGTGGGAGGTAGGAGGATGGAATCATACAGATATTAGGTGGCAACTTTTTCCATAGCAAGAACAGTCTACGTTACATGTCCAGGGGAAAATAAGACTACACTCAACAGAGAATTCACCCAGGTCCTGGAAAACAGCACCAGTCAGATCACTCACCCTGATGCTCGCATGAAGTCTCTCCCCTCCATCTCCCATTCTGACGCACGGTGAGGACCAGTCGCCTGCCTCTAACTCACTCCCCTCCTTTGGCAGTCACTCAATCCCAGAGAAGCCTGGCCAAATCCTCTGACTGAGTGAATTGGGGGGCTATTTGGCCCTTCTACATGAACTTCAAAATAAAACCAAGCAGTAAGTCATCAAGTGAGAAGTGTATTTCAATAATAACGTGAGGAAATAATGAGCCACATTTATGAAAGTGGCAGACAATGCAGACAGAAGTTTAGGAGTAAGCTTGGGTTCAAATCTTCAGTCTACTTCTTCGGGGCTTCTTGGCATTAAGAAAATTGCTGAGATGATTCATGTAAAGCACTTAGAACAGAGGTTGTTACATTGTAAATGCTCAATAAATGGTACCTATTATTGTTATTACTTATTGAGCCCTTGCTGCGCATCACACACTGTTCTAATTGCTTTACATGAATTATGTCAATAAATGCGTGGGACAACTCCATTAGCTAAATGCCATTATTATTCCCAGCCACCTCATGGATACGAAAGAGTAGCATATCTTCAGTTAAGTTGGGATTCTAAAGAAAACACACTGCTCACATCCACCCGTCACGTGTACCACCATCTTCACCAAAGTGATGTAGGGAAATTTATTTACTTTAATGACATAGCATTTAAATTGCTTTTCTTATGAAAAATGTAAATCCAGGCATTTCTGTTACAAAGCAAATAAATGTAAATATCATTGCAATACCTTTCCTGGGAACTGGTTTTTTAGAAATCTTAGTCAACTCCCGTTCTGGAACACTTCTCAGGGTGAACAGATACAGTGAGGTCTCATTGGAGCACAAGACTCTATTGGGATTCAACTGGATTTTTAGAGTCCTGTCGTCTGCTGAGGAAATTCAATTCAAGGACGTATTCCATTGCTCCATCAGTCCCATCGGTCGTCTATACACCACAGTCAACATTCCTTGGCTAGACAATATCCTCAGTGGTAAGAGAGAAACACCATACCAGGCTTTACCAGGCAACTTCGTCCTCAGGATGAATAGCAAAGGCATCACGCTCAGTGGGTGAATGTGACTGGAGTTAAATGGAGAAATAATAGGCAGTGACTCAGAAAACACTTTGAAGCCACTATAGTGCATCCTTATGGGATTAAAGATAAATGAGGAGGGTGGATTATAAATAAGAGCAATATTGCTTAACACTGGCAAGACAGAAAAGACCATTCTCTTGAACCTTTTTACATAAATGCGTATGTAAAATAAACACATATATATTTACTGGTGGTGCTCAAAATTTAGTGTGTATTATGGTTACCTAGAGATTTTCTTAAAAATGAATCTTTAGATCTTCCCCAAAGTTCTGATCCAGTAGATCTTGAGGAGAGCTCACGAGTCTCCCGTTTTATCAGCTATCCCAATGCAGGGCTTCTTGGCCCACACTGTGAGACACACTACATTTATCTGCGCACACACTCTCACCCCGCAGGTAGCACAGCCTCCGGGGAGACGTTTCTTCAGCTTATTAAAAACTCGCCAAGAGTCACACATTTTCTGAACTTGACATCGTTAAGAATAGACAGGGGTTCCATCCGTTTCTCCAACTTCTCTAGAAAGTTTTTCTTCTACTAAAAGTAAGATATTTTTAAATCGTTGGTGAATAGATGCAAGGTTCCATTCTATGTTGTCAAAATATTTTTTGATGATTCACTCTCTGTATCCACTATAATTTTCTTTCATCAGGGAGGCTCAGATGTAAACTTAGATGGAGATAGGACTGTGAACCTTTCCACATGTCTCAGCACTGCTCTACAGCCTAGCTCTCATCTTGGATTTATCCCTGGAGCATCCTCTTTTGGGCCTCAAATGTAATCACTTAAGTGAGGGACAATACTGATATGCAGCCATCTTAATAGCCAAGCAAAGTGAAATAAAGAGCAAGTGATGGATGCAAGTGTTCGGATGTGTGGAGCTGATTGAGACAAAGCAGATATTGCAGTTTGAGATCTAATAAAAAACAAGACAGCAGCCACACGGAGCCCTGTCCCACTACTCCACCAGAGATCATCTTTATCTAAATCGATACTATAAAAGTAACAAAAGACACAAAGTCTGATGCATAATTCATTTATTATAAAATCAAATAATTGAAACAGGATTATTTATGTGTTCATTAAACCCAGGGCACTTTCTACAGATTTTAGCCCCGTTTAATAGAATTCTTGGGTACAGATATATATTTAGCTAGATTTTATTCCAGATATTGTGCCTTCCAAAAAATTATTCTTCATTACTGTTGACATCTTATAGCTCCTCACTATAATATAATATAAAATGTATTTATTCTCTTATTTTATTGCATGAAAGAAGTACAAAATATGTAAAGTAATAGAGAACAATCTACTTGACAATTAGTCATACTACTTATATGTTGTAGTTTAATTAATAACAACTCTAACTTAATCGCTTTTTAATAACCTTGGTTTCAATAGGAATATTTCAAATACAGTGCTATGATATTTATATCATGTTAGAATCTAATTTTGCATTATAATTAAGCTTATGTTTTATGTGATACACACATCAATTCAATAGAAATGCAACTCATTAAATAACTCATTATCTATAAAGGTTAACCTTTATAGATAACTGAGGGCATGGCATATTGAATTTATATAGGGAGCCATAGCCAGATTAAACTTTTGTGTAGGGTCATCCAAACAAGCCAATCGAGCAGGACTTTCTGGTTTGATAAGTGAGAACGGCACCTCCGTGAATGGGCACTAGTATGTGCCATAGTTTTTTATCACTGCATAGCAAATTGTCACAAACTGAGTGACTTAAAACAGCACACACTTAATATTTCACACTTTCCATGGATGAAGAATCTGGTTATGCGTCAACTGGATCCTCTACTCAGGCTTACAAAAAATATAGTGAAAGTATAGTCTGGGGCTGTGCTCCTATCTGAAGCTCCGGGTCCTCTCTCGAGATCACTGGTTGTGCACAGAACTGATTTCTTTGTGGTTATGTGACTGAAATCCTGTTTCCTTGCCGGCTGTTTGACAAGGAGCACTCCAGTTTTCCAGAAGATTCTCTCAGTGCCTTGCCATCTGTATAATATGGCACTTTGCTCCTTCAATGCCAGTAGGAAAACCTCTCTTATTTTTCAGTTTCTCTGATTTCTTTTCAAGGATTAGTTTATTAGGTCAGTCTCACCTAAGATAGTCTCTCTTGTGAAGAACTCAAAGTCAACTGACCAGGGACCTTAATTACATACACAAAATCACTTCTGCCATATACAGCACCATAATTATGGTAGTGGTACCCTATCATAGATACAAGTTCCACTCGTGCCCAAGGGAAAGGGGTTCTAAAGGGCATACACACCACAGAATGGGATCTTGGGGCCATCACAACACACAGGGTCCAGCAGAAGCAGCGCCATTGAGTGTGGTTGGTAGGGTACGAGAATGCCTGCCTTGAGATGGACAGCAATTTGAACATTTCACCTAAAATGTCATATGGAGTGCTTGAGCATGATATTATTATGTTATGGAATTACATGTTTATGATTTTGTAATAAAAGATTTGGTGTAAATTACCAGCTCATAAAAAAGGGGTGGTATTTGTGCCAGATCCTGTATTTCTACTTTAACTGCTAAGTAACACACCAGGTGTCCTGTGATTATAGAATATTGAAAGACAATTTTTATTTTATGATTTTTCTCACACTAAACTTTACAGGAGACTTAGACTAGAACTACTGTGCATTCGGCTGCTGAACGCACGAGAGCCAACACACAGATCTGAAATCCTGGATTGGAAGCCGTCCGCTTGCCACTTTCAGCAACGAGAGGGAAGAAAAAGTCAGGAAAAAGGCACAGCGGCCCTCCGGTTGTCCACTCAGCACTTGCTCACATTGGCCAGCTGGCTGCACCCATTACAGTGTGTGAGGCAGAGAGAGCAACCTAGGGAAGGGTGAGAAAATGCATGTCTGGGCCCCCAACACTATAGCTTCCTGCTTCCAATCATTGTAGCACAGAGTCTCCCTGGATTTTTTCCCCTATTTTTTGTTGCAGTAGTAACTGTGGCCCAGCTCTGTTATTACTCAAGTCATGGCTGACTGTATGGATATCTCTTTTCCTCCCATCCCAGTAGATCACAGTGAAATCACTGCCTAGGCACAGTTACTGATGTGACACTCACTGGCTACAGAGCTTTGGACAGATTCCATCTCTTAACTCTAGTTACCTCCCCTATAAAACACACGTAGTCATAACACTTTGAAGTTGTGAGTTGAAGTACTTAAAGTAAGAAAATAAATCAATGTTGTTGTTATCATTATCATTAGAATGAGATGGATGTTACAGGTACTTTGCTCCCAAGGTGTGTCCAGAATCTGGTGCCATGTCTGGCCTATGATATCCACTCAAAGCCTCTCTTCCCCTCTGATCCACCCTCAGTCTACATTGTTGTCACAGTGGTAGGAACATGCCAGTCTCAGCTCCAGTTTTCAGTGCTATCTTACTGACTAAAAAATGAAATCCCAAACCACAGCAAGGCAGGGCCCCCCTCAGCCCTCTTAGAAGCTCTCCAGCCTCATCTCCTTGGGTTCAAGTCATGCTAAACTACTGCTGTAGCCAATATGCTGAGTTCATTTATCCAACTGCTTCTTTCCTCCTTCTGAGAAAGTCTTATATATCATTTAAGAATCAGCTTAAATGTTTTCACTTGGGTGGGGTCTTTCACAAGCCCCTTTCCCCAACCAGACAAGATTAACCTCCCCTCCCTCCCTTCATTCTGCTTGGTACTTATCTCAACTATAATTCTTTCAAGATTTATGAGCTGGTTGACATAACTATCTCCTATATGAAACTACAAGATTTGAGAGGAGAGGTCATATCTCATTTATCTTTCTACCCTCAGTACTTGTTCATGTTTCTGGAATATATTAGTTGATCAGTAAATGTTGCAGTAAATGCAGAAAGGGATGCAATACAGGGGAGTTACAAAAGGAAGAAACTAACAGTGTGTTTTCTATAACGCACAAAGAGGATTTAAGCCAAATGCATAATCCTCCAGCAAAGCATCACCACACCCCGAATCCCACAATTAATGATTTGATTTTTCACATTAAGCACTCCAGATGTCCCCAAAATAACTTAAATGGCAGAAAACATTACTCACTAACCCTCTGGTGTGAAAGAGGCTTGTTCATCACCTTTGTGCAGAAAAAGTGAGACCATTAGCGACCTGGTGGCTTGATGTCTGATGGCACTGGGGAATGACGAAGGAGGTATTTTTAAGAGTCGGTTTGCTGGGGAGCACAGAGGCTTATCCAATTGAATAGATAGCTGAGCTGGAAAATCCAGAATGATTCTTTTTTTTTTGTAATTATGATTGATTGGTTGACATTTTATTTTATTATATTTTTTCTATTACCATTTATCATCCCAATACCCTCTTCCACCTCCACCCACCCACCGCCTCCCTGCAATTACCACATTGTTGTCTGTGTCCACGAGTTTTCTCGTTTTTCATTTTTGCTTGATCTCTACAGCCCTATCTCCCTTCCAGAGCTGTCAGCTTGCTCCCTATCTATGAGTCTGTCTGTACTTTGCTTGTTAATTTAGTTTGTTTATTAGATTCCACATATCAGTGAAATCAGGTGGCACTTGTCTTTCCCTGTCTGGTTTATTTCACTTAGCATAATGTTCTCTAGGTTCAATCGTGCTGTCACAAAGGATAAAATTTTCTTTTTCATGGCCAAGTAATATTCTGTTGTATAAAGGTACCGTAGCTGCTGTAATCACTCATCTGCCGACGTGCACATAGGCCACTTCCTAATCTTGGCTATTGTCCATAACATTGCAATGAACATAGGGGTGCATATACTCTCCCAAGTTAGTGTTTCAGGTTTCTTTAGATAAATTCCCAGAAGTGGAATCACGGGGTCATAAGGCAGTGTCATTTTTACTTTTTGAGATATCTCCATACTGCTTTCTATAGTCCCTGTGTAATGATTCTAAGGCAATCAGAACATTCAAAACTAATGCAGAAGTTCTTAGGCGATCAATAATCTGCAATATTATGACTTTCTTCCTATTCCCTATGACCTTTTCCATGTTTTGAACATTTATATTTATTTTATTGAAATAATTTACTAGGCACCACACTGATGGATGCAGCTTCCCAAATTGTGAAACCAGCTTTACAGAAGTTGGTGTTTGGGTTGGGAACAACCAGTTTGGAGTTTCATGCATTCCCTCTCTTCAGGAACACATGCTGCCTGATGCGGTGTTCTTACAGGTAACGCCAGCATGTTCTCAGGGTCTGCTCTGGCTGTCACACTTCTCAGGTAGTCAACCATTCAAGAGACACTGAGAAGGTGGTTCAGTATTCTCTTGGGATGGACATGCTTGTCATCAGCAAGAGAAAAACATGGCATCTGGTCTGGGATATTGAGCATTTCGGATTGTTTTCACAGTACCTTGGACTTGATCAAACTCTCAATTCACATGCCAACTGTCTCTTTGTCAATTTTTAAAGCCCAGTGATTTTAACATAAAGTTAGTCAACACATTTTGATTAATGAACATAGAAATCATTTTGATGAATTAACATAAAATCAAAAAAATACATTTGCTAGTAAGTGTTCCAAAAACACTGTAAATAATTTTTTATGACTTACTTTCCTTTGGGGAAAAAAATCTCAATAAAATTCATGGAGGAAATCAAATGGGCAAATACATATTTACATCAACCTTAAAAAAACAATTAAATAATACCTAAAACCTGGTAAAGAAACACTCATTCCACATATGGAATGATATGTGTGTGTGTGTGTGTGTGTAAAATATATGAACTGTGTGTGTGTGTGTGTATATATAGATATATATAGATATAGATATATATAGATACAAACAAGGCATGAGTATGAAGAACAGAAAGTGTGTGTACATCTAACTAGTGGCTGTCAGAACTTGGCCATCCAGATCAAAATGGGTCTTCTACTTTTCAGTGAAGGTGCATCAAAAAATTGTTCAGTGTTTCCAACGATGCCACATTTGTTCAAACTTCTGGGAATTCCTTTTATTTTTTTAAATCCTCACCCAAGGATATGTTTATTGATTTTAGAGAGAGAAGAAGGGAGAGGGGAGAGTGAGAGAGAGAGAGAAGGAGAGGGAAACATCGATGAGAAAGAAACATTGCTCAGTTGCCACCCATACATGCCCTGACTGGGGATCAAGCCTACCACCTTTCGGTGTGTGTGACGATGCTCCAACCAACAGAGCCACCTGGCCATGGAAGGAATTCCCTTTAAATTCTTGCTGCCATCATGATCAAACCTCCCATTCTCTGCACCAATGAGAAAGATAACACAAGGCATTTTTAGATCCATATCCTTCTTCATAAGCTTTTCTGAGAAAGTGGGGTGGTTCCCATGCTGGATGCCTTGTGGGCCCCGGAGATGTGATAAGCACCTTAACAGGAGCTTCATGTGGTACCTTCTGTCACCTTACCAGGTATGTTAATGCGTGGCTAACCAGCAATCATTGGATCCTGAGGCTTGGAGTAAACTGGCCAAGGTTCCACCTGTAGATTGTTTCCATGTGTATAAAATCAGTATAGCCTGGAGTTTGCCCAAAGCCCATGTCTCGTCACTCCCATTAGCATAAAAACTAATTCAAGTTCTATCCAGTTCACAGGAAATGCATAGCCCCTTCTCATCACATTTTGATTTCTTCATGTCTTATAAATACTATCAAGAAAGATAGGGGGAGAGGGAGGAAAAGAGAGAGAGAGAGAGAGAGAGAGAGAGAGAGAGAGAGAATGCAAGGCAGAGAGGTAAAATGATTCACAAGCAACTTGCCTATTTTTCTTTGGCTTATATAAAGGCTTGCTAGGGAAGGAATTTGAAATCCGTGGTTAAAATAAGCCTTTTGTATTATCATTGAATTTCAGTTATTCACTAACCTTTTTTACATCACCCCCTAGTTCACTTGGGGGATAGTTGGAAGTTCACTTAATCATTATGAGTCAAAGAAATCCTAATAATTTCTTGTTACTCAGGGTAGAAATGAGCCTCTACAATTCTATTTTACTTGGAAAAGGCATCTTAGATTCACTATTCACTTAAACTTCTGACTTTGAAAGTTTGAAATGGGATTTTGAAAAGGTCATTTTTCTATATATTTTGTTATTTACTTTCATATTTTTGAGACTTATGCATTGTACAGCAAAGTACTTTGTTACCAATGCACCACCAAATAGTGGAAGAGAAAATGGCACTCAACTCTGTGTTTTTTTTCTTTCTAAAACTCTTTACTTTTGTAGTGCTCCTTGATATGTGTTTTTAGTAACTGCAAGTTTATATATGAACGTGGGTTTCAGTTTTTTAAAGAGTCTGGGCATCAAGAGAAGCTTAATATTTGACAAAGGAGGTAAAAACATACAATGGGCTAAAGATAGTCTATTCAATAAATAGTGTAGAGAAAATTGGACAGATATGTGCAAAAAATGAAACTAGACCACTTTCTTACACCACACACAAGAATAAACTCAAAATAGATTAAAGACTTAAATGTTAGACTTGAAACCATAAAAATCCTACAAGAAAATATATATAGACAGTAAAATCTCAGATATTGCTTGTAGCAATATTTTTTTCTAATATATTTCCTGGGCAAGGGAAACAAACAAAAATAAATAAATGGTACTACATTCAACTAAAAAGATTTTGCACAGCAAAGGAAACTATCAACAAAATGAAAGCACAACCCACTGCATGGGAGAACATATTTGTTGATATATCTTATAAGAGGTTAATATCCAAAATTTATAAAGTATATATATTCTTCACACACACACACACACACACACACACACATCTTAGCACCAAAAGAAATCCAATTACAAAATGGGCGAAGGACCTAAATACACACTTCCCCAAAGAGGACATACAGATGGCTAATAGACATAAGAAAAGATGCTCAATGTCACTAATCATTAGAGAAATGCAAATTAAAACCACAGTAAAATATCACCTCACACCTGTTAGAATGGCCACCATCAATAAATCAACCATCACCAAGTGTTGGTGGTGATGTGGAGAAAGGAGAACACCTAAGCACTTTTGGTGGGAATGCAGATTGGTGCAGCCACTCTGGAAAGCAGTATGGAGTTACCTCAAAAAATTAACAATGGGTCTGCCCATTTTTATGACCCAGTGATTCCACCCTAAACACTAATTAGAAGGAACATAAGCACCCCTATGTTCACTGCGGCATTATTTACAACCACCAAGATTTGGAAGCAGCCCGAGTATCCATCAGTAGGTGAGTGGATAAAGCAGTTATGATACATTTACACAATGAGATTTTACACTTTGAGATAACATGGATGGACCGGGAGAACATTATGCTAAGTGAAATAAGCGAGTCATAGAAAGAAGTACCATATGATTTTATTCATATGTGGAATCTAATGAACAAATTGAACTACAAGCAAACTAGAGACAGACTCATAGGTAGAGAGCAGGCTTACAGCTCTGAAGGGTATTGTGGGGCTGGGGAGGTCAAAGAATTGAGCAAAAAAGGAAAAAAATGAGAAATAACTCATGGACACGGACAACTATGTGATGATTGGGGTGGTGGGGTAGATGGAGGTGGAAGAGGGTATGGGGGAATAAATGGTGAGAGAGAGAGAGAAGCTTTTTTTATGGGCTTTATCCTATGACTTTACAAAGTTAGTAAAAAAATTCCTGCACTTACATTTTTCTTGGACATGAGAAACATGAAGAGTCAATCCATCAGAAACTGCTTAAAAGGAGTTACATTTAAGCCATCAACAAACTATGAAGGAAACCCAATATAATTCCTCCTATTAATAATAAAGTCTGGGATATTACTAATTTGATAATGGCAGTGTTCAACAGAAAAGAATAAAATATAACTCAAAGCAGATGCCATACCCAGGCAATTTAAAGACATAACTTATGAAATAAGCAGAAAAAATAACATGAACAACTTTTATGGATATATACATTTTAGAGTGGTACTCAGAACTTGCTCTGTTCATAGGCAAAAGCAAATGCCAAATATAAGTCTAAAGAGGGCAGATTCCTGTCCACTTTCCAAGATCTACCAGGCACTACTCATTCTTTGAGCCTTGAGACTGGTTTTGTGTGCAGCTGTGACTCTCTTGTCGCACCCACGTGTAGTTGGATCAATTGCATCTTAAATAAAGATAGACTTAAGCAGCAAGAAAGTCCACAGATGCACGATATTGCATGGAATGGGCCTTTTCTGAAGCCCTACTGTGATCTTTAGGTTCTGGTTTTTGACTAGTTTTTTGCTCGTATTTCAATTAATGATTTGCCTCTAGTACCTGCCTCTCAATGACCAGGTTTCTACTTTTTGTGTGGAAAGTTCCCAAATACACAATGCCTCTCTGGGTCTCTGATGGTGGCCTTCTCTTCAGTGTCCTATAGTAAACTAGTTGTCCACCCAATATGGGCCCCATTAACTTGTGCAGAATTCTCCTATTCCTTGAATGACACGGTAACCTGCTAAATAGCAGTGCACACAAGGACAGTCATGTCTGCTTCAAGGTGGGTGCCCTTTTGCACTTGATGAAGTTGGTCCAGGATTGTCTTCTATCACCTTACACAGGCATATACAAACATGTACATAAGTATGTGAACAAACATCAGATAAAAGTCTGTTCACAGCAATCTACCTAGTTCCACTACAAAACAAAACTTGCAAGTATTTTATTTTTCCAAAATTATTGTGTCATAGTAATGGAGAGCAAAATAAACTTAATTGGTTCATGGTTAACCAATTTAAAAAACTGCAATAGGCTAGTAGATTGTGTACTCCAAAAGCATGGAATGGAATTCATTTTATAGGACAGAACAGAACAGAATTGAATAGAAAGAAATAGAATAGAATAGGTGAATGCTTTGCAAGTAGAAAATGTTAGTACTAATTTGAGAAATCCTTGGCCCATTATGTTTCTGTGTGTCTTTGTGTGTGTTCTGGGTAACGAAAATAATATATTTCTTACTGAAGTTCATAATCAGAATAGTTTTATAAACCGTGTGTTAGAACATCTGCTGGAAAAGACATCATGTCTGCAAAATCCCTTAATGAAATTGCAAATCTGTGACCTGACATGAATAGTATTTCCTTATAAATATATACAATTTCTTCTGATAACCTTGTTATTTTCAAGAAAGCAGACAAGGGAATGGAAATCTAGATGAGTTCACTTTAATGGTAGAATAAAGAAATAATAAGGTCTGTGTCTGCATAGCTTGCTGGGCTAGTTTTGGCATGGAGGTGCCTGGGTAGGCAGGGGTGTGTATACTGGAGCCTAGAAAACTCAGAAGAGTAGACTGACGAGGCTGGAGAGAAGGACTTGGCAAAGTGAGCCCACTTGGGTGATAATCCACTGCTATTAAGTTGTGCTGAGTTTGACTGGTGAAGAGCAATGATGGCAATTTTTACATGTGTCCATGTCTTGGCATTTTTCAGGGTATTTTCAAACTTTCAGGCTATTTTATCTGCATGAGAGAGGCTGGAAGGAAGTAGCATAAAGCAAGTATGCATGCAGTTTGTATAATTTGAGGGGAGACTGATTATCAGGGTCCTGTGGTTGTCCTGGGACTTATCTTACCTCAACCTAGTCTGGACCCCCACCAGGAGAGTAGACATTACCAACTCTGTGTTAGATGTTAGGGAAGTTATTTACACAGAATGTAAGCACAAATGTCATAAGTAGTGCTGTATCAAGGTTTAACCACTTGGGCTCCTGGGAAAAACATTCTTTTAAATCAACTTCAGAGAACCTCAGTGAGGACTCAGTCTGCTCGAATTTGCAAAGTTATAAATTGGCCAGATAAAGAACCAATATACACACACTTGTTATAAAATATTTGTTCAGAAAGACAGCATGGCCAAATGCAGCCAATGAGGGTTCAGCCTTCGGTCCCTGCATTCAGTGTGAGGCAGGTTCATTCCAGAGAGATGTAGACAAATTGGAAACCATTTAGAAAGTGATAAAAAATGATTAGAGGAAAAAATAGGTTTGATTGATGAGGCCAGATTAAAGGAGATAAATGTCTACTACTTGGCTAAGTGACAACTAGGGGATGTGATAAAAATCTACAAACAGTGGGAGGATGTAAGTATGGGTGATCCAGGGGACTTCTAGCAGGCTGCGCAACAGACTGGCAGGAGTGTAATGGAATTGAATGGGAAATTTCAGACAAGACAAGGACAAGGAGATCGGTTAAGTTCAGCATTTAAAAAAAACATAAAAAGAAGAGGGGGAGAAAAAGAAAAGAAGAAGGGAACAAGGAGAATAAAAAGAGCAGGAGTTTGAGGAAGAACAAAGAGAGGGAAGAAAAAAGGAAAAAGGAAGAGAAGGAAGAAGGGAGAGAAAGGGTTGAGGAAGGAAGGATGAAAGGAATTTTCAATCCAACCCGCACCCTTATTTATTTCTCTATAAAATACATCAACAAGATTGACATTGCTTTCTGGATAGCTTTTTTCAAACTATACTATATATGAATCACCATTATGTTTTTAATAAGTAAGTGTTCATGGGTGACAATAAAAATAGAATCCATTGAATACAAGGAATGCTTTGATAAAGCAACTCTGTTTGGTGATAGAATTTGTCCGAAAAGGAAGTGGAAATAAAAAGGCAATAGGAAACTATATTTTGTTGCATTGTGCCTAATAACAGAAAATAGAAGAAAATGTTCTCAGGCAACATGAAAGTCTTCCAGAAACCTGAGCCAGTCAATGAGAAGGTGTCAGCGCCCTATCTCTAGGCTGAAGGCCACCACTAAATCAAATGCAGACAGTAATGAGGAGCTGATGTAGCCATTAATGCTATTAAATCTAAGGCCCGGGCATGAGGTACCTGCCAACCTTTGGCTAGCCCACTACTTTTAACAGTTACTGAAATGAAACTGAATTATATGAAACTCCAACACATAATAATGCTGTTAAAATAAAGACATCTGGACACAACCAATAGCCCCATTATCTCTTTGTAGTTGGCACCTGTCTTTTGAAGGAGTCCTGCGTGCTTCCTTCCTCTACTACAAAGTGGTGAATTGGCAAAAAAGGGTGCTCCTTTTAGTGACTCACGAGATTATCGTTTCTGGAGCACCAACTAGATGCCAGCCCTCTTTTCTTCCTAACTTTGTGGTTGAGATTTATGTCCTTCATTTCACTGATTAAAAATCTGAGGTCAAAGAAGTTAAGTAATTTCCCCTAAATTTCCCTTTAGATAGTAAGACAAAGAGCCAGGAATGAAGAGAATACCAGTTGGGTTACCTTCAATGTATTTCTGCCATAACTAACACTTAGGAAGTTGCCCAGTGCCTAACACACAGCAAACACTCATTTACCCTGTGCTTGATTTAATTGGAGAGAATTGGTAATGTAACTGAGATTTGAAAATGGTCTCCGACAACTTCAGCCATGAGTTGATGCATTGCCCAGTTTTCATCAACTGCTGAACTCTGTATGGGCCGATTTTGGTCACACTTATAAAAAGGCATTGCTTAAAGGCAACACGCCTTTTGCCTTCTTTGGTACTTATGTCACCATAACAATATGTTAGATTTCTCTGTTCTCATATAAACAGAAAATGGACCTGATATCGGGATTATTTCAATAAATGATAACCTTGTATAAAACAACTTACACAATTGCTTCATAGCTTATATGATGTTATCTAAGAAAAAAAGACTGATAATTAATATATAGTATTTGATTACTTACAATACAAAAAACACTGTTTATGAGTATCTTCCTCCTAAAGGGGGCTGTGGATGGCATGTCACAGCCACTGAGTAATAGTATTGTTTCAAAAGCATGAAAAAATCTAAATGACAAGCTACTGAGGCTTTGATAAATAAGTAATGGTACATCTATGCCAAAGAATGCCATGAAGTTATTACAAAAAAACTCTTTGTTTACTGACATGGAGTGGTAGGCAAAATATATGCTTAAGTGAAAAAAGCAAGTTGCAAAACAGCATTATCTCCTTACTCCATTTTTGTATTTAATATGTGTATATATTAAAAATATATGTATAGTCTAGAAATATGTAGTCCAAATGTTTCATACTGATGACCTCTGGAGAGGGGATTATACTAAGTAATTAACAATAGGCATTTTTATTATTAAAACCCCACTGTTTATGTTCTCCCAAAGGAGTACAGACAAATAGGAGACACAGTCCCTGTGCTTACATAGCTTATAATTCCATTGGGAGGCAAGATATAAATGCATGAGAAAGTAACTACATCAACATTTAAATAGCTATTTGAGATTCTTTGCAAGCAGTTCCATTCAACTAAAGAACAAACCAACAGTGACCAGAGGGGAGTGTAGGAGGAGAGTAACGGGGAACAAGGGGGAAGGGTCAAGTCAAGGAACATGTATAAAGGACCCATGGACAAAGACAATGAGGTTGGGGGAAGGACTGAACGTGGGAGGGGGTGTGGGTGGGGCAGGGGAGAGCAATGGGGGAAAATGGGGACAACTGTAATCAAACAACAACACAAAAATTTAAAAGAAAACTCTGTAAGAGTGCAGACCCGTGCTATCTCACTAAGAAAAAAATTCTGTTCAACTAATATTTATGCAGTACCTACTCTCTACACTGACACTTAAAAAAGAAAAAAAGATGAGATCATTGCTTTCCAGGACCCCACAGTCTAGTGGGAGAGAAATCTTGTAAACACACACAGTTCCAAAACAACATGATCTGCACTTCAGAGAAAGCCCTATGGTGCTGGGAAATGCCGATGAGGAAGTTTGGTTCTGCCGACAGACAGTGCGCCCGAAGGTTTCATCAAGGAAGACCTCGCCAAAAAGATGAGGCCCAAGATGGGTCTTAAAGGTGAGTAGGAGTTTTCCAGATCAACAAGCAAGAGTGCTCCCAGAAGAGGAAATTTTATATGTCAGTCCATACAGGTATAAAATGAACAGAAGTGTGTAGCAGACTGTTAGAGGGACATATTAGCAAATTGACTAATACTTGATAGGTAGAATGATATAAATGCTACCTAAAATATTTCAGTTTCATATTTTTTCAGGTCCCCTAGATATTAATAAACACTGAGAAGATTTCAAGGCCACCTCAAGTAATATCTTAACATCCCAAACAGCATATTGGCAAGTTTCCCTTCTTTACTGTAGGAGAAGTCATTAAAAGCAGTATGTTTAGATTACATAAGCTAAACCATACCTGCCTGTTTAGGTTAGTACATTGAATGTATGAGGGCCACTATTAACATTTTGTAAATCATTTTAGAGCTTAAATGTTCAATAGTGTTCATGAGCACATCTGCTTGGAAAGCAATCATAATTGCAGCAGAGGCATTGTGGAACATCTGATTAATGTAAAACTAAGAAGTGAGAATCATTCCTTTTAAATGCATAATTACAAGAATACATAAATGGATGAAAATGGATACATTACAGGAATTTCTGAATTGGAATAAGTCTTAGAATCACAAGAATACTGCTGTGAAATATTCTTTGCAGCAATGACTCTAAGGAACACAGTGGAATCAAAGTTATAAGAAGTACAGACAGTAACATTTATGGCTACAGAATTCTGATTATATAAATTCCAGGAATTAAACAGTTGCACTACCCAATTTCACACAAAAATAAGCTTAAAAAAGTGACTGATGACATTCATTTTGCCATTGTATAACGTTAGGGAAAGCTTTTGTATTAAGTCTCTCAAATTAAAACAAGGAATAATTTAACATTTAATCCTGGACAAATTTAATTGAAACCTCATGACACATTCCACATGAATGGTTTTCAACAAAAATGCGATGTGCCTGAAGGACAACAAGCTCTGTTGCTTTCTCGTCCAGCATAATCAGTGTTGTCGTTGGGTGTGGTCACTCCCACCTCCGGTGAATAATTACCTTTTGCAAATGAATTTTAGCAAAATCTCCCCACTCCATCCTCGGCAATGTCTTATTTCTCCTTATTTCTCTTGTTGCTTCTTGAAAAGAGCCCATTTTTTCCCTCAGCCATGCCTTGTCCATTACTTTCGCCAGTTCTCAATTGCACCTGTAAGACCCTGAGGTGCTGGTTCCCAAAGCTAAGACCCGTCCCTTCGAAATCAAACCTGAACCAGGCACTACAATTAAGTTTGGATTATCTCCTGATTTGTTCTGTACCCTACCCTCCTACTGCCTCATCTGTTTTCCGCTTTCCTGATAGTCTGGCTTGGCTCCTTTCTAAAACTATCCTGCCCTAGCTGGGGTGGCCCAGTAGATTGAGTGCTGGCCTGTGAATCAAAGGCTAGCAGGTTCGATTCCCAGTCTAGGGCACATGCCTGGGTTGCAGGCCAGGTCCCTAGTAGGGGGCACATGAGAGCAACCACACATTGATGTTTCTGTCCCTCTCTTTCTCTCTCCCTTCCCCTCTCTCTAAAAATAACTAAATAAAAATCTTTAAAAAAACATCCTGCTTTCCCTGGGTTGATGGAGTCTCTCATTTTAACTCCCTATCTCAAACTTTGACTATAGTCTGTTTCTTGCTTCTTTGGCTAAAACCAATATTCAGAAATGTTTTTCCCTTCCTGACCCCAATAGTTCCTAGTTTGTACTTCAGAGGTCATGCCCAGTGTCACGTTACTGCCATTTCTGTTGCTGCTCATTTCCCTCAAGATGATTTTAAAAATAATTTTCCATTTTCCTTCCCTTTATTTCTGTCTCCCCTTTCCCTGACCTCTGTCTCTCTCCATACATACAAACATGCACTCTTACCACCGTATGGGATAACTTCTGTTCATAGCTTCTCTAGGAATTTCACATGCAATTATATAGTTTATATCTCATGTTAACACAGAAAATACATACACAGGCAGTCTTTCTATGATTTCCTTTGCCCAGAAATTGGAGCTCAGAAAATTGTACTGCATAAGCAAAATTGTTGGGCTCATTCATCCATTTATTCATTCAACAGATATTTTCCAAGTGACTAATATGTAATAAGCCTACTAAATGCCATACTCACCATCTGGTTCAGCCACATGATGTCTCTCCTTCAGTTTCACCTCCTCTGCCTTGCTCGTACCTCCTTCGTGGGGTACTCTCTCCTACTTTGTCTTCCTAAAAATCTCTGTTGATCCTTTATGGTTCAACTTAAATGTCAAGTTTTTCATAAAATATTTTCTACCTGTTTGAAGATCATCAATCCCTTCTCTTTGCTATCACCTCAGAATATGGCATTTAACACATTTCCTAGTAACGGCTTATTTATGCGTCTGTCTTCTCCCAGTTAGACTCGCTCTGTGGGAAGGGATGTGACCTTGTTGACATTTCATCATGAACATTTTTATCAGGAAACTTTTTTTTTAAGATTTTATTTATTTATTTATTAGAGAGGGAAGGGAGAGGGAGAGAGAGAGAGAGAGAAACATCAATGTGCGGTTGCTGGGGGACATGGCCTTCAATTTAGGCATGTGCTCTGACTGGGAATTGAACCTGCGATGCCTGGTTCGCAGCCCGCGCTCAATCCACTGAGCTATACCAGCCAGGGCTTTATCAGGAAACTTTTAAATATACGTATATATATCAAGGGAAGAAGAAACAGGACATCACACTGCCATTCTGTCATTGAAAATAACCAAAAAATAATTAATAAAAATCTCTCACACAAACCCGTCACAGTAAATTAAAGATGTGTTAAAGAGAGAGAATGGACCCTTCTGGTGATAAGACTCATTTTTTATGGCTGGTGCCCCAAAGGCAATCACTTGTTTACTCCTAATAATTCAGTCCAAAAACCCTGGGGATTTTCCCATCACTACTTTACCATATCACTGTAGAAATAAATTTCGGGAGATAAAAAAAGGCATTATTTTCCTGAATGTGCTAAAACTGTGACAGAAAGGGTCTATCATATGGGTGTCCCCTGTCTGTTGCAAAAGAGGTTCAGCAAGGCATCCACAAAAACTGATTTTCCTTTCCTCGGACAACCATCTGATAGACAAGCTGTGGCACATTGGCTGAGAGTTCAGACTCCGGATATGAAGGGTTTGAGATTCCACTTGGCTTTGTACAAGTTTTGTGACATTAAAAAAATCACTCAGTTTTCTCCTCATTAATATAGGGTTAATATGTCACAGGGTTGTGGTGAGGAATAAAAAGGCAAAACAAGTAAAATGCTCACTGTGTAATAAAAATCTCAAAAAAATGTTAGTCTTTGCCATGGAACAATGTGTCCTAAGGGACATAAGTTTAAGACATCCTGTGTCTTGAGAATATGTTTTAAGAAAGAGTAACAGCAAAGCTGGTGGAGTTGATGGAGTTAAATAACCTTGGGTGTCTGAAGAATAAGCTGTGCCCCTTCCCCACTTTTAAAAACAGCTTCATTGAATTATAATTTGCAACCCATTTATGTGTATGATTGAATGATGTTTAGCAAATTTCCATAGTTGTGCAACCGCTGCCAAAATCCAACACTGTAAAGTTTTCATCACCCCCAAAGATCTCTCACGCTTATATGCGGCTGCAGACAACCAGAGCCTACCCTTTGAACCTGTCAATTTATATTTTCCAGATATTTCATGGAAATGCAATTACACCACATGCTGTCTTTTTGTCTGGCTCCTTTCCCATCATGCAATGTGGATGCTCGTCCCTGGGGGTATCTCGTACCAATACTGCTTGGTTTCTTTGTATTACCAAAATGGGCTCCATTTTATCAACCTACTATGTTTTATTATTCTATTCACCAGTTGACAGGCATTAGCATCACTATTACAAATAACGCTGCTGTAAATATTTGCTTTCAAGTCTTTTTCTAGACTCAGGTTTTCATTTCTTTTGGGTAGATTACCAACTCTCTCCTCTTCTCATTTTAAATAAAGGACCTGACCCTCACGGACTCTAGTGCAACCTGTTGGAGAGAGAAGTTGAGTTCTACCTTACCTCACTATTAATTATTGAGTGGTCAGCTCATATAATACAATAGAAAAATACACATCAGTTCTTGTCTCTGCCGTCTCTGTCCTTAAATCTCTCGGTGACCTGGGGAGAAAACTGTACCTCCCAGCATCTGGGTATCTCCTGTGAACCAAACACAGGAACTAGATGTTCTCTGAATGATCCTTTATCTTAAAAATCCTGTAATACTTGGAGTTACAAGAAAATTTCAAACCAAAACAAAAAACTCAATCAATGAATCATCTCCCTTGCCTTGGGCAATTTCTGGTCCTGGCACTGCCTGGGGGACAAGTACTATATACAACAAGAATGATGCAGCCAGTGAATGATACAGAAAGTATTTGTATATTCCCCTACTGCATGCAGAATCCAAGATTTGCAAGTTGGCACTCTAAATACGTCTCTTTTGCTTCTGAGGTTCTTCTTACATATCACAATACTTCTCTGACCATATTTTTCTAAGACAGTACTTTCATTCAGAGTTAACTGGGCATTAAACATATATTGCTGCAACATAATGGGGTGGGTTTTTATGAAACATTTTGAAAAGTATAAATCCAAATAATGACCATCACCTTCAGAATGGTTATCTTACTGATTACACACTTTTTGCATTTATTCTGACATTGCTCAGAGCACACTAGGATACTTGAGTCCAGTGTCATCCTGTCACCTTATATGTGACCACTTTGTCCCTTTGTACCCTCCCCCACCCCCTGCCCCTCGGGCAACCCACCATTCTGTTGTCTGTGTCCGAGTTTGTTTTGTTTGTTTTTTTGTTGCTTTTCATTTTACATTCGACATAGGAGTGAAATCATATAGTTCCTGTCCTTTTCCTTCTGGGTTATTTCACTTAGCATGATGCTGTCAGGACGACCCCACGTTGCAGAGTAGGAGAGTGAGGGGAGGAAAGGTCGGAGGCGGGTGCGGCTAGAGTGTAAGGTGTGAGGTAAGTTCTGGCGGGATGAGGCCAGGGTCATCGTGTTTTTATTATGTCAAGTGTTCATCATTTTGTTGATGATTTGATTTTTAAAAAATCCCCAAAGCTATTTGGGATCAAATCTGCAACTAAGACAGATGGTCACTTTCTTTTCATATTAAAATGAAGCCATAAATCTCATTTCTGTGAGGCATGGACTTGACTGGATAGTCACTTTCCAAACAGTATTTCCCAGAGGCTTTGAGAAATGAGAGAAGGCACTGTAGAAATGAGAATGTAGCCTCCAAAGGTGACTATCTCAAATACACATTCTCTTTGGGGTTTTTGAATTCTGGTAGGAGGGTTTCAAAGAATTTATTATTTTAGAGCCATACTTAGTATACAAAACTCCCTGATGGAATGTTGGTATTCCCAGATGAATCTTTTAAAGTACAAAATATTTTTTTTTTCCTTGGAGGAAAAAATACTTTATAAGAAGCTCCATCTTTTTATGCTAGAATGGTTAGGTATTTCATTTTGAAAAATAATTACTGTGTCAGATTCTGAATAAATTAAGTTATTGTTGGTTAGGAACATGGACCCAGCAGGCAAACTACATGAGTTCAAATCTTGACTATCCCATTACACACTGGGATATTTATTTAAACAAGTTTGTTAAGCTCAGTTTGCTAGTATTAGGATAGCATCTGGCTACATGTAGCCAAATACATAAGTCAATGTCCATGTGTTTAAGTCATTGTTCATTTTCTTGTATAACAAGAAATCAGAAGCAGGCAGCTCAAGCCTGACACAGCAGCTCCATGTTGTCATCAAAGACCCAAGATCCTTGTCTATCATTCTGACTCATCGTTATTTTTTAAGACTATTTTTCACAGCAATGTTGGGTTTACAGTGAAATCGAGAGGGAAGTATTGATGTTTCCTACGTACCTCCTGCACCACACACGCACCCATCCTCTCTCACCACCAGCCTCACTCAGCAGTGTGGTATTTTGTTACCAAGAATGGACCTGCACTGACATCAGAATCACCAAACTCTATAATTTAACTTAGGGTTTCCTCTGGGTGTTTCAAATCGATGAATTTGGATAAATGTATAATGGCATAATGGATTATTATATTATTTGCACTGCCCTAAAAATCCTTTGTGCTCTGCCCATTCACACCACACACACACACACACACACACTCCAGAAACCACTGATTTTTTTTTACCATCTCCATAACTTTGCTTTCTCCAGAATGTCACAGAGGTGGAATCATACAGTATATAACCTTTTCAGATTGACTTCCTTCTCTTAAAATATGCATTTGGGTTTTCTCCACATCTTTCCATAGCTTGGTAGCTCATTTCATTTTAGCGCTGAACAATATTCCATTTTCTGGACATATCACATATTATGTTTAACTGTTCACTTACTAAAGGACATACTTTTGTGTTCCTTCCAAGTTATGACAATTATGAATAAAGCTGCTAAAACATCCATGTAAAGGTTTTTTGGTGGACATACATTTTCAGCTTCTGTGGGTAAACATTAAGGAGCACAGTTGCTGGACTGTGTGGTAAAAGTATGTTTAGTTTGTAAGAAATTGTCAAATTGTCTTCCAAAGTGGCCAAACCATTGTGCCTTCCCACCAGCAATGAATGAGTGCTCCTGTGCTCCACATCCTCTCCAGCATTGGGTGGTGTCAGTGCCCTAGATTTCGGCCGTCTGACAGGTGTGTGCTGGTGTCTATCTCATTGTTTTCATTTGCATTTTCCTGATGACGTATGATGCGAGGGCCTTTGTGAATGCTTGTTTGCCATCTATATACCTTCTGTTTTTGTGTGTACAAGAATAAGTTATACTCTCTTAGCAAACTTCAATTATACAATACAGCATTTTCAACTATAGTCATTATGTTATACATTAAATCTTCAGATCTTACTCATTTTATAATAAAACTTTGTACACTTTTATTAACCTCTGCCCATTGCCCCCACTTCCTTATCCCCTGGCACCCACCTTTCTATTCTCTGTTTCTATGAGTTTGATTTTGTTTTAGATTCTACATACAGGTGATGGCATGCCATATTTTTCTCTGTCTGGCTTATTTTACTTAACATCATGCTCTCTAGGTTCACCCATGTTGTTGCAAGAAGCAATATTTCCTCTAAGGCTGAATAGAATTTCATTGTGTTGCACATGTTCTTTTTCATACATTCTACTGATGGACACTTAGGTTCATTCTGTCCCTTGGCTGTTGTGACTAATGCCGCAATAAACATGGTAGTATAGATATCTCTTCAAGATAATAATGTTTTTTCTTCGGATATATACCCAGAAGTGAGCTTAATAGATCATATGCTAGTTTCATTTTTAACTTCTTGAGGACCCTCCATACTCTTTTTTATAATGGCCATACTGGTTTACATTACCATCAACACTATACAAGAGTTTTCTTTTCTTCACATTCTCACAAAATTTATCTCTTGTCTTTCTGATAGTAGACTTCCTCACAGTGAGGTGATATCTCATTGTGGTTGTAATTTTCATTTCTCTCATGATCAGTGATGTCAAATACGTTTTCATGTACCTGTTGCCCATTTGTATGTCTTTCTGAAAAAATGTCTATAGCAAATAAGTAAGTCTGACTACGTCAATCTAAAAAGCTTCTTCACAATAAAGAAAAGCATCAACAAAATGAGAAGGCAACATATGAACGGAGAAAATATTTGCAAACTGTATATCCAATAGGGAGCTGACATCCAAAATATGCACAGTACAAGGAACTCATGCAACTCATCAGCAAGAAACCACCAAAACCAATGAATAAACAAAAAACAAATAAAGTAATGAAACATGGGCAATGGACCTGAGTAAACACTTCACACTATTCTTTATATGCATTTTTCTGTCCTTGGTTTTAAGATAGCTCTTTAGCACTAACCATTGCTTCTGAGTTTGAGGCAGAAATGAGAGAGAAGAAGCCAAAGTCATTCCCTTTGTATGACTGCATTTTTATTCAGAGGGAAACTCTGGCCAAATCTTAAAAAGATGGTGATACCTTGTTGCATGAGAAAATGAAAGACCAAATATTTCTACTGAGTACATTGCTTCCCCAAACAAAATCAGGTTCTCTTAGCAAGACAGATGTCAAAATAAAAATTTGATAGGCAATTAACAGTACCTGCTATATATCATCACTAAAGAGTTACTTTTAAAGTTTAACACAAAATAAATGAAGGTCTCATCACACAGTAACCATTCAATAACTCTTACTCTAAAGTAGTTATACTAATGTATAGTTAATAAGGCTGTATCTATTCCCTTAAGGACATATTAACTCAAAAGTCAAACCTACTAAGATCTTTCTCTGATTTTGCTACTCATACCTTTTTCATTTCACAGGAGGAAACAAATTAATCTGACAAACAAGCAGAAAAGGATTGCATTGGAAGGATCCAGAATTATGGAATGAGAAGAGTGCTATAGAGCTTGCATTGGCAAAGTACAGGAACCTAAGGAAGTTTCACGGGAATAAATGTTACTAAGGGTGTGTTTTGTGTTTCATGAGCTGCTGTAGCAGGCAGTAAGTGCCTGCTGCCCACAAGGATCCACAAGGACTGTGCCTAAATAGGTGAACTGTGTCGCTACTAGGAAGATAAACATGATTGCTATCTACTGCAGGATCAGAAGCCAGAAGCGCATATGCAGTTGACTTTGGTAAGTGATAGTATGATAGCTCAGTGTTATCCAATTACAGAGAGCAATTTGTTCATCTTAATGCTGTTGAATATCTGCAATAAGAGTGAGAGAAAAATCATTTCAGAGTAAATAGTGGGAACCAGTAGAGAAGCAGTAATGCATGGGTGTAATTCATAGAACAAGTAGAATGCTTTTGTTTGAACATAGTATGAGGGGGGCAAAAACCCTGGAATTTATTTATTAAAGATTGTGTATTCATTCCCATATGTTTAAACTCTAGTCCCATCACAGTAATCCCTGTTCGATGCAATGCACCTATTGAGATGTTTCTTCCACTGCTTAAAACAGTGTTTGAACTCGTTGATTTTGATGCCTTTTAGTGCTTCTGCACTTTTCGTTTCACTGCTTCCACATTGGCAAAATGTTTCCCTTTGAGTACTTTTTTCGTCTGGGGAAACAAAAAAAAGTTCTTGGGGTGAGAATGTGTGTACAGGGAGGGTGGGCATGGGGGTCACACCATTTTTGGTCAAAAACTGCTGAACACTCAGCACAGTGTGGGAAGGTGTGCTGCTAAATCACCCATCATGAAATACGCAAACGTGATGAAAGAGTCTTCAGAAAAAAACCCTGGACCAGAACACAGCCTCTCACAACAATGCCAGCTGATACACCGATACAGATGGGTTCCTAGAACACTCACCTAATGGGGGAAGCCTGTTCCACAAGAAGCCTACCCTCCAGAGGATAAATATGGGTTTTTGAGGGGACCCTTTTTATATGGAAAGGCAATTACTGAAAGATTAAAAAGCAGAAAACAAAGCAACATGATCAAGAACTGGGATATATTTAAGTGGTAATAGAGCAAAGTCAGACCCATGGTTCTGGAGGCTTCATCTGGCCTGTTGAATGAATGGGAAAGTGGAGTCAATCATTTCCTGAACATGAGTAATAGATCTAAATATGGCATCTTCAGCAGAGGTGGAAAGCACAAAAGTAGGTGAGGGAATCTGAGAGGCAGAGCACAAAAGTGTCGCCTGAAGATTATTTTTAGGAAGTAAAGGTGGAAGCATTCAAGACCTGTGGGACTTCAACCTTGGCTACATTTTTTGCTGCCATGAAAAGTAATGAGATCAAAAGAGATAAAACAGCTACAGTAGGAACAGGAGATGTTGCATTTTACATATGGTGAGTTAGATATGCCAGTAGATTACTTCTTAGAATATATATATAGAATTTGGAATTGATTATGGGTACTTACGAGAGAACAGAACTAATTGCATAGAAATTTTTCTATGCAATTTCTTTGGCATTTTTCATAATGTTTTGTATTTTCTTCTACTACTTCTGTATTCTCATCTTCATCGACTACTCAATTACGTGTGTGTGTCTAATTCTGCATGATAGTCTTTCACGTGACTCCCTCCAACCAGTCATCACTGTAAGCTACAGGCAGCATTTTTTTTTTTTTAAAGATTTTATTTATTTATTTTTAGAGAGGGAAGGGAGGGCGAGAGAGAGAGAAACATCAATGTGTGGTTGCTGGGAGACATGGCCTGCAACCTAGGCATGTGCCCTGACTGGGAATCGAACCTGCGATGCCTGGTTCGCAGCCCGCGCTCAATCCACTGAGCTACACCAGCCAGGGCGCTACAGGCAGCATTTTAAAAAGAAAACTGAGTCTCGGGGATAGCCTACATTCTTCCCTATTCTTTCTTTACTGATGATTCGAAAGTAAGTGCTAACCACCCATTTTTTTTTCTTTCGATTTAGTGAGATATGGGTAATATTTTGGGCCTATGCAAAATCATGAAAATACTTTTAACCATAATTTTTCTTTACATATTTATGGCCTGCTAAATCTTTCCAAGGTCTGTTATCTCACCTGTTGGCAGATTAAAAATAAATAAATAAATTCCTTCTCATTTAAAAACAGCCCATTTATATTTAAAAAATTGTATCATTATTAACCAGATTATTCCTTCTAATGATTCTCATAGGCCTGATCTCAGAAAGCTATTTGAAGCCATCTTTTATTTAAATTCAAATTTCTTGCACATGAAAGAGCAGAACTTGATTTATCTTTATCTCTGGTTAGTTCTAGAACATATAGAATAATAACTTGCTAGGCTCTCATAAGCAGCAGTCATTGGATGGGGCAAGTCTACAGAAAAACTGCCACTAAGAGTCATAATTGCACACACCTACTAAGGACATCTAAAGGGCATAGACATTTCAGAATTCTGTATATAATCAACGCACTCTGCTGGCACACAACCAGAAAAGTATTCCACTCCAGAAAATATGCATCTCTGTTTTTTATGTGATGTCTCAAATACACAGAGAAGGGTCCAGTTCAGCCTGAGATGCGATAGCCATATTTGATAGAACTGAAGCTTCAGCAGAAAGAATATTAAGTATAGTCATCAGATTTGCCTCAACATGGCCAGCTCCATATAGTACATTGTCCACATCACATGTACATAGCCACATTAAAAGCTATGTACTAAGTTGAATAGTATCCCCTAAAATTCACGTCTACCAGGAGACTAAAAATGCAACCTTATTTGAAAATAGGGTGTTTGCACATATCATTAGTTGAGATAAGATGAAGTCATACTAGGTGAGAGTGGGCCCCCAATTAAGAAGATCATATTAAGACTGGGAAAAACTGGTCATGTGACAGTAAATGCAGAGTTTGGAACAATGCAGCTACGAGACAAGGTATGCCAAGGATTACTGGCAGCAACTAGAAGCTAAGGAGAAACAAGGAAGGATTCTTCCCAAGAGCCATTGGGAAGAACATGATGCTGCAGACACCTTAATTTCAGGCTTCTAGCCTTCAGAACAGTGAGAGAAGAAATTCCTATTGTTTTAAGCCAGCCAATTTGTTAGGGCAATCTGGGAAACCAAATTCAGGCTCTTAATGACACATTGCTAACTCTCACTTCATTTGCTTCCCTTGGATAAGCAGACTGGTGTTCACCTCCAGACAGACCCTCTTCTGGTATCCTTGAAGAGTACGTATGCAAACACATGCACAAAACATGTGATATCTGTAGGCAAAAGTGTTTCAAATGAAAAATAACTTAAGGAAAATGCTAATCAAGTTTAAAGTGCCATTTTTAATGGTTTCTTTTAATTAATGATTCTTGTTACCCACCCACCCCTTGCCAGATGTGCAATTTATTTGCACCCAGGGGACCAGAAAGATGAAAAAGGCATGGTGACAATATTACCTTTTTGAAGCACTTAACTTAGTTATAAGAACCATAATTTTCCGTTCATTTCTGACCACTGCTTTTGCTCAGCGCTTCTAGTTCCTAGCATCTCTGGACTATGAAACACACTGTTGATTCAGTTCTTGGCCTTTGGCCCCTTGGGTCTTCCTTGATGGGCTTATTCTCCCATGTGCTTTCTCCTATCACTACAGTTCTGATGACAGGAAATCCACAGTTTTCTCTGATCAATGACTTGATATGTAGTCTGACAGCTTTACATGCTCCCAGTAGCTGAGTGACTGGTCATTTTGAAATTTGCATTGTGAAGGATGCAAGATAAGAACTCAGCGAGGTGCTATTTGGTTGCACTAATCACATTGCTTTCATTGTACTTCTCTTCCTGTCACTAATATCCAAGGGGCTGTTTCTCTTTCCTGCCCCATACCAATTAGAAACAAGGTTCATAAAAGCCATGGACCAAAGTGGAGTCTTAGAGGCATGCTTGCAAAGTGAGCTTTTTCCTTAGAAAGAATAGCTAAGACTACACAGGGGAAGAGGAAAGGAGGCAAGAGTGGCAGCTCCAAAGTATAGAAGAAGGACCAACCAAAGGAACAAACCTAGGAAGATGGAGTCCCAGGAAATTTAGGACAAGATGTTCTATCTCAAGGTGAGGAGGTAGAATGGGAGAGCGTCATGGAACTGACTCATCATATGGGGATGAATACAACTGAACACACTGCAGCTTTTATATATATGGGAAACTATTATTTTAGAATACAAAAAAACTGTCTTTATATAACTTAATTTAATCCCTAACACAACAAAACAAGTAATAACGAATGTTGGAGAGCTTGTGAAGAAAAGGAACACTCATTCACTGCTGGTACATATGAATGTAAACTGATACAGCCATTGTGGGGAATAGTATGGAGGCTCCTGAAAAAATGAAGAATAGAGTTCCCATGTGAGCCAGTCACCCTTCTTCTGGGTATGTACCTGAAATACTTGAAAACATTTATTTGCAAAGATATGTGAACCCATAAGTTCATTGCAGCATTCTTCACAGTGGCCAAGAAATGGAAACAATGGAAGTATCCTTCAATAAATAATTGGCTAAAGAAGATGTAGGATATATGTGTGTGTCTGTGTGTGTATGTGTGCTGGACCTACATATGTATATATAGGATATATATAGATAGATATATAAAGAAGATATAGAATACATGCATGTATGTGTGTGTGTGTATATATATATATATAAAAATAATGGAACACTACTCAGCTATAAGAAAAGATGAAATACTGCCATTTGTGACAACATGGGTGGATTTTGAGAATATTATGCAAAGAGAAATAAGTCAGATGGAAAAAGTCGAGAACCATATGGTTTCACTCACATGTGGAATATAAAACTGAAAGCAGCAGATGAACAAGCAAGAAATACAAACAAAAACTCATAGGCACAGATAACAGTACGATGGTTTCCAGAAGGAAGAGGTATGGGGGCAGTAAAGGACAAAGGGGGTCAAATGTAGGCTGATGGAAAGAAATTTGACTTCAGATGGTGGGCACACAATGTAATATACAGATGATGTACTACACAATAGGATTATACACTCAAAACCTATAGAATTGTATTAACCAATGTCACCCCAATAAATTTAAGAAAAAAAAACAATTGATGAATAAAAAAATCACCGTTGTTCCCCACTGAAGGTAATGGAAAGCTTACATGACATGACCAAGGACACACACACTGACTAACTGCTAGCGTTAGCACTAAAACAAACTTCCTCTGACTATAAATCCATTATTCTCTTTCCAGTTTACTCTTGCATATGATCCTTGATTTATTTGTCCTTTATGCCCTCAGAGCACTTGATGAGGAAAATTACAAGTGCCTTACCTTTCAAAGATCTTTTTAATATGACCTAAAAATTCTCTCTCTCTTATTCTCTATTAATTTTAAGTACAAAACACCTAATCTTGTTGCTAGGCTCACAGTTTGCTATGTCACCTGCAGAATAAATAAATCCTGCTACATAATGCATGTATACTTTTGTGTCTTCCTCTGGAATATTCCTTTTATAATCTAAGTTTTCCTTAATGTCAAGATTCAAACACATTACCTTCTGTTCATCTGGACAGAGGGAAAGTAAGTCTAGGGGATAGTGGTGCTTTACACCTAGAGCCAAGAAGTGATAGGTAGCATCATAAGTTCTAAGTTTAAAAAACGTTCCTCTTTTCTGAGCCTTGAATTTTCCTCTTCAGGTCTGCTTCTTGGCATTCACCGCCTTAAGGTGATAGTGTAGCCTGCTTGGAATCAGCAATAGGCGAACAGAGAAGAAAAGAGTTTGTGAAAGATGGACCCAATTACAGCAGTCTGCATTTTCTTACAACACTGGTGACAGCAAGGAAGTTGAGAAGCGGCTTTTAAGTCCATGATAAATAGACTTAAAAGAAATAGTTTTGCAGGGCCAAAGTCAATAAAAATGTAATGTGTTTGGAGCTAGGGTGGTAAATGAGGTCACAAATGCAGTGAAAGCAGATGTATTGAAAAGCCAAGGGTATATTTAGGAAGATACTCCTTACAAAAGTTGTGGGAAGAGAGGGCAGAGGAAATTCAGAAAGCAAGAAATCCACGCATTTGTAAACCTCTACACTGGACAGGAAAGGCAGCTCTTTAGGGAGTTACACATCCCTTATTCCAAGTGATCATCTCCCTTCGGTCAGTGAAATGGCTCATGTCATGATGAGCCTATCCTTTATAGTCCCAGGAACAATTCCACCCAGAGAGCAAAAAGGATACTCGTCTATATGAATCTCTTTACCAGGACCCATGAGCCCAGGGCATTTCCAAAGAAGCAATAATTCTCGAACTTTATGGCCCAAGAGAATCCCCCAGGAAGCCCAGGCTGCACATTCTCTGACTCCAGCCCTAGAGATTTTTGTAGGAGGAGCTTCACACAGGCTTCATTTGAAAAGCTCCTGCCCCCCACCCCACTAATTCTGATTCAGGCCCGTCCTCCATGCCATGCCTAATATCTTGTAAGGATGAAAAAGCTGTTGTTTTTAACTCAAACTTTCAGAACAACACTCTGAGGGAGAGGTTTGAACTCCACTTTTCCAATAGGAATCCTGGTAAAAGTCACAGTAGGTGAATGATCAGCATTCAGGTCTCTGGATTGCACACCCTATTGCCCTGTCCTTTCCACTGTCTCACATGGGAGTATAGCTGCCCAGGGAAATAGGTTAGCATAAGAGGCAAGGAACTTAGGAGGCATGCAAATATTTGAGAAGGCATGTACCGACAATGGAGAAGGTGTTCAGTCAATAAAAATAAGGAGAAAGCTTTCCCGTAATCACAGAGCCTGGAAGTTTGCAGGCTAATGTACAGAGGCAAGTTGGGTGTTACATAAGGAGTCTAATTATTAGAATCCATCTAATGTGGACTATGAAAGGAATATTAAGTTGCCAAAGAGATAAAGGTCTGGTGGCTTGTTCACTATGGGAAATGAGAGGTCAAGGAACTGTGTCAGAGGACAAAGCACAAGTAAGCCCTGGGGCCACCTGTGGATGGGGTATGAAATCCACAAACACATTCATTAGGGTTTTCATGAGCCAATGGCTGCAGAGACCAAATTGTGGAGAATAGGAGGAGGTTTTTATTTTATTTTATTTTTAAATGGTGGTATAGCAAAACTACACACATTGGAGACAATATACACACATCAGTGGCCACCAGGGGTGGAGGGTGGGAAATGCATAGCACTGAGGATATTTATGGCAGTGAAAAATACTCTGTATGACATTATAACAATGCATACATGTCATTATACATTTATCCAAACGCATAGAATATACAGCCCCAAGAGTGAATCCTAAGGTAAACATGGACTTTGAAGGATTACAATGTGTCAGTGTAGGTTTATTCTTGGTAACAAATATACCACTCTGGTGAGTGGTGTTATTTGTATGAAGGGGCAGGTGACCAATGGGAAATCTCTGTGACTTCTTCCTAATTTTGTTGTAAACTTTTCTAAAAAGGTAAAGACTGAAAAAAAGAAACCTGTGGGTTAGTAAAGTTTTATTTGTTAAACCTGAAAGAAGCAGCCACTAATCCAAAGGAGGAAATGAAGAATTTACAAAGTCCTTCTAATCCTGACATAGGTACTTACCAGGTAAGAGGTATGGCGGACAGAGTAAACTGACCCTGCAGTGATGCTGACCTGGCAGATTCCAAAGTACTTCCACACCTATTGCCTCATCAGAGCATCACAAAGTTTTTGATATGTACCAGCGTAGGCATTAATATTTCCAATTTCTAGAAAAGAAAATTAAAACATCCCCCTCAATTACAAAAAAGTTTAGGTAATTTTTAAGGTCATGTTGCCAGTAAATGTAAGACCTAGGAGTAACAACTGGTCTCCTGATTCCTACATAAGATCAGTGTTCTTTCCAAATCCTGAAACCCAGAGGTATACATGCATAAGAATTCACTTCTGATAGAAGGTTCTGGCGCCACTACGTCTACTTATTATGTAGATGTGTTGGTTACATCCACATATTTTTAAATATTCTTCTCCTTAAGAGGTGGAGCTTAATTCTCCTCCCCTTGAGTGTGGGCTGGGCTCAGTGACGTGCTTCTGGGAAGTGGAGTATTGCAGAAGTGATGTGAGGCCATTTCTGATGTCAGATTATGAAAGACTGTGGCTTCCATCTTGGGTGCGCTCTCTCAGGCTCTCTCCCTTTGAATCTGTCCTCTGGGGGAAGCTGGCTACTATGTCCTGCAGCAGCCCTGGGGAGATGGACGCCGGAAACCATGTGCGGGGAAACTCGGGCAGCCTTTAGAGGGACATGTGGTGAGGAACTGAGGCCTGCCAGCAAGTTAGAGTGAACTCCAAAGTGGTTCCTTCTCCAGTGACGAACTGAACTGACTGCTGACTCGGCCAACAGCTTGACAGAACTTCGCAAGTCAGAACCACCTCGCTAATTCTCAAAATCTGTGAAATAAGGTATCTTTTAGCTACTAATTTTGGGGTAATTTGTTATATAGTAATGAATAACTAATATAGTAGGGAACCACTCAAAATTTTACATTACAGGTAATCCTGATGATATGCAAGCCACATAGTGAAACAGACAATCTTTGCCCTATACTAACAGAGCCGCTGCAAAAAGAAAAAAGAATGCAACAGCCAAGTTAGAGCCATGGACAAAAAGCAGCTGTGATGAGCAAGGAAGGTGAATGGGGAGTATTCGGGGTCATGTCCCCAAGGAAAGCTGGCCTCCTCACCAAGTCACCTGTCCTCTGCATTGCTGTTGGTTCCCCATTCCATTTGTTACACTAGGTGACACAGTTCTACCAATTAGGGACCTAATTGAACTAACAACCATCCCATTATAGATATAAAAATTCCTCTGAGATTACTTAAATGGCTAGTTAACTACTCATTAGTTTGAATTAAAGTCTATTCACTTCACCCTGGCTAGTGTGGCTGAGTTGAATGGAGCATCCTCCCATATACTGAAAGGTTGTGGGTTCAATTCCCAGTCAGGGTAAATACCTGGGTTGCAGGTTCAATCCCTAGAAGGGACACACCCAGGAAGCTACCAAATTGATGTTTTCATGTTTCTCATATCTCCCTCTCTCTTTATATTTCTCCCCTCCCCCCTCACCAAAAGCAATGAAAAAAAATGTGTTTAGGTGAAGATAAACAAATAAAAATAAAAAAAGTTAATTCCTTTCATAATAACTCTTGCTAAAATCATGGATTCTGAGAAATGCAGAATTTGGTGAAAGCAGCATGGTGCTGGTTCATGTTGTAGCACTTAGAGACAGAGCAGGCCTAGGTGGGGGTTCACAGGGCAGACGCTTGGGAATGAGGAAGTGGCAGGGAGATTCCCTGGGTGGGTGGCCTGGGGATGCCAGCCGAAACTGGGTATGCAAATGACAATAAGTGCTTAGAATAGGCTTATATCTAAGAAAAAAAAAGATTTTCTTCTACTTTGAAATTAACCTGGATCTCATCACACCACAATTTAACATGAGTTCTAATAGGCTAGTCTGTAAACCTAATCAAAACACATAACATGATTTTTTATTTAGCAAAGAGTTTCAAAATTACACTAGCGAATAGAATTTGGGACACAACTCATCTATGAGCTGGGGTAAAGTCTGAAGTGCAGTGGCTGCTGCACTTGGAACAACGTGGACTTCAAACGTTTTGGTGTTATAAGATGTTGTAATGGCATTATCCTTTAAATCTTCAGGATGTTTTTATGCTACTCTTTACTCAAATCATAATCTTTTAGCACAGTGTTTCTCAAACTTCTCCGTGTACACAAATCACCTGGGGAGCTTGTTAAAACAGGGACTGTCATGAGACCCAGGGTTCTGCATTTCTGAAAAGCTCCCAGGTGACATTAATCCACTGGAACTCAGCTCTCTGAAAAGCAAAATGTTAATCTGTGCAATTTAAGTGACTATGGCTTTTCCATGATGCAAAACAAGACTCAATACTACACATCATGGCTTCAGGTTTTAGCTAAAATCAAATTCCATCAAATAAAAACTAATAATATTTATTAGTAAAATTCATGATCTAGTCATAAAGCTAAATATTATTTTAATTAGTTTTTAAATTTAAGTTCCAGGAGATGAGGATAGTGATTAAGAAGATATGTTTGAACCTTGGAGCACATGGATTAGAATTCCAGTTTTACAATATTCTAGTGGTGTGACCTGGGACAAGCTCAGCCATGAGGCTGTCAGCAAAAAGAGCCTAAATGTAGTTCCTCGTGATACAGCTCTAGCAAGATAAGAAAAGAAAATGGATCTGAGAACACACCTGCAAAGGACCAGCACGGCACGTTATAGGCACTCTCTAATAACACCATCCAGTGCTCAAACACACATCTGTAAAATGGGTGTGGTGCTGATGAAATGAAATGGGCTCCATATGATGCCCCGAATGGGGACTCGGTACATGATTTTGATCATGGTCATTGCCATCTTCATCATCTCTTTGTGGTATGGGAACAAGTTCTCTCTTTATTTCTTTCTCTCCTTTCACCCACTTTTCTGTTGGTATGTGGAGCCTTAGGGAGATTAGAAATAGTATATTAACATGATAATAGGTCATAATTATGCTGTGAGAGATTGTCTATTTTAAGTGGGAAAATATGTTTGTTTTATCCACATGACAGACTCAGAGAGACTTAAACCAGGCACATTGTAAGAACCCACAACTGTGATGAAGGGAGACTTGACTTGGGGTGGTGAACACACAATACAATATAACAGATGATGTGTTATAGAAAAAGAACCCACAACTTCTCAAGGGGTGGACTCAGGTGTGACCCTGGAACCTGGGGGCACTTTGAGGACAATATTTTGGATCGTGCTCATGACATGGAGCATGAGGTTGGGGGGGAAAAAGACAGGTAGACAAAAAGAGGAAAGCTATTCTCATCCACCCAAGAAGGTCACTAGCGTGTGACTGAGGGGTGACCAATGGAATGTGCAGATATACAGGTTGTCCTTGTCTGGATTTCAGGATTGTGGATACTGACTGGTAATTCAATTGCTATCTGTCTTGACTAGGACAGACCTGCATGCCTTTGCTGATGGTGTGGCCATAACTGAGAAACAATGGTCTGGTTAAGGCACTGACAATCTTCGACGATGAAAGGACAGTTTTCTGCATAGGCTTGTTCCCCAAGTGAAGTTATCAAACACTTACAAAATAGACACACAGGTGTCTCTGCTAGGCTATACTGCAAAGAATTCAGAATGCTAGCATGCAGCTCCTCTGTGGAAGAAAACATACCCAAGCCTATTTATATTCTGGCATGCATTCTTACAACAGAGGAAATGCAGCACTCCGTCTCCGGTTTCACCCTGGTTCATCTCACTGGGAGTCAGCAAGGAAGCCCATAGTGAACGTAGTAGCCTCTCCCCGCAAATGACTTAGCTAACTCCTTCCAGCCTTAAACCACTTCATTTGAATAAAAATCTGTTTGAGTAGCAAAGACTGTGTGGAAAGAGCATCAAGGCATATGGAAATGAGGAACTAAAGCATATAGCTCTGGGAGAGTTCAGAGCCACACTACAGTATTTTATTTATTCATTACACATTTATTGAGTTAAAAATAATACAAACCAACAATCTTAAGGATTTTGCCATCTGGTGTATGCTGGGAGCCAAAAGAATTGGTGCCGACAACAAGTGTTGTGAGTTCTAGAGAGAGTCAGTTAGCTGCGGGTTGGAGAATTGGAGATATCTCTGTGGAAGGGTGGGGACAAGGCTGGGCTTTAATGGGCTGCTTGGAGCTGGCCCGATGAAATGAATGGGAAGGGTGTTTCCTGCTGGGGGAATGGCTCAGACGGAAGCATCATGGTGGGGATGGAAGGGTTGGCAGAGCACCCGGAGAGTAAGTTCACAACGGTGTTCCAGCGCCTGACACCACAGCTAGTCTGGCCAAGTTAAAGACTTGGCTTTGACACTCCATAACTTAATAAATAACATTGGCCAAGTCACTTAAGCAGTTTCCTAAAGTGCAAAATAGAAATAATTCTAGTATCTGACTCGTGGGCTTATTACAAGTTATCAAAGACACAGAAAAACTACCTAACATTATAAACACACAGTCAGTACTTAGCTGTATTATTTTATCACAGAAAGATGCAGTGCATTTATTCCTTCAGTATACATTTATTGGCTCCCTGTTGTATGGAAGGCAGCAGAGTAAATCAAGTCAGAACATGAAATGCTTTGATTGTAGGCCAAGTTCCAGATATTCTCCGGCTAAAATAGGGGAGTTGTTGGAGACACCAGGGTTGGACAAGTCATGATAGGAGATATTTTTAAGGATTAATTGAGCACAGTATAGTACATGCAATGTGTCATTCAGCAACTTCTTTTATAAACCTTTAATGAAGAGGAAGAGAGAACTGAGATAATCTCTTGGCATCTGAAAATACACCTAATTACCCAGCAATAAATCTGGGGGCCCTTACGAGAAACTGAGACTCACTAGTGACTGAAGGCACCTCGTGGAATGGAAGGACTGCTGCCATGGCCAGCCACCAGTGCACTGGGGACTTCTGGGGTTCTGAGGGGACAGGGAGGTTACCAACAGTGCCCCCTGACTCAAAATGGGCGGCAACACATTGCAATGACAAGTAGCTGATATCACAGGAAATGTTTCCATCAGCTCTCCTGGGTAATAAAGTATGAGGAAAGCAAACAGCAGAGAGAATTTTTGGAGACATTAACATTGATCTAAAGAGCTGGAATAGCAGTTCTCAACCTTATGCTTCAGTGCTGATTTACATAATGAAAGAGTTTCCAGTATAGGAAACGATCCCTGGGGTACACGTAGGTTATGTGCAACCCCCAGCCAGCTGCTTGTACCTCCAGCTTCTCTCTCTCTCTGCAACATTTGTCAAAATGAAAGTGTACTGTAATTAGAGGAATGACTACCCTAATTTATTTAATAGGGTAAAGCATTCATCAGTTTGGGTACTTTATTACTAGCAAAAAATTATTTGGGAAACCTGAGAAAACTAATATGGAGGCACCAGGCTACCACTAAAATTTTAATTAAGAACTATAACTCCTATCATTTGTGACAGCATGGATAGAACTGGAGAGTATTACACTAAGTGAAATAAGCCAGGTGGCGAAAGACAAATACCGTATGATCTCACCCATAAGAGGAACATAATCAACAAAACAAACAAAGGAGAAAAATAGAACCAGAGGCATGGACACAAGGAACAAGCTGACAGCAACCAGAGGGGAAGGGGGCAGGAGATAAGGGAGGAAAGAAGGGGAAAGGACTAGTCAAGGAGCATTTACGAATGACCCACAGACATGGACAACAGTGTGGGAATTGACTGTGGGAGTGGGGTTGAGCTGAGTGGAGGACAGCAAAGAGGGAAAAATTGGGACAACTGTAACAGAACAATAATAAAATATTTATTTTAAAAAAGAACTGTAAGTCCAGACTTCTTGGGTCATCCTCTCTCATTTCTTCCCACTGACCTGCACGTCATTCCCTCCAGACTTGCCCCGTGCTCCCAGCAGGTGTTTATCTGGTAAAAGTGAGAAGAATGGAACTGACTTTTGAAGGCTGCCTTCCTTGAGCCATACAGATGTAAATGGTGAATGTAATTCAATGTGCCAGGGAAATCTGGAGTCGTAGAACTGATCATGAGAACCAACTTAGGCGAGAACACTCCAACCCACTAGTGGAGGCAGGGTGTCCCCAGTGGCCGGCAGGACATGCAGGGTCAGTTACCTTCCCTGGATGAAGGGACTAAGGTCCTGACTGACATCCTGCCTGGGCACCACCGCCCACCATCACACTGAAATAGCCTAATCACTGATGCCACGCTTTTTCTGGCCGTTTCTGTGCCCTGTGGGAACCACGTATCTGGTGAGGGCTGTACTCTTATTATGAATGTTTGTTTGTGTGTGTGCACTTTAAAATAAAGTGCCTGGTATGCACTTTCTCTGGTACAAGCTAAAAACTGAGATTCTTGTTTCAAAGAAAAGCTGTCCTCCACATCTCAAACTGACTGATGATGGTACAAAATGACATTTTTCATTTGTGTAAAAGGCCACAGACTAGACAGGTTTCCATTAATATCCAAGCATAAGAACACACTTTCCGTTCATCTCACAATGAGGAAAACCACATGTGAACAAGTCAGTTAACTTTGTCTTATTTGTTTTAGCCGACATTATGTGTATACTCTACAGCAAGCACTATTGTAGGTACTGGAGATATAATAGTAAATAATTACACGAAAAGCCCTGCCCATGTAGTCCATTCAGTAAAAGCAGGGCAGAGAGAAAACACATAGACTTTTGGTCTGGATTTGATTCTTGGCCCCTCTCTTCACTAATGGGTGTACTTTCCTAATGATTTAACCCCTCTAAACTCTGTACTCCTCATCTGTTGAAATGAAAATGTCACCCACCTTACTAGGTTGCCAAGGAACTAAGTATGGTGACATACAAGTGCTTGGCACATAGCGGACACAGTTCTTTCTGTAAAATCCTGAGACATTTATTTTTTAAAGGTATGAGGAGTTGAACTGTGCCTTCCTAAAAATGACAGACTGAAGTCTTAACCTCTGGCACCCCATAATGTGAACTATCTGGAGATAGAATCTTTACAGAAGTCATCGAGTTAAAATGAGGTCATCAGGGGAGCGCTAATCCAATACGACTAGTGTCCTTATAAAATGGGAAAATTTGGACACACAGCACCATGTGAAAAGGAGGGCAGAAATCAAAGTGGGGCTTCTGGCTTACAGGCCAAAGGAACGCCCAAGGTTGCCAGCCATCCACCAGAATCCAGGCGAGAGGCATGAATGGGTTCTCACTCACAGCCCTCAGAAGGAGCCAACCCTGCTGAAACCTTGATGTTGGACTTCAGACCTCCAAAGCTGTGAAACAATAAACTAATGATAAGCCGCCCACTCTGTATTACTTTGCTATGGCAGCACTAGTGAATGGAAACAAACGGTTTCACCTTGAAGCCTGAGTGTGTAAAGCATTTTTTTAAATCCAATTTGCTTAAGGATGAGCACCTAATATTCTTAATCACTATATACAATGAACCCAGTAAGGGTCAGAAAGACCATAAATATTCATAACTTTTACAGAACAATTATCACTCTGTAAACACTATGGCCTGGTTCTCTCTTTAGATATTAGAAATGAATCGGGGAAGCATATGAATAGCAATGTAAGCACTCGAGACCATTTGAAGTGCTTATACCCTCTTGAAGGAGATTCACCTGAAACACCTGCAATGACTGTTTCTAGTGATGTGAGTTCTCTGTGACTTTTCACCAGCTCTTCAGCTCCTGACACAGCTGGAACCACACTGCACAACAGTGTTCTTGGCAACCACCCTGGTCCCAGGGTCCAAACATTTTCTGGGAGTACCATGAAAAATCAGATGAACGAATCATTTCTATTCCACATTTATTGCACTTTACATGAGATAAAGAGATAAAATTCAGAAGTGGCTAAAAAAGCAATGGTACATTTACACAACAAAGTGCTACACAGCAATAAAAAAGAAGGAATTCTTCCCTTTGTGACATCATGGATGGACCTGGACAGTATTACTCTAAATGAAATAAGCCAGTCAATGAAAGACAAATACAAGATGATTTCACTTGTAAGTGGAATCTAATGAACAAAATAAACTAACCAGGAAAATAGAGTCAGAGGCACGGAAAAACGGAACACAGTGACAGCTGTAAGAGGGGTGGGGAGGGGGGAGGTAGGGACTGGCTGAAAGAGGGTGAAAGGGTTGGACAAAGAACATATATGCATGGCCTGTGGGCAGGAACACCAGCGTGGGGACTGACGGAGGGAATGGGGGTGGGTTGCGGGGAGGGGGCAAAGGGGAAATTGGGGCAACTGTAACAGCATAAACATAAAACATTCAAAATGATGAAAAAAGAGATAACATTTGGGAAATTCCTCATTCTATTTCCAATCACCAAGAAAATTAAGGCAATGAAATTTATGCCTGAAAAGGAGATTGCTTACAGAAACGAGTATTTGAAATTGTTTTTAATTTAGAACCATTCCCTCACTCCCTCATTCAGTCACTCATCTGCTCATATAAAAATACAGGGTCTGGCAGAAGTAAGGTCTGCTGAGTGGTTGGTAGGACAATAATATGGGTCTACTAATTTACAGTTTTAATTTGACATTTTATCTAAAATGTCATATGGTGTGCTTGAGTGTGATATGGTTATTTCAGAAAATTACATGCTTATGATTTTGTAATAAAAAGGGGAGTTTGTGCTAGACCCTGTATTTATTGGATCCAAGTACGGGTAATCATGCCTCAAAACTTAAACTGTTTTTTTTCTCAGAATTTAGAATTAAAAGATATGTAATATCTTACTGACTGATGGGTGTGACCTTATATTAATTTCAATCTACTAGAAAATTGCCCATCAAACAATCAGGAATCATTAGGAACTACTGGCTACACTTACTTAAGCAAGAAAAGTGGTTCAGATAAATTATCCACTACATTCTATTTGAGTATATTAGAAAATTAAAACAATTCACAACAATTCATAACAAATTTTATTTCTATATCACCCAGTTCCAAAAATAGTATATAAAGAGGATTGCTTATCTATTCAAGTAAAAGTTATTTAGAATTTAAAAGAGAAAGTTCATTTTGGTTTTTGGATTCTTGATGCCTTCTTTTTGAAGCAGTG